>OX465374.1:1541595-1671953 GCA_950004255.1 Mesopsocus fuscifrons | reverse complement strand
GATACGTAAGCTTGGTTGCGTAAGCGTCATAGCGACAATAGTCGCACAGACAATTAGCTGTGCACGACTGTCGCGACTTTGCCAAAATAAACAGAGGGGTCGAAACTCACCGCAGAGTGACACTTCTGCCTAATAGCCCATTACCCCATAATAACAACAACAATACACACACACTGAGTCAAGTTCATTAAGCGATGTCGGTAGCTACACACCCTGTAGTTAGAGGGGTGGGGGACACCCCCAGCAACTAGACCATTTCAAGAATTATCCATCATGCTCAGCTTGAGACCTACAGTTTTAGGCGGGTTCCGAACCACCACAGTACCACCTCGGTATACATTTTACCTGACATCCGAGATGAATGCCGATCTGAGCATTTTGTTCTGAAATATAACATGTCTTTTTAACGGCCGAAATTAACAGGCTGTGTTGCGATTTTACGATCGGTTAATTTCGGACGATTTTTTTGTTGACTAGACATATTATATTTCAGAAGATTTAAAATCCAATATAGTCTCCACATCAAGTGTGGAGGAAAAACGAAAACAATCATACGATGCGACATTTTTCAAAACCATACGAGGGAAAACAATAGCGTTTACAACGTAGTGTTTAGTCTGTCCTCTCCTCCATTCACATAAGAGCATGGTCAATCGACGTGTAATCAGATCAAGGATTCACGCTGGCAGTCAGCCATCACAATAAAGTTCCGGCAGGTCATTCCAATCAACCAACACAGCTATAATGTTGTTATGACCCATCATACCCCGTCAACCACCCATAGCGATTCTACGTACTGTAGTCACAACTGAGAAGAGACTGAGAAAAAATTTCCGCCCGACGTACGTACGGTTGTTCGTGGCGACGGATTTCCCACTAAACTAATCGACGGGTAGCCTCGTAAATTGGTGAAAGTGGTCTCAGATAGATGCTTCGGGATATTTTTCAATAGATATTGAATAATCTAAAGAATTAAGAGGACGCTATACCTGACGGTGCATTTTTTGCCGCCCATAAGATTAACATTGCGAGCGGCGATTCATTTTCAAGGTTTACCCTTTGTTGGAAAGACACAAAATTTTGCCTGTACCTAGCCCTAACAATGTTCTAGGGAGTGTTCGAAGCAGATTTCCCATTTTTTTTACTGGTTTTCGAGATACAGCACTTTTCTTGAGGTATGCGATGCTAGCATTTGCAAAACAGTTGCAATAAAAGAAACCAGTGAGAAATTGGGAAATCTGCTTCGAACACTCCCTAGAACATTGTAAGGGCTAGGTACAGGCAAAATTTTGTGTCTTTCCAACCAAGGGTAAACCTTGAAAATGAATCGCCGCTCGCAGTGTTAATCTTATGGGCGGCAAAAAATGCACCGTCCTCTTAAGGAGAGAAACAAGTATAGTTTGCTCGTTGAACGATATACTTCTCACAGTTCTCACCGTTCGACGGATATGTTTGAAATTTGGTTTACAGATGCCTAAAATTATTGTCTAGTGTCGTCCAAAATGTCTTTTGGATAAAGTTGAAATTGTGGCAAAAAATAAATTATTAACGTAAAATATTTATTATATACCGCTGGCGTAAAAATAGGGAAAAAGTCAAGTGCAACCCATTATCGGACCCTTTATTTTATTTTCGATACGAGCTAAAGCGCAGGCTCCGCCTGCTCTTCACCTCGCCACTGCGTGGGGCTAGACACCTGGGCCTTCGGCCTCATGGTTTGTTTTGTTTTTCTATGAAGGTCGTCCATTTAGCCGCGGCGCGCTGCGGCTAGATTGACGCCCTCTAAACTTTTATTAAACGAACGGCGTTAGAGCAAATTTACCTCACCATACCTACCTACTTTTTAGTGAAAAAAAAAAAAAAAAAAAAAAATCAAGGGTCCTGCAATATCCGCAATTAACTTTCTCACTCAGTATCAAATTTTCGTTCTTTTTATTGTGATTTTATTAAGATTCAGTTTGCAAAATGCGTTTCGAGTTCCGACCATTCAAAAACGTGGTTTCTCATTTGGAGCACTTTTTTAAAAAGAACGGCCATAGGTAATTAAGAAATTATACTCTATAAATGTTTAAGTACCTAACGTTGTTTTAAACAAAAGTGTAACTAAATTTCAGAATAATCCGTCAGTAACTGGGATTGGAGCCAAATCGATCGAAATTCAGTCAAAGACTGCTGTAATTTTCTAGGTACTAATTGTAATTTTATTCCAAAGAACCCTCCAAGATCTATTTCCCAACATACTTATCAATTCCTAATGTTATAGATTGAAAACTCAGCTCTTGTTGCTTATCCGACTAATCAAAAACACGAATTTTTAATTATTCTTAAGTACCTAATTCTCTACTTTAAACTTAAAATCCCTCGGCCATGATCTTAGACAGGTGCACATCAAATTTCATCAAAATACTTATATAGGCTGTGTGTTTGTTATAGAGAATATTCGTTATAGGGAGTTTGTTACATGTTAAAGAGAATGTTCGTTATAGAGAGGGACCTCGTTATAGAAAGAATGTTGTAGATTATAAAGTGGGGGTGTTCGTTATAGAGAGGGACCTGGACCTCGTTATAGAGAGAGTGTTGTAGATTATAAAGTGGTAATGTTCGTTATAGAGAGGGACCTCGTTATAGAGGGAGAGTTGTAGATTATAAAGTGGGAATGTTCGTTGTAGAGAGGGACCTCGTTATTATAGAGAGTGTTGTAGGTTATAAAGTGGGAGTGTTCATTATAGATTGTTCGTTATAGAGAGACACCTCGTTATAGAGAGAATGTTGTAGATTATAAAGTGGGGGTGTTCGTTATAGAGAGACACCTCGTTACAGAGAGAGTTGTAGATTATAAAGTGGGGGTGTTCGTTATAGAGAAGACACCTCGTTATAGAGAGAGTGTTGTAGATTATAAAGTGGGCGTGTTCGTTATAGAGAGGGACCTCGTTATAGAGAGAGTGTTGTAGATTATGAAGTGGGAATGTTCGTTATTGAGAGGGACCTCCGTTATAGAGAGTGTTGTAGATTATAAAGTGCGAGTGTTCGTTATAGAGGAGACACCTCGTTATAGAGAGAGTGTTGTAGATTATGAAGTGGGAATGTTCGTTATAGAGAGGGACCTCGTTATAGAGAGAGTGTTGTAGATTATGAAGTGGGAATGTTCGTTATAGAGAAGACACCTCGTTATAGAGAGAGTGTTGTAGATTATAAAGTGGGAGTGTTCGTTATAGAGAGAGACCTCGTTACAGAGAGAGTGTTGTAGATTATGAAGTGGGAATGTTCGTTATAGAGAAGGACCTCGATATAGAGTGTTGTAGATTATAAAGTGCGAGTGTTCGTTATAGAGAGGGACCTCGTTATAGAGAGTGTTGTAGATTATAAAGTGGGAGTGTTCGTTATAGAGAGGGGCCTCGTTATATAGAGAGTGTTGTAGATTATAAAATGGGAAACTTCGTTATAGAGAGGGACCTCGTTATAGAGAGTGTTGTAGATTATAAAGTGCGAATGTTCGTTATAGATTAAGACTTCGTTATAAAGAGAAGGTTGAAGATTATAAAGTGGTAAGTAATGTTTGTTATATAGAGGGACCTCGTTATAGAGGAAGAGTTGGATTATAAAGTGGGAATGTTCGTTATAAAGAGGGACCTCGTTATAGAGAGTGTTGTAGATTATAAAGTGGAAGTGTTCGTTATAGATTAGGACTTCGTTATAAAGAGAAGGTTGTAAATTATAAAGAGGGAATGTTCGTTATAGGGAGTGAGTGTTTGTTATAGAGAGAGTGATCGCCAGGACTTCCTTACCGTATATACTTACCTAATACTTATCGGTGAAAAAGAAAAAAATGAAATATAAAAAAAAAGTCCCGTCAGTATTCGATCCCTGACCCCCACACATGATAGGCTACTGTTCGAACCGCTGCACCAAAACCACATAACTGAGTGTGGAAGCTACAGTCCCATATAACCAATAGCTTACGTTTTTTGTAATCTCTGTCTCATCTGTAAGTGAAGTGAATCAAGTGTCTGTATCCACTCCTATAATGAAATAGAACTGAGATCTCGAAGCTTGCCCGACTAATGAAAAGCACGAATTTTGAATTATTTTTAAGAAATTTTCTACCTATCGAAAAATACTTTAAACTTAAAAGGATCCCTCGGTCATGATCTTAGACAGGTGCACATCAAATTTCATCAAAAAAGGATCATCAATATACCTAAGTACCTACTTGTATAAGTATAGAGGCTGTATGTTTGTTATAGAGAATATTCGTTATAGAGAGTTTGTTACATGTTAAAGTGAATGTTCGTTATAGAGAGGGACCTCGTTATAGAGAGAGTGTTGTAGATTATAAAGTGGGAATGTTCGTTATAGAGAGGGACCTCGTTATAGAGAGAGTGTTGTAGATTATAAAGTGCGAGTGTTCGTTATAGATTAGGACTTCGTTATAAAGAGAAGGTTGTAGATTATACAGTGGTAATGTTCGTTATAGAGAGGGACCTCGTTATAGAGGGAGAGTTGTAGATTACTTATAAAGTTCGAATGTTCGTTATAGAGAGGGACCTCGTTATAGAGAGTGTTGTAGATTATAAAGTGGAAGTGTTCGTTATAGATTAGGACTTCGTTATAAAGAGAAGGTTGTAGATTATAAAGAGGGAATGTTCGTTATAGGGAGTGAGTGCTTGTAATAGAGAGAGTGATCGCCAGGACTTCCTTACCGTATATACTTACCTAATTCTTATCGGTGAAAAAGAAAAAAAATGAAATCTAAAAAAAATTCCCGCCAGTATTCGATCCCTGACCCCCACACATGATAGCCTACTGTTGGAACCACTGCTCTAAAACCACATAGCTGGGTTTGGAAGCCTTAGTCCCATATAACCAATAGTCTCTGTCTCATCTGTAACAAACTCACTTTTCTATGACGAATTTTGAAAGGTTAATTTCTAAATTGTCAAAAATTCAATAGTTTCATCTTTAGTAGCTTTATTTAATTAAATAATATAAAAAATTAAATAGTTTTTATTTTAATATAATTCAAGGTTTTCCAAATTCCTTTGGCATTTCCTTTGACTGCCCTTGGCGTCTGCTAGAAATGGCGCGAAATCAAATATCCGAAAATAAATCAGTTTTATTTTTTATTTTTTAAATATTTTTTTTTCTGTATTTTCTCAAAACATTTTATGCATGTATTGCATATCAAATTGTTGCTTAAACAATGACATCCATTAATATACCTTTTTATTTCGTTCATCTTTAGAATTCGGTGTGATATGTTAGTTTCTGTAGAATTTTTTTAGTGGTTTTCAACGTATGATGGTCAATGATGCGCTTAGAAATGGATATTTCTTCATAGTTTGGGGTAAGCTTTGCTGTGTCTTAAAGCCTGATTCATTCCGAATAAGAAATGTATAAAAAACTACAATGTTATCGGTTTGGCGTGTGTTTAAATTGTAAATCTAAACAGCGCTACAAACAAAAAAATTTCCGAAAATCATTTTCCTCAATCAAAAAGTCGTTTATTTCGTTAGCTGGCACGGTTTAGTTTGTGTTTATCTTGTAGTGCATTTCATGAGGAATAAAATGAGCTATTCAGATCAACTGTAGCTCGAAAGATGCAAAAAGCCACAAAGAAACCCCGAAACCCTACACTACCCCATTTTCTTAGAGTTCCGCAACTCGTTACTTTTGCACGGCCTCTTAGGGCTCAGCGATTTTACGTTTATTATAACTTGACATGCGGAATCTCTGTAGTGGCAAACACAATTTTGGGACACCGAGAGGATTTTAATATAGTGGGATGGGATATTAAAATTGTCTCGACCTAAAATCTTCAAGGGTGGTCAACTATGGCGCTTGGCCCTATGTCAGGTTAGAGTGCGGCAAACCAGTGGTATAGTGTACGATTCTCATAAGCGGACGCAATGTAAGAAAAAGGGGTAGTGTAGGGTTTCGGGGTTTCTTTGTGGCTTTTTGCATCTTTGAAGCTACAGTTGATCTGAATATCTCATTTTACTCCTCATGAAATGCGCTACAAGATAAACACAAACAAAACAGTGCCAGCTAACGAGATAAACAACTTTTTGATTGAGGAAAATGATTTTCGGAAATTTTTTGGTTTGTAGCGCTGTTTAGTTTTACAATTTAAACACACGCCAAACCGATAACATTGTAGTTTTTTATACATTTCTTATTCGGAATGAATCAGGCTTTAAGACACAGCAAAGCTTACCCCAAACTTTGAAGAAATATCCATTTCTAAGCGCATCATTGACCATCATACGTTGAAAACCACTAAAAAAATTCTACAGAAACTAACATATCACACCAAATTCTAAAGATGAACGAAATAAAAAGGTATATTAATGGATGCCATTGTTTAATCTACAATTTGATATGCAATACATGCATAAAATGTTTTGAGAAAATACAGAAAAAAAATATTTTAAAAATTAAAATTTATTTTCGGATATTTGAAATTTCGCGCCATCTTGACGGACAGTTGTCGTGTCACCGGACGCCAGTCAAAGGTCACAAAACCGCGCCAAATTTGAAATGTTCATTTTTTCTGACTCATTAGTGCAGACTTGCGGTAAAAAAATCATAGCATTCAAACTGTTTGCCCTATATGAGAGATAAAAGGAGTTTTGGTTTCAGAATTAAATGGACTTTCAAGGGAATAAGGTGGCAAAGCTGCTAATTAAGGGACTGTTTAACTTTTGATAATTTAGAAATGGGTCTCTAAGCGAATTTTCGTAACAGTGCCAAAAACAAAAACTTATTGGTTATATGGGACTGTAGTTTCCGAAGTTAGCTGTATGGCATTGGAACAGTGGTTCCAAAGGTAGCCTATCAAGCGCGGGGTCTGGGTTCGAATACCAATGGGGGTTTTTTTTTAGTTCAATTTTTTTCTTTTTCACTGGCAAGCAGGTGCTGCGTGATGTCCTGGCGATCACTTATTTATTACAAACACTCCCTCTCTATAACGAACACTCTCTCTCTGTAACCTGCAACACTCTCTCTATAACGAGGTCCCACTCTATAACGAACATTACCGATTTATAATCTACAACCTTCTCTTTATAACGAAGTCCTAATCTATAACGAACACTCGGACTTTATAATCTAAAAAACTCTCTCTATAACGAGCAGGTCCTACTCTATAATGAACACTTTCACATTATAATCTACAACACTCTCTCTATAACGAGGTCCCTCTCTATAACGAACACTCCCACTTTATTATCTACAACACTCTCTCTTTAACGAGGTCCCTCTCTATAACGAACATTACCACATTATAATCTACAACACTCTCTCTATAACGAGGTCCCTCTCTATAACGAACACTCCCACTTTATTATCTACCACACTCTCTCTATAACGAGGTCCTACTCTATAATGAACACTTCCACATTATAATCTACAACACTCTCTCTATAACGAGGTGTCTCTCTATAACGAACACCCCCACTTTATAATCTACAAAATTCTCTCTATAACGAGGCCCCTCTCTATAACGAACATTCACTTTAACATGTAACAAACTCTCTATAACGAATATTCTCTATAACAAACACACAGCCTCTATACTTATAAGTATTTTGATGATCCATTTTTGATGAAATTTGATGTGCACCTGTCTAAGATCATGGCTGAGGGATCCTTTGAAGTTTAAAGTATTTTTCGATGGGTAAAAAAATTACTTAAGAATAATTCAAAATACGTGCTTTTGATTAGTCGGGCAAGCGCCGGCAACACATGTAGAAACTGTAATGAAATATCACGTAAAAAATATTTTAAGATAAGAAAACGGCAAAAAAACAGCCATGGTTTTGATTCGGACGCACTAGCCGGATGTCCGACCATCCATCTACTGCCACGACTGGCGGGTTGCCGCCAAAATTCAAAACCCCTAGACTCCATACAATGGTTTAGGAAAAAAATCATACCACTTTAATTATTTGCCCGATTTTAAAGGTGAAAAGTGGTTTGTTTTCAGCATAATGTGGGCTATTAGGCAAATGACGGGACTGTTGGATTTTTGTCAATTTAGAAATGAATCTCTAAAAATTTAGCCAAAACTTGATGATTAAAAAAAACCTAATTCCAAAAAATAGACTCCATACGGAGATTTAGGAAAACAATTATACTACACTACACTTTAATTATTTGTCCGATTTTAAAGGTGGGAAGTGGTTTGTTTTCAGCATAATCTGGGCTATTAGGTAAATTTAAAGGTAGAGGTACTTAAGATGGGACTAATAGATTTTTGTCAATTTAGAAATGAACCTCTAAAAATTTAGGCAAAACTTGATATTTAAAAAAAATTTAATTCCAAAAAAAAAAATAGAAAGTTTTCATCATAGAAAAATGAGTTTTGTTACGGAATATTCGTTATAGAAAGAGAATGCCCAAAACCTAGCAAAAATAATTCAAAATTCGTGTTTTTGTTTAGTCAGAGAAGCGCCGAAAGCACAGTTTCCAATCTATAACATTGAAAACTGATACTTAAGTGTGTTGGCAAATAGATGCTTGAGGGTTCGCTGGAATAAAATTTCAAACAGTTGAAAATTACGGCCGTCTTTGATCAAATTTCGATCGATTTGGCGCCAGTCCCATTTATTGACGGATTGCCACGAAATTTACTGCGTTTCTGTAAAACAACGTTATCAACATTTTTTGTTGAACAGAATTTCGCTATTTTGAAAATTACGGCTGTTTTTCTCAAAAAATTTTTATGGTCTGAACGCATGCACTTGCCACTACAACAATAGATTGATGACAGGCATGAGATTGGTTACGAGCTAAAGATAGATGGTCTAAAGGAATTTTCAACCGATTTTGGATTGCATAAAAATAACCCCGTTATGAATAAAACCAAATCATTAAAAAATCACACAAAAAACGCAAATTTGATACGGGGCAAGAAAGTTAAGTGCGGCTCTACCGCCGTTTGTTCGGTAATGTCTAGGGGTGTGGTGCGCCACGGCTAGATGGACGGACTCCTCCACCGTTGAAAATCAGAAGAAAACACGAGGCCGAAGGCCGAGGTGTCTAGCCCCACGCAGTGGCGAGGTGAAGAGCAGGCGGAGCCTGCGCTTCAGCTCGTTTTCGATTAATTTTTGTTCCCATTTTTTGAGAAAACTGAAAATGTTCTGATATATAATAAAGTCAGAAATCAGTTGGCTATGTTTGTTGGAGTATAATTGTGGACAAATGTTTTGTCCACTAAAATCACTCGATCGTAAAATTACAACATAGCCAGGTAATTTCTGACGATAAAAAGACATACATTTCATAACCTATATAAACAGCCAACAGTCTCTGCAAAAAATGGTCGAAAAAAAGGCATAAACAAACAGGGGCGGAAAGGTTTAGCTCCAGCTCTAAAAATAATCTGCCGCTTTTAATGTTAAGCTTATGGGTGGTAGAAAAGCATCCTTAAAAAAACTTTTCGTACAACAAACAAGAATTGATTTTTCTACCAAGCTGAAAAATAGTCGTCTTGACCTACTTAATATGAAAAGATCAGAAAGAGCTTTGAACTTTTGTCAAATGGTGCCAAAAACAAGCGAGATTAAACATTAATTTGTCTTGCTGAAATACTGGCACAGCGTTTCATTCTGAATCATTGTGAACGAAGAAAGAACAAGAACAAAAAACTGTGTTCATTGTTCTTCCTACTCATAGGGTGCTTCCACCATGTCCAGTTAAGAGAAAACCATTGATCTTGAAGTAACAAACTTTCTCGTTCCTGTATTTCATGCATATGTTCTTTGTGAAAGATTCTTACGTTTGAAGATGTTTTGCATGATTTTATTTTTCCAACAAGGGAAGGTCTGTCTAGAAAACATTCATGATCATTCATGATGCGACAAAAAATATCAGGCTCGTACCTACAAATTGTACTTGTTGTGGGGCAGGCGCTCTTGTAGGAACTGCTCGCTATAAGATGTACTGAACCGTCCCCAGCCACCTATGACGATCACATAGCTGATCACTCCCGAACAAACCAATCCCTCTGCAGTTTTTCCACACCATGGCCATCATCACTCCCTGGCAGAATTTATTCAGCTCAATCCCAGCAGGTGTATTCCCTTTCTCGAGCGCCAGCAAACCCACCCAACTAACACCTTCAAAATTTATTGTAAGAAGATAAGGCACGCCATGATGCAATATACGGAGAACAGTTCGTCTTACAATAAATTTTGAAGGTGTTAGTTGGGTGGGTTTGCTGGCGTTCGAGAAAGGGAATACACCTGCTGGTGTGTGTTGTATAGCCATGGAGAGCAGTCCCGAGAGGAATAATAGTTATACAGTTCAAACTAAGTTTTGTTGGGACCTACAGTCTAAGGTGAGCTCTAAACCATCAGGTACAGACTCTTCCATTATCCACTACCCATGCAAATAAATGGAAAAATCTAAGACGAAAAATCTCGGCCAGCTGTAAGACGAACTCCTGGATGTTACCAATCACATTGTACTCAACCCCTGAAGACTTATTTCAAGAATTCCCGTTAAGAACAATGATGTTTGTTTATGTTCCTTCTCGACACACTTCTGAGGAAACTCTCGGAAATTTATTTGTCCTGAAATATAATATGTAGGTATTTATTGTTCTCAAAACACAATAAAATAGAAATTTTCGTGGTTGACGAGACGTGAAATAATAGGAAGCTCCGTAGAGTCTGACACGTCAAGAGTGCGAAAACAGCACGGCGCAGTCGGTGAATAATTTGAAGTTAGCGCGGTCCCGAAGCTCAATGCCAAATTACAAGATCCCATTTATAAAAAGAACAATCGTTGAGCCTCAGGCCAACTATTGAAAATATATTTAAAACTGAAGATACAGTACTAGTACTTACAGTAAACTCAGTACTTGACACTCTTCTGAAGAAACTGTTGGGTATTTAGGTATTTGTTCTGAAATATAATATGTACCTATGTGTCTTTTTAACTCTGAGACTCGTTTAAGAGGACGCTATACCTGACGATGCATTTTTTGCCGCCCATAAGATTAACATTGCGAGCGGTGATTCATTTTCAAGGTTTACCCTTGGTTGGAAAGACACGAAATTTTGCCTGTACCTAGCCCTAACAATGTTCTAGGGAGTGTTCGAAGCAGATTTCCCAATTTCTCACTGGTTTCTTTTGTAGCAACTGTTTTGCAAATGCTAGCATCGCATACCTCAAGAAAAGTGCTGTACCTCGAAAACCAGTAAAAAAATGGGAAAATGTAGATGTGATATGTGTTTTAGTATTTAGCTTTTAGAATCACTCCATCAACATTATATTTCAGAAGTAATAGGTAAATATCCAACACAGCTAGGAAATTGGGGAAAGTGTAGATATTTCCCATCCAAGCAGTGTAAGCTCGATTACTGTGGTGGTTCGGAACACACCTAAAACTGTAGGTCCCTATCGTGTACCAACATAAAGGGTACCAACATAATACCAGCTCCCCAGCTGGTATTTGGTAGTGCTGCCAGCTGAATACGGCGGATAATTCTAGCTGCAGGGGTAATCAAGCCATAGCTGCTTTCGTATCCTTCTCATTTTCATTGCGGCTGGCAATTAAGATGTATCTGTTGATATCAATTAATTAATGAAAAGAAAGGATTTAAAAATAAAGGTTTATTTTCAGCACGGGCTTGGACATAGGGCAGAAACGCTCAGCAGTCAACAGTTCTTCGTTACGGCTATTGTCAAACACTCGCTCATCGCCGCACTGTTCAGTTTGGATTGTTCATTGTACCTCAACACGTACATTAGTACTGTCTACAGTCTACACAGCCGAGTGCTCAACATTCTATACCCAAACCAACTTAACCTCAGACGTGATCATCCTAAGAAGACAGAAACTTTGTTTGAGAAAGAAACAGTGTTCTTGCCTTCTTAATAGCAGGCTAAAAAGACTGATGTAGTGCATAAGCAAGCAGCTGTTACTGGGCCATCTTACAGAGTTACCCGTCCCGACCCTAAAATGTTCAGATAAGTTAGGAACCCATCTAAAACTGTAGGTCCCCATCGTGATAAAATGTTATCAATCATATTTGAAACAGGGTAACAAACGTTAGCATTACTCTTGGTACAAGATTTACGGATAACATATTTAATATAATCGTGTGAGTGGGGCTTTACTGTCTGTATCGCTAAAGGCTTCCAAAATAGAACAAAACAAAGGGATCGAAAGAGTTTTATTATACGTTCCAACGGGTCGTAAAGAGTTCGCAAGTTAATGACTCTTTGAGCCGGAAAATCGTTTGAAAAATATCCCCCGCATCACCAACTGTCACTCCAATCAGTTTAAATTTAACTCTAGTTAAAGTTGAGTTTACCGGCGGCTGCAGGGGTAGTTCGAGGGGTGGGGGACAAGATCAGTAACTAGACCATTATTTCAAGAATTATCCATCGTGCTCAGCTGGCAGCACTACCAAATACCAGCTCCCCGTTCGAGGGTGAATGGGGGATCAGGAAAACTTTGACAGGACCGGGAACGAACCTGTGACCCACTCGGCTATCGATGGTGTTCAAAGGGGCTCAAAACCCATTTAGGATTGGAAAGCATGTGCGACCTTCCCCTTGTTTGTTAGGGTCAGCGCTCGGTTCGGGCTAACACTACAGGAATTCGGCTGAAGCTGAACAGGAGTAGTTCGAATCAAGTTGAAGAATGGGCCGAAGCTATGAAGTGGAAAATACCTAAGGCTGGATTTAGCTAATTTCGGAATGGAACGTACCCGAATTTTTTTCTGTAAGTTAAACAAGGTTGCCATGCGTTGCTAAGGTAAATAAAGTCGGAATTTTGTTTACCTAGCAACCCATGGCAACCTTGTTTAACTTACAGAAAAAAATTCGGG
Source organism: Mesopsocus fuscifrons (assembly GCA_950004255.1). Taxonomy (NCBI): domain Eukaryota; kingdom Metazoa; phylum Arthropoda; class Insecta; order Psocodea; family Mesopsocidae; genus Mesopsocus; species Mesopsocus fuscifrons. The sequence continues at coordinate 1,659,111 of OX465374.1, read as the reverse complement.
TACGTTCCATTCCGAAATTAGCTAAATCCAGCCTAACTGGTGCCGGGATCAGAACCCCGACCTCTCGAGACATAAGTCAGACTCCTTGACCGCTCGGTGAAAGGGATGAGGGACGTAACGATATCTCGATTGATTCTGGTTGAAGTAACTTAAGAGAAAGTTGGTGCCACGTGCTGGGCAACGCTTATAAACAAACCCATACGACAATCCAATGCAACACTCACTGCGACCATACCATAGATAGGGATGTAAAGCAAAAAAAGCGGCAGCTGTTTTTGCTTTTTTTTCAGGCCTTTTTTCAAGCTTTTTTTCAAGCCTGCCTTTTTAAAAAAAAACTGCTTTTTTTCAAAACCAAAATATCTAACAATTCCGAGAACTTAATTTTTATTTTCGACCAGAAAAAAATCATTTTCCCCATTTTTTTCTTTTTTTTTTTTTGAAAAGCATTACAGTAAGAAGGTTGTATACTATCCCAATCAAACCCAAAAATCGCTACTTCCTTTCTTTTCCTATGGGATACTTTGTCTTGAAGTTTAAGCTGAAAACGGTGTTTATAGATATGATTTATCATATCACATCAGGAATACCAATTAAACCAACCACCAGTATTAAGAACATTGCGCCAAAATTTAAAAAAAACTATTTTGAAAAAAGCAATAAAGAGCAAAAAAAGCAAAATAACCTGCTTTTTTTCAACGGCTTTTTTTTCAAATGAAAAAAAGCCGCTTTTTTACATCCCTAACCATAGAGTAATACAGCGGTTACCATGGAAACCATATTCGATATTATCGATCGATAATTGCGACAAGATGGTGGTGCAAATACCGGCATCTATCGAGATTCGATAGGAGACGTAGGTAAAAACTTAGTTTTAACTTGGAACAACTCACTTTATTTCTTCCAGTAACGTTTGTAACCACAAAACCAACTAATATAATTTAAATAATTTAATTACTGGCAACGGTTTCTATAGGAAAGAAGCAACACTTCAAGTTTTCCGTTCAGACAACAAGAAAATTGTGACTTTTCCAACTGATTCTACAGGAGACCTCTCATGAATATACCTACATTTGCTATTTGTTTAAGTTTTTTCTGACTATTTGTTTAGGACACTGTTCGATATTTAAATGTTCCGAAATATAATATGTCTTTTTAATGACTAAAATTAACAGGCTATCAGGTGGCTGGAAGATCGGTCAATTTTCGACAATTTTTTTACTGACAAAAATCACTCGATCGTAAAATCACAACTTACCCACTAGTTTCGGACGTATTGCAGACGTATTATATTTCAGAACAGATCCAACAGCAAACAGGATTATGCGGACCGTATCAGCTGAATTTTGATAACTCAAAACAGGGCGGAAAGTCTACTAAGTATTGTGTCCTGTCAAAGATCCTCCCGAAAAGAAAAGCTGCTGCTTTCACCATCCCCATAACGTTAGCTAGTGAACTTTTAACGGCAAGATAAAGCTATCGGGTACTTAACTAAACTTTATCCGCACAATAAGGAACTGTGAAAACCAAAATTTACTCTGTAGAACTCATTGAAATTTTTTTCCGCTCCATCAGTTACTATAAACACACAAATACATTAAGGATGTACGTACAGAATAATAACAACAATACCTACACACTAGATAATTCTCTACCTACTTTCATATGATACTTGTGCTATACCTAGTTCTGCACCTTCAGTAGTTCCACTGTGCTTAGTATATTCTTCTGTTACAAGTTACATGCTCGACTTGTACTCCTAAGGCTGAATTTCACCACTTTCCGATAGTGTCTATAACGAGAGGATTTAACGAACGGATTTACGTTATCGTATGTTTAGCTTACGTGCGATCGCAGAGAAACAAGTGCAAGTTACAACATACGATAACAAAAATCCGTTCGTTAAATCCTCTCGTTAAAAGACACTATCGGATACTATAAGAAAGTGGTGAAATTCAGCCTGATGTGGATATTCACCAGTCCGTTTAACGGTCAGTTAAATAAATAACCAAGCTTATCGGAAGTGTCAAACCGTCCAAGAAGGAGGTTTGTCTATTTCCATAACCTAAACCATTTATCCAAAAGCCTAAACATAAGCGTGATATATTTAACTAACCGTTAAATTAGGCTTGTGAAATCCACCCTTTATCACAATAAATAAGATTGACTATGATCAAAATACTGAATTGTTTAAAGACACACAAACATTAACATCGACGAAGACTCAACAAATTCGGAATGACGATCTTTTCTAACAATTGCTTAGGGCTCACCCACACGCTCATATTGTACCTACATTAAATATACTACCAAGAAAAATTGTATCAAGCATTAAGACGAAATCTACAGTCCGTAAACGATTTTTTTGCAGTTTATGAGGAAAATATTGAGTATACCAGCTGGTGTATTCCCTTCCTCGAACGCCAGCAAACCCACCCAACTAACACCTTCAAAATTTATTGTAAGAAGAACTGTTCCCTGCAGGTGTATTCCCTTCCTCGAACGCCAGCAAACCCACCCAACTAACACCTTCAAAATTTATTGTATGAATATAAGGCACGCCATCATGCAATATATGAAGAAAAGTTCTTCTTACAATAAATTTTGAAGGTGTTAGTTGGGTGGGTTTTCTGGCGTTTGAGAAAGGGAATACACCTGCAGGATAGTTGATCCAAGAAAAATACGAGCGTGTAATATGGCCCTAATCCGAGGGGGTAACCACTCCAGAGATTCCACTGAGATTCCATAAAGATTTTCAACGATATTCATAAAAAGATGAACCCCGAAGGAGAAACCACTCCAAAAAATTCCAAGATTCCCTGAGATTTCATGAAGATTTCCAATGATTCCCAACGAGTGGTTAACCCCTCGCTCTAATCAGACCAAACGTTCAGTGGTCCAACTTTTATCAGGCTGATCTAAGTGGATCCAGTTCACCAGAAAAATTTTGTCAAGCCGGGAATAGATCCCGGTCCTCTTGCTTCTTAGCTCAAAGTTGCACCATTAGTGTTTGGTCCATTTTACATCAACAGTCAACACTCCATAGATTATTCTGGACTATAATAAATAACAATTATGACTTTCTGTAGGTAATGTCCCTTCCGCCTGGTGAGATAGAGCCTCTCTCTCACTTCTCGCGGGACCAAAGCGAGTGAGATACCTCAGGCCTCAGGTCTCTCACTAGTAAGATTTAGCTACTTTCCCACTTTTTAGGTACGCAAGGTCACAATTAAGGGCGTGTACGCAGTCGTGTTTGTTTAGGTTTTTTCCTGAATACTTTTGTAAGGAAACTATCGGATATTTAGATGTTCTGAACTGTAATTTGTCTTTTTAACGTCAAAAATTATGAGGCTATGTTGTGATTTCACGATCGGTTAATTTTGGACAGTTTTTTGTTGACAAAAATCGCTCGATCGTAAAATCACAACATAGCCTCATAATTTATGACGTTAAAAAGACGTGTTATATTTCAGAATATTTAAATATCCAATAGTTTTCTCATAAAGTTTGAAGTCCAAACATAAAAAATAGCGAATGTATGGTGGCCCTTAAACGCACGCTCTAATCAAATCAAGTACCAGCGGTCTAAAGGTACCCTTAAAAATTGACCTACTTAACTTAAATTAAAATTTTTTACTACAGTAAAAGGTGACCTAGAATAGGATACTGGCCCGCAGAGTGATATGGCACATCTTATTTACCCTCCCGATTAGTTTAAGTTTCACTTAGGCACTTTCTAATCCTAGCCTTCAATGCTAGTTATCATATTAATTTTTTCGCATACAAATACTTCAGTTTTTTTAACAAGCAAGAAATCAAAGGACAATTTGTAATGCTGCGACAAAGTACTACCTACTTATTTAAAGGATTTAAACATCCGAAAGACTGCGACTTATTATGAACTTTAAGGCCTAGCTTCACGATAAAATAACGACAAACTCTGGTCTAGTGGGAAAACAGTAGACTCGCACGTCTGAGGTCCTGGGTTCGAATCCTGGTAGCAGCAATTTTCTGTTGGTAGCATGGATGTCATATAAACTGTTCATTTGGCTTCCGCCAACCATCAGTTTGTTCAACTAATACCTGTGCCTTCGGGGCAATGGTATGGGCTGTTACCACCAATTTTTGACTCCAACCACATTCTAATAAGAAGTTTACTTCAGAGGATAGGACAGGATTGTCTAAATTCCGCGGCATTTGCCTTTCCGGCCCAGACCTCAAGTTTACACCTCCCTTACTTTGGGTTCATCATGAAGCTAAGCAACAAGGAAATTGCTTTTTAGACGTTTAACACCTATGAATTTTACTATTGATAAGAATTATTTAGTTTGACTTGGACTAGAAAATTTTGACTAGCGAGAAAAAACCAGAAAGGACAGTAGGAATGCAGGAGGGGGGGGGGGGGGGGGCTGACACATGAAATATTTTTTTCTCAAGAAGCCTGTCCACGTAATGTTGTTCGTTGACGTTTTTTAGGGCTCAAACAACACAGTGTGGGCATAGGTACAATAAGAACCGAAAGACCAAGATGACAGGAGAGGGGATAAGGGGGACTAGTGGGAATGTGTTTTTGTGAGAAGGAGCAGGATGGGGTAGTGCAGGTCCTGCTCGTACTCAGGACAGGACCGCAGGAAAGTCAGGTGTCGTTCCCACACAACGTCACAGTACCTCAGGTGCAGAGAACACGAAAACCCGCGCACCCGCGCACACTGCACGAACGCGTGAAGTGTGCCCCCCCGAGCCGGTGCCATCACCAGCGCCACACCTCTCGGTGCCAAGCAGTGCCACAACGTCTCCGCCAAAAGCCACCTCGTGTCATCAAAAAACAGGCAATCTGCCGATAAAATCACATCATACTGCTCCTCAACGAGAGAATAATCCTTCCAGTCTAGTTGAGAAACTGTTGTGCGGGGTAGTGCGTTGCGTTCCACAATTTTATTGACGTTTTCGACCGAGAGTTTGTTTCCGTCTGTGAGGTGAACAGCTGCGGCTTGACTGTAGCGAGCTAGAAGCACTCCAGCGAGGCACGTCATACCACCACCGAGCTCTAGAACGGTTTTCCCTGCGAACAGGGCGGCGCGAGGGAGGAGGTACCACGCCAACACTTCCTCGCTTGGCCATACACACACGTTGCCCGTATTGTTGAAGCCCATGAGCTCCGTAGCGGTGAGCTGACGCCGAAGGAGGCAAAGCTCCACGGATAGAGAGCGCTCCCCCACCAGCGCACCAAATTTCAGCCAGCAGTCTTCCAGCCGGTCCAACTGGTTCTCTAAAAACCAAATAAACCGATGAAGATGACTGAAAATTGCATTTCTTTCAGGGAAAAATAAGACCAGGACCTAGACTTTTTGGTTGCAATACCAATAAACAAAGGATTCGACACAAAAACTCCTGAATCCTGAGACCTCGGGTATTCTCTTCCTACACCTCCCTGTTAGGTATTCATATGAACCATTAAAAAACGTACAGAACTGGATAACACTGGTAACTGCACTACCGCCAATGGCTGTGGCTGCTCCAAAAGCTAAACATAGTGTACTATTGGAACGACAACAAACTACACTGCTTCTACTCCTTCAGAGGCAAGGAAATAGCTCGATCTTACCTACTCACGACACAGGTGAAGGGTATGGGGTAGAAATGTACCTAGTGTGTTGGGGACAATCAGTCCAAAGCTGGCGAAGCGCCTTACGGAGATGTTTGCTGGAGAACTACGGGGAGTTTTTGTCGAGCTGGAGAGAGCTTTGGCCAGAAGCTTCCAGCGTTCACGAGCTGCATCTTCCTTCTTTCCTTCTCCAGGACAGAGGTCCATTAGGTGAGGCACCTCCGTTACAAACGTGCAGTCTTCGAATTCTGTCTTTTTCAGCTCTCCACGGGTGAAATACATGTCTTTCCATAGGAATCTAAACGTAGTCAGTCTTAGGGTAACATCTCTGAGCAATTATTTGGAGATTCATTTTCATGAAGGCAGCCTGGAAAAAAAATAGAAAACACGGTTGGGAATGCCCCGAAACACTGACGAATAAAAAACGAGAAAAAAAATATAAACCTACCAATGGACTCCAAAATAATCGAAGTTTTGAATGAAGCGATCGTCGGGGTAACTGCCCGGAGCGCGGGGTTCTGTTCAAACTGCTTCACCGCCGACACTAGACTGATTTCGATACGACAGACGCTACAGAAAACATATTATAGACAACGAGCGCCAGCGCCAAGTTTCACCGTCGAGGGGCTTTCACAAACTCTGCCGTGAGTTATGAGTGAGTTACCGAACCAAAACAACACTATTTTACGCACGCGGCAACAACTCACTTCTGGGTCACACAGGTTCGGTCCCGGTCCCACTGAAAATTTTCTGACACCTCTGATATATTCCACATTTCATGTGAAATGTGGTGGTTTGGAATCTACCGAAAACTGTAAGTTCTCATCGTGCGTTTGGTAGTGCTGCCAACAGTGCCAGCTGAGCATGAACGATACTTCCAGAAATGGTCTAGTTGCTGTGCTTGTCCCCCCACCCCTCTATCTCCAACACTATCTGCTTCGTAATATAGGCAGGAGGTAGGGTATTACATACACGTTTACATAAAGACATTGAAATAAGATGCAATATCTAAAGTCAATAAGATAAGGTAAGCAGGTAAAATCTTTATTTTTTTTTGCCTCAGTAGAGTACATGAATTAGGGTCTCCAGTGACGTCATACCACACTTGTCACAGTCCTCCCAAGATATGTGATTGGTTTTACGTCACCAAGAGTCCATACTTCATTAAATATTCCTTACGGCAGGATTCGAACCAAGACCTTTCAGGGCACAAGTCGCCCATGACCGCTGGGCCACTATGGGTGCGTCCCACCATGCCTCGCTTCCGGCGCCTTTCGGACTCCTGAGGATGCAGTAAATGTGGAGTGCGCGATCCCTCCCTTATACCTGCGGCGGACGCGCCTGATCCTTAACTATGGCTACAAAATGCTTTCTCTCCCGAAGCACCCGAACCACACTCAGTTCCTCCCGGATCACTCTAGCCTGACCTTACTCCGTCGACGCCCCACTATTTCTCGTCCTACCAACGTTCGCTTCCACCAGTACGTCAGTACCTATCCGCTTCAGTGGTACTACGTGCCCCCCTAGATGCTTCATGCTAACCCCCATCGGCTCGATTGTCAGCGCTACGCTAAAGGCACTGTTGCCGACTCAGACTGTCTTCGCCGCCATGTTTCAAGCTGTGCTCCACGACTATCCCTCCTCCTTTGTGTATTACACGGATGGGTCGAAGACCGCTGACGGCGCTGACGGGGCCGCCTGTGTATAGCTCTACTGCTGTGGCCTTAAATAAATTTAAAAAAAAACCATGCCCAGTTAAAATTTAACTGGAGATTTACCATGTTAAATTTAACTCAAAAGTTAAATTTAACATGGTAAACATAGGACAAAATCTCCAGTTTAATTTTAACTGGGCATGGTGGGACGCACCCTAAGAGTAATTCCGTATGTTGGCGAATGAGTATCAACATTGTTTTGGTGCTGATTGCCAGCGGTTGGTGACTTGTACGTCAAAAAATTCCGTTGGCCCGTTGACAGTAGACGGTGGGAGGTTAATTGTTGGGCCAACAGTGGGAAGTTGTCATTCACCAACCGTAGGGCTTCCTTTGTTAAACATTTAGGGGTAGGTTATCATGGATATCATCCCTCAATCACCTTCAAAGTAGGTACCTACCTACTGACTGGGTTTATACACAACCCGAGAAAACTCTACCGGCAACGATCAACCAACGTATCGCCATATCTACACAGATTAACGGAGATCAATAAAACTGGCTATTTTCAGAAAGACATAGACGGGTAATATACCCGTTATCGACAATATTAGGAGCATAAAAACAGAAATGCCAAAAATACCTATCTCAAATTGGGTCGATGAAAACTTCAAATCTGGAAAAATTTTAAATTTTGAAAGGATGATAGCCATTAACACACGTAGCAAGATAAGTATTTTCTACTTACATTCTGATGAATTAAAGCAGCCTGCTCGTGCAATCACAAAATCATTATAATATTCATTTTATTTAAATTTTAACAGATGTAAACAATACACAACGGGCGCCATTTGTAATTTAGTACCAACAAAACAAAAATTAAGAATAATTTATGTTAAGTTGGTACTAAATGTCAACAAGGAGCTGCCAGGAGAAAAATCACTATAACCAAAGTTTTAGCTATTTTTTGATCGTATTTATCCTACCTATAAGTAACTAGAAGTTTTGCAACATTTTTTTGAAACCATTTACGTACTAATTTACTATGGAAAACGATGTACTTGATTATTTAAGCGACGTCGGGTGAGTTTTTGTGACCTGGTAGGGTTAAAACTTTCAATTTTCCGGTAATGGGAACCTACAGTTTTTGGTGAGTTTCGGACCACCACAGCCTTGATATATACATTTCACTTGACATGCTGAACGTATCAGAGGTGAATGACAATCAGGAAACCTTCGGTACATTAGGGATCGAACCGGTGTGACCGTGCTCTCGCTGTTCCTCCCAAGACAACTACTTATCTAGACTCTAGAGCAGTGAGAGTGTAGTCTAGACCTAGACCATTCAGCTATCGCGGCTGTAGGAAGTAAGGGCATTACTAATTTTTCTTTTTCTCAATGCAGGTATGACGGCCCACTCAAAGAGGAGGACACGTTCACCAAATCGGTGGCGCTGGGGGTAAAAGATGGGAAATTCAGAGACTTGGTTGTTTGGCTGTGCCGGCAACTTACCGATCTTTTGCACCTGGATGAAGCTGTCAACGCTGTAACTGAGCAAGAAGATCTTTCAAGCTTTGTCATGGAAATAAGCAGTTTGCTGAAGGAGTTAGGTAAACCAAATCATTAGTGCGGAAATATAGTAACTAAGTCAGCAGTCAGCATCAGACTAAATAACCCAATGATTTCTTAAGGTTCTGATTTTTTCCTATTTCAGGTTGTCCGTATACTGAATTGGTGGAGGGGCCTGTAAGCGGCAGACTGCAGACGAAACAGCAATGTCTGAAGCTGCTGCTGTTCCTTGTGTCCGAGCTAATGGCTGCCCGCATGGTCCGGGTGGATAAGCCGAATGACGGCCTGCAGATCAAGCTTCGAGAGTCGGACACTGCCAAAGATTTGAAGACTATTCTGCTGACACTTAAGTTCCCCCGGCCACCTGATAATATCACGCCGAAGGATTTATTTACTAAGGTAGGTGGGGAGAGCGAGTTCAAACTCCGGCTGGCCAAGATTTTGCACTTGCCATGTATCTTGGGTTGTGGAAAAAGGAACAGTGCATACCCGGTGGTACGGAGCCTGCACTGTAGGTCTCCAGCCATATAGAAGTGACTGAAGATTAGGGACGTATTACGTATTCAATCGTGAAATTTCAAATTTCCTATGCTTTCTTACAGGTTGAGAGCAAGTTGGGGGAGGCGGTACGTAGCGCCCCCAAAGCGCTGCTGGGCGCTCCCTTGCTTACAGGGCGGCTAAGTACTGATCAGTGGAGCTCTCTGTCTCAAGTTCAGTCTGAGCTTCAGCAGGAGTATCGGCTGAGAAGGGAGATGCTGCTCAAGCGTCTGGATGTCACCATACAGTCCTTTCAGGTACAAAAAACCTCCTTCGTGACTTGTGAACCCAGTAGGGCGATTTGGTGAGAATCACGCCCGACAGTCGGGTATCCCCTCAGCCGGTGAAGACCAGGGCAGGGAAAGATTCACCTGGATGATCCTGTGGCAGTTTCTAGTAGAAGTCGTACTTAAATGCATTTTGGACGGACGTTCTGGCGTGTTGGCATCCCTGGACGTATTGCTATAGTGGGGAGGGATGGCAGGTTTTGTGTGGGGACCCGCCATCCCTGAGTTGCCATTCCAGGATGCATAGTTGTAGCCAGCTTAACATTCTGATACGTTTTTCAGTGGTCAGAGCGTATGTCAGGGAAACAGGACGCGTTGGCGCGGGAGTACGCGGCGCGTCGCGGCTCCCTGTGTGCAGAGCCCAGCATTCACCTCTCTGACGTCCTAGCGGCCAGGCAGGATCAGGCGATCATTGAGAAGACCAGCAGTGCCGCAGCCCGCAAAAACACGCAAAGTGCTGTACATAAAGTCATCATTGGACGGGTATGCTACTTGTTTCAGTTTGTTTGTTTATGTTTCGAAATGATGTGTTTGTGAGGAAACGATTAGATATTTATTTGCTCTAATATAAAAAGTTAAGTAACTTGTTACCTAACCAACGGTTTCCACACAAACGTGTCATTAGAAACGAAGAAAAGTGACACCTCATCTACAGCAAATCCTGGGGGCTTGGGATACAGGGTCCCACCTTTCCTGATCTATGTACACAAGGAAGTGATTTCGTCAGAATCACGCCCGACTATTAAATTTTCCCCAGCTTCATAGCTCTGCAATGGCGTCAATCCACTCTCGTCTTCTTTTCCAGGTGCCAGACCGAGGAGGACGACCTAGTGAACAGGAAGCTCCGCCGCCGGAAATGCCCAGCTGGCAGAAGGAACGAGCCCAAGGTGGAGGAGGGGGTGGTTTTGGTGGGAGAGGAGGGGGAGGAGGGGGTGGTTTTGGTGGGAGAGGAGGGGGAGGAAACTTCTCGAAGGGTGGAGGTCGCGTGCAAGGAGGATGGAATCAGCGTGATGACAGATCTTCGAGGAATGACTACCAAGACGACAGGGGTGGCCAAGAACCCAGGGGTGGTGACCAGAGAGGAGGCTACAGGGGAGACAGGGGTGGCCAGAGAGGTCGAGGGGGTAGGGGGAGGGATTACCGCTGAGGAAACTTACTCATCAAGCCGGGATATACATTGCTATTTGTTTACGTTTTTTCGACCATTTTTTGATGACCCTGTTGTATATTTAAATGTTCTGAAATATAGTGTCTCTTCTTAACGTCAGAAATTAACTGGCTATGTTAAAAAGACGTGTTATATTTCAGAATATTTAAATTTCCAACAGTATCCCCGAAAAAATAGAAAATGTATATTCCATCTTAACTTTTGCCATTGTGTGCTTATCTGATTTTATGATTACTTATAAAATGTTATATAGACTGATTGTAAAAACACAGGCGTACGAGTATAATGTGAAAAAATACTAATTGAAAAATTGCGATAGATCTGATTATTTTAAAACTTTATTTATTTTTATTTTTTTTGTTTCGTTCTTGTCGTTATTTTGCGAATCTTGCTTGTCTCTCTACTGCCAAACTGTATTTCACTCTCCTATATTAAATTAACATCACATACTGTTGAGAAATATTTATTTATTGTACGCGTGATAGGTACGATGATGTGATATTTGTTTCTACCTGTTTTTGGTTTTTGTATCGATACATCTCCGTTGCTATCGTTTGATAATTATCCATTTGTTTCGCGATCGAACAGCACACTATGTTTAGCTTTTAGAGCAGCCACAGCCACTGACGGCCATGGACGAACTTGCAGGTTATTGCTCCCCGGTAGATAAAATACTGTTTGTTTACGTTTAGAATGACGTTTTTGTAGAGGAAACTGTGGAAAATCTTCAGTCTTAGTGTGGCGGCTTGAGGAAAAAAAAGATTGTCAAAAACAAAAGAATTCAAGATGGCGCAGTATACAATGCCCACTGTGTTAAATCAGCGGACGCGCTTTTGTTTAGTTTGACTCCCTCAGCCACCTCATCTTCCGTAAGATTAAATGTGTACAACTGATACTCCAATGGAACCTTTCCAACTGCGTTTCCCGCCGCTTTTCTGAGCGGAACCACCAGCTCCAACTCTTGAAGGCGCTGGAAGGCCTTGAGAACCACTGCCCTCTCGCTCACCATCGTGCTTGCATGCTGCTTGACGAACTTTAGGTACTGTGTCAAGATCATTTCAAAGTTGAATGGCTCTCTCTCGTAGTTGATGGTATGGTGCTTGATGGCAACAATCTGGAATCGAAAACAAAGTGTTAGTATAGGATGGGGACCTACAGTTTTAGGTGGGTTCCGAACCACCACAGCCTCGATATATTTCTCAGAAAAACTGAGACAGGATCGGGATCGAACCGGTGTGATTCGCTCTCTCCTCAACTGTTGGGTGTATAAGTGAACTTCCGAGGATGGACAGTGGTCTATACTAGCATCTAGCTAGATCGCTCTCTTTTGAAGAACACGGGTTCGATCCAGATCCTATCGAAGTATTCTTGATCATCAGATCCTAATCCTGTTCTTCCCTGTAGTCTACCGCTTGAAAACTTTTACCCGAGTTCCTTTTAGAAAATTAGCTCACCAGAGCAACTTCTAGAGCGCTTAGACGTGACAATCCGAGAACATGGTCATCCTTTGTGGAGAAGGCGTCGACAACACTTTGCACAGTGATGAGAGGTTCCTCAAAGGTGATACTGTTGAAGAGCTTAAAGAGGAGGTTCCGGAATCTGGCCTCACCCGGGTCCAGGTCCAGGTGCTGCTGTAAAGCGCGGCGAACCGCCAAGCTTTCTGTCAGCTCGTTAGTGCGCGAATTCCATATGAAAGTGTATCTAAAACAACAGAAAAATTGTTAACTTTTTTTTTTTTTTTTTTTTTTTAGACACAGCTAAGTACTCTACTGTCTCAACTATGAAACCTCCCCAAACCCAACATATCTACGAAGGGCGAAGACTTTTGGAACAAGGTGATGATCCTTTATCCTATATCATCGCTTTGTAGCTCCTATTTGGGTGGTATACCTAAAGTGTATCTCCCCTTAAAGGTCACGATACAATCCTGTTTGTTTATCATTTTCTCTTTAATCTCATAGTTACCTACTCACATTTCATTAACGCTTGGCAGAGACTCCGTAGTCAGCGTGAAAATATCTTTGAACACTGCAATTCGATCCTCAACAGTGACATGTCGTGACATTTGAATGACGCGGTGTGAGAACCGAGAATGGACTCGCTTCTCCAGTAGGTCCATCACGTCACTGTAGTAGGTCACACCAATCACACAAATAGGCGACTGAAAAAAAACAACATGGTTCCTTTTGGAATTTTTTGTTCTAGAATATAATATACCTTTTTATCGTCAGATACTTGTTTTTTCGACCATTTTTTGAGGTCTATATTGGATATTTAATGTGCTGAAATACAATTATGCTTTTTACTCGTTCTGACGTTAAAAACACATACCTACCTACTATATTTCAGAACATCCAACTGTCTTCTCAAAAAATGGAAAGAAAAAACCAATCTGGTGCCACGTTTTTTTTTAATTTATTTTTTTGAAATGAAAACCAACATTTTATGTAAGGAAAGGTTTGTTAGAAAACCTTACCTACTCTGGTGCCACTCGCACTTTTAGCCTTATACCTTGTATAAGTATATACCAACCTTAGCAGACTGAGCAGTGTCGAACAGGTTGTACAGCAGCAACTGATTCTTATGCTCGGTGAATAGGTGAAACTCCTCAAGAATAAAAACCACAGTTGGTTTATTCGCATTTCTATGTTGGAGCTGCTCTAGAATGAAAGCCAAATTCTCCTGGAATGACCTAGACGTTGCTGTTTCTTCTGTGAAGTCAGCGGAATGAAGTTGACGGGCAATATCTTGCAGCGTGAGACGATCGTCAGTGTGAATCAGGCCATTTAGACGAACCACAACGGAGTTTTCATTAGTCATCAGTCCGCTTTTTCTCAGCTCGCCTAGTGTGTTGTTTATTAACTGAAAGGGTAAAGGTATACTCATCGCACTTCTCGGTGCACCAAGCGGCAGAGTGAGCCGCCGCTAGAGGTGAATCACAGGGGTTTAAGCAGCAGCCGCCCTTCGGGCGGCTGTTCCATATATTAATAAATATCCTCCAGTCAGTGCGACCCGTAACCAGGTGCACCAAGCGGCAGAGTGAGCCGCCGCTATAGGGGAATCATTGTGGAAAATGAAAAATTCGAACCCCATCCGCCAGTCAACGAGCCAAGAAATCTGTTATTGCCTCATTGGGAACAAGTAAGAAGTACATTCCGAAGTAGTCGCAGTGTCGTGCGACAATCGGAAGCAAGTATCGGCAGAAGTGCGATGAGTACACCTTATCCACTGAAAGAGAAGTATGCATGGATGTCTCCAGTAAACAGCGGTGGAATAAAAGGAAATTTTTGGTCAGAAAGTTCTCCCTCTCTTCACACACTTGTTTGCAAGGTATCGTTAGTTGCCAGACGGGTGACATCAGGTGGCCATCTCGGCATGGGCTTCTAACCTTGATGAGAGCACCGAAGTCTTATAAAACCTATGTTTGGCTTGTTAGAGTGTCTTACATACCTCACAAAATATTTGTGTTCATCGGTACTATAAGACGTCGCATAGTGAAGTCATCATACAGATCAGAGCCAACAAGCATCTCAAAACCCACGCTGGGCTTGTAATGTAACTGGAATTGTATCTTGTATTTACCGCAGTTTTTCCGCATCCTGGAGGTCCACACAATATTGCAGAGTTACTTTCCCCAGTCTCAACAGAACGGCGGATGAGCTCCAACACCTCACTCCGTTCTTGCTTGTACCCGTCTCCAAAGAAATCATTGTCCCAGTTGTTGATTTTCCTTTTTATATGGCGGCAAATATTGTCAAATAATTTCATATCGCTGATAGTATCTCCGTCGCTCTCCATTTTTTCTGAAACAACTTGCTAAAAATAATAAAAATTGAATATTTCTTCGGTATTTTTTTTTTTTAATCTAACGTTTTGTTTACTAACAAAAAGTGTCGTGGAAGGAGACAATTAGTTACACAATTTTCCGCTAGGTGGCGCAGTGGTATTTCATATTTGTTTGATAAACAAATCCACGTGACTCATGCTGGAAAATAATTATTTTATCCGATAAGATGCACCGAAAACTTGTTAAATTATTTAATTGTGCGGTGTCTAGTGTGAATCCTGGTCACTTGATACGATCCAAAGTTCGTTTAGACTCTATAAAAAATCAAGTGTTCGTTTGCGATAAAAAATTTAACGCCAACTCAAAATATCATGTTATTGGGTTTGGAAAAGCTGTGCTTGGGATGGCATCGACACTTCAAGAAATTCTCCAGCACAGAATCGTTAGTGGTGTCCTCAGTGTACCTGTAGGTTCTCCAGAATGTGAATTTTCAAAAATTAAGGTCTTCGCCGGAGCGCCCAACAACCTGCCTGATGAAAACTCCATAAAAGCAACTGAGGAGATTCTTGAACTGGCCCGTGTCGTTCCAGTGGAAGACATTGTAATTGTGTTGATATCAGGTGGAGGTTCCAGCCTTTTGTGTAAGCCAGTTCCAGGGATATCACTGGAAGACAAACTTTTAACCGTAAAGCTACTAGTCGCATCGGGCGCAGACATTCGAGAGCTCAACACCGTTAGGAAAAGCCTGTCCCAAGTCAAAGGAGGTGGGCTCGGAAAGCTTTTGGGGAGACGCAACACGATTTGCCTGATATTGTCTGATGTTGTTGGGGACCCGTTAGACGTGATAGCTAGTGGACCCACCGTTCCCAACAGTGACGCCGACCTCGCAGCCCTAGAAGTCATTCAAAAGTACAGACTAGAACTTAAAGTTCCAAAACATGTCCTGGGAATCATCCAAAGACACAAATCGATTTCCAGTCTTGAAGATGGGTACATCAAGAACGAAATTATCGGGAGCAATAACATTGCGTTGGGAAGTGTTTTAGAAAATGACCCAACGACACCAAGCTGTAAAAAAATCCTAGTTTCAAGTTCCGTTGAAGGTTTTATCACAGACGTGGCTGACTCTTACTTCAAACTCACCACTCAGATTTTACGCTTTCTTCATACCAAAGACAGTTCAGAATTTTTTGCGAACTTACGATTATGGGTACGGGAGAGCTCGAACTTTAACGTTGGGCATTCCTTCCTACCAAACTTAACTTCAGCTTTTGCAGACTCTGAAACTGACTGTGCAATACTTTTAATGGGCGGAGAAACTACTGTTCGTGTTTCTGGGTCAGGATTAGGAGGGAGAAACCAAGAACTCGCAGTTCTGTTTGCTCAACTTTTACATAATTTGCTGGGAAAGGAACCAGAGTTGTTTTCGCAGTGGGGTGTCTGCATTTTGTGTGCTGGAACAGATGGTATCGATGGACCAACAGACGCTGCTGGTGCTATCGGGTGCCCAGAGCTCATCCAAACTGGAATTGACCAGGGTCTGGATGTGGAACATTTCTTGAACAATAACGATTCGTACAGTTATTTGTCTGCTGTTGCTGACGGGGAGTTTCTTGTAAAAACTGGACATACTGGTACTAATGTTATGGATATTCATTTGTTGGCTGTTTATAAGAAGACTGCTTTTAAATAAAATATGTACTTGTCACAAATTATTGTTGTATCCGTCACTCCTGTTTTCCCAGCTAGGCTTAGGTGACTGGTCACTGTAGAAGTGAGCTTCATTCTACGTTGATGTACTGTAGAGGAACACCAAGACGATGGGGTCCTACAGTTTTAGGTGGGTTTCAAACCAACACAGCATTGAAGCACATATATAATATCACTTCTTGAGATATTGGACCTAAACAGAGGTAAATAGGTTCCGATCTAAAAAACGTCGATCGCATCGGGATAGAACCACAGTGACCCTTCTCTTGTGCCCCTAAAAACATTTAAAAGTCTTCTAGTAACTGTTAGAATAAGGGCGCTATTGACAGGATAGTGGAAGGACTCGAAAAAAAAAAAACTAAAAAATTCAAATACGAGTTCCCGCCAAATTTGCAGCCGTGAGGTGCTGCGCTCTAACGGGAAAATTGACAAGCTCGCTGCAGAGTTTCGTGGCGGCAGTCAGTCGGTCTCGAAAACTCAAACATGGCGGCCAGTGTTGGTAAATAATCGCTTTCCCCTCTCTCTTCCGCGTTGGAGAGGAAATTTCTTGCTTCATTCTCATCGAAACTGTGCTACCGAAAGCACAGACGGTATGGGTTTGTCTGGCGGGGTTTTGTGCGTGACAACGGTCTTGTTTTCTTTCTCGTTCGTGGGCGTTTGTGATACCCAACTGCTCATCAATGTCAAAAATCAGGTTGGTGTTTTTGTCCTTGGTCTAAATTTTGAGTTTCCTGGATTTTTTTGGTTATTTTGATGGTTGTTAAGCATTTTAGGAATATTTCTGGAAGTCTAGAGGCTGTGATTTAGGTAGTATTTAAGCCATGTGTTGCTAGACTGAATGTTTACTGTCGATACGTGCTACTTTTTACTTTCCCGTAGGATAGCTCCTACCTACCCATACCAACGACATGTTTATAGTATGTCTGTCTTCTCGCAGTGTCACAGGTGCTGAGAGGTCTGTGTTCATCCTGAAATATAATATGGCTTTTTAACGCCGAATGTACCTATTGTCAACTTCATTCTTTGGTGATAGTAACGACGTTCTTTGTTTCAAAAATTATTTTTTGTTCAGAACAAGAAGTACTTATTGTAGATGTAAGAAGAAGGGTCACAATGATCTAAAAGAGTCTAGCAAAATTACTTGGTAGCCACAATATTCATCGTGCTCAGCTGGCAGCAATACCAGGTCTCCACCTAACGTGTTAATATACAACGGTGACCTACAGTTTTAGGTGGGTTCCGAACCACCACAGGCTCGGTATACATTTCACTTGACATGCTGAACATATCAGAGATGCTAATGCCAACTAGAAAAAACTTTGGTATGATCGGGATCGAACTGGTGTGACCCGACTCAACAGACACAAACTAAGTTGGAAAATACTGCGAGAAAGGAATTTGAAGGATCGTGTGATACAAGTTGGTTACAAGTACATAAGACGATGTTCTTGTGATACATTGCCTAACTAAAGTTGGTTATAAAACCCTCGTAAATAATACACAGCTTTAGAAAGCGTGGTTACTAAAGTTTCAAATTTATAAACAGAGTAGGTTAAGTCCTTAAGTGAATAAATTTGCATTTCCCCCCCAGTTAATCATAGACATCCGGGGTGAGCCCAACTAATTTCTTACTGGTTGGAGGTTAGGAGGTTGTATGGTTGCTACAAGGAAACACACAGTTTGTTTACCACCGTTATCTTTTTATTCTTCGCTTCTTTTTGCTCTTTTATTACTTCCGGTTGCCGTAGTTAAGGGTCCGCTATACCTGACGGTGCATTTTTTGCCGCCCATAAGATTAACATTGCGAGCGGCGATTCATTTTCAAGGTTTACCCTTGGTTGGAAAGACACAAAATTTTGCCTGTACCTAGCCCTAACAATGTTCTAGTGCATGTTCGAAGCAGATTTCCCATTTTTTTTATTACTGGTTTTCGAGATACAGCACTTTTCTTGAGGTATGCGATGCTAGCATTTGCAAAACAGTTGCAATAAAATAAACCAGTGAGAAATTGGGAAATCTGCTTCGGACACTCCCTAGAACATTGTTAGGGGTAGGTACAGGCAAAATTTTGTGTCTTTCCAACCAAGGGTAAACCTTGAAAATGAATCGCCGCTCGCAATGTTAATCTTATGGGCGGCAAAAAATGCATCGTCAGGTATAGCGTCCTCTTAACACAACTGGATCATTATTTTTTCAAATAAAATTTAAAAATGAAAGAATGTATTGTAGACCAGGACCAGGGCCACCTTTCGTGAGCTCTGTACATAAGGGGTGATTACGTCAGAATCACGCCTGACAGTCCAGTTTCCCCCCAGCCAGTGAAAGACCGACTACCCTTCAGAGGGCTGGTCAATGTTCAATGTTTGCTTAGTAGCTCAGTATATAAAAACAAGTAAATAAATAGTTGGTTTATTATTATTTATTTTGTGAGGCAGTCGTGGTTTTACTGATATATATGTACACCCACTTTCAAATTACATAATCACAGTTTTGCAGGCGAAGTAAAATTCGTGTACACCCATTTTCAAATTACATAATCATGATTTCCGCAGGCGCAACCCGCGCAGTGAAATATTTTAGGTGCAATCACAGTTTTTGTTCTTTCTGAAACATCATTTGTCCGAAATGTACCAATCGTAAAATTTCAACAAAGTCTGCTGTAAAAAGACATACCTAGGTCTGTATTGTACTTCAGAAAATTTAAATATCTAATAATATCCTCTTAAAATATGCAGAAAAATCGTAAACGCCCTTAAAGTGCAAACGAGGAGTTAACTAGAGAAGAAAACACGAGTTAGATCAGTACAATAAAATAAATGGAAGGTTGGCTACCGTTCTGCTACATCATTCACTTGCTATCTCCGCTGTCGGAATCCTTAACTTTAGCGTCGTTAAAAAGTTAACTAAATGTATCTTTAGGAAAAAATCTGGCAAGCCCAGCGAATAGACCATTTCAAGAATTATCCGTCGTGCTCAGCTGGCAGCACTACCAAATACCAGCTCCTCAGTTTGTGTTGATTGGAATCGAACTGGGGTGACCCGATGTTTCTCTAAAGGCATCTGTAGACTACTCGCCTATCAAGGGAGATAAGTTTTTGGGGGGCGAAGTTGGCGGAGGCTGTGTGGTTTTCCCCATGGCTCTCCTCGGACCACTTAACCCAAGGCCTTTATTTTACGCGATCCTCCATGCCTCAAGAGGCTTCTTTAGCGTACGTGCCTCTCCCTTGTCTGATCTGCCTTTGGCCTCAGTTGCACGCTTGGATTTCTCCTGATATACTGGGGGACAAGGTCAGCAACTACATTTTAAAAGTGATTTCGAGAATTTGTATAGCAGCCGCAATAGCCGAATTCTAAGCGGTTTTGTAGAACCCTAAATTTGTTCCAAAGGTCTTCTCCCTTCGTAGATGTAGCGGGCTGAAAATTTTGATTTCCGGGTTCGTTGCTGAGACAGTAGAGTACCTGAGTCCCTGCCAGGCTTTGATGTATCGATATATTTTACTGATGGTTCCTGCAGTTAGCTTACAGTGAAGATTCGGAGCTTAGCAGAAGTAGCCAAAGTTTACGTCTCTTTTGGTATTTTCACCTCCCATACCAACCTAAAATCCGACCACATAGCACACGTTGCGGACCTAAAGCCTCGATATACATTTCACTTGACATGCTAAACATATGACAGATCAGAAAAACTTTTGTAAGGATCGGGATCGAACCGGTGCCCTGTGTTCCTCTAAATTCAGCCATTTAGACCAGTCGGCTGTCGAGGCTCCTGGCCTGGAGAGGGCTCGTAAGGCCATATGGGGAATGGTTGTTTGCCTTCGTCTTGGAGCACGTCGCGTGAATGACACTCATTCATCAAGTTTGCCACTTTCTATTGCCAAGCTTCGTCGCAGTTTTCAATTCCTAGATCGATGTCGGGGACTCATGTCAAGGGTCGCAGAGGGTGTCTATTCTGGTCTATATACCGAGAGGATAAAGTACAATATTAAGGCTGAATTTCACCACCTCACGATAGTGCCTCCTATAACGATCGAATAGCTATCGATTCGGTAAAGCAGACGAAAAAATTATCCTATCGTTAAATTTGTCGTGTCACTAGAATTCGTCTGCTTTGTTTACGTCAAATTTGTTTCAAGTTATAAAATGGCAAATAAACGTAAAAGACACACTAATTTTTCAGAGAAATGTAAATAGTTGGGTAGACAACAATCCCTGCCCGTTTTGCACCCAAATGATTTGAAAGTAGGTATGCAATTTATTGTTATCGGATAATCCACTCGAAAGCTAACGGTAAGATAAGAGTGCATGGTTAATTTTTTTAGCGATAGGATAGCGCTATCGTGTACACGATAGTCTTCACGTTAAAGTGGTGAAATCCAGCCTTAATGTAGTAAGTATATATAAAGTAAAGCGACTGGCTATAAGCCCACTTTTTGAGGACACCGTTGGAGGTTTTAATTTTCTGAAATATAATATGTCTTTTTTACGGCCGAAATTAACAGGCTTTGATGTAATTTTACGATCGGGTGATTTTTGTCAACAAAAAATTTGTCTGAAATTAACTGATCGTAAAATCACAACACAGCCTGTTAATTTCGGCAGTTTAAGGTGGAATACACGTATTTGGTTCGCAATGCTACGTACTTCAAGCCCTACTCCGAAGTTACAGGGCGAGTGAAAAGTGTTTATAGGGGGATGTAAACCTGAGACTCTTTGTCGTGAGGTAGTGTTGTATTTTTGCATGAAATGGAGTAATAAGCCCACAGGAGCGGTTTTAAACAGTCAACTACCAGTCCACATGTTTTTTTGACAGATCGCGAAAACACAACACTACCTCACGCGAAATATTTTTTTGTAACGTTTCGGACTAAAACAGTATGATTTTATTGTCACATTTAGTAGAAAAGCTTGATAAATGTTTGTAATATTTACCGCCGCCATGTTACATGTTGACAATTTTTATTTCACTTACGGAAGTGGGTAATTTCAACAGCATTTCTCTACTTTTTCTCCTGTAAAAGCTAAACATAGTGTCCTACTTTCACTCGTTGGTTTCGCGTTCGAATAGCACACTATGTTTAGCTTTTAGAGTAGACACAACCATTACGAGATTGCAATTACCAGTCTCCGGCTGCACTAAAATGTAAACATTAGTTTTGTCGAATATTTACTTTCGCACAGTGGTTTTGGCGGAGTTCGTCGAGAATGTATGGTGGCCCTTAAAACAGTTCAGAACATTTCAATATCCAATTAGTTTCGTCATAAAATGTGCAGAAAGAAGTAAATTTACACTACTGCGTAGATACCGTTAAAATCCTGTTTGTTTATGTTTTTTTCCGACAATTTTTTTGCGGAACTGTTCTGAAATATAAGTAAGTACGTATGTTTTGGGAAAATCACATAGTCGACTGGTTTCTATAACGTTAAAAACATATATTATATTTCAGTACCAATAAATATTTAACAGTTTCCTCTAAGAATAGACGTTATAAAACGTCAAAGTTCAGAATTGTGCGAGGAAATTTGATCACTTTAAAATTCATCTCTGAATCACTGTAGAAATCACAGTAAAATTCGTAGTTATGATGATGAAGAGCCGCCATTTTGTTCGGCCATTTTGCTTCTCGGAAATGATGATGTCCCGTTTTCTGAAAGGAAGAAATAAATGAAGATGATCTCTCATCATGTTTTAATTAAGAAGTTGTATTCTATCAAATTTAATATTCGTTGAATAGGACTGTGCAATGGGATTTCCCGTAAGAAAGAGAGAAATAGTCTGTGAAGTTTTCCCTCATTATAATGTTTTTGTTATCGTTGATGAATTCGTTTTATTTGAGAACTAAAATTTTAATAATGTTTTTTACTTCTCTAATTTCCCGCTATCGCAGATCATTATCATAATGGGTTTCCAAGTTGTGTTAGGGTAAATTGGACCAGTTGCGTATCTGACAGATAGAGCCATAATAATTTTTAACTTGCCGATATCTCAGATTAGCTTGTTGCATGGGATCGAATTTGGAGAATCAGCCGCGATAAAGGACTTCTAAGCGGTGTTGTAGAACCCTAAATTTGTTCCAAAGGTCTTCTCCCTTCGTAGATATAGCAGGCTGCAAACTTGATTTCCGGTTTCATAGTTGAGACAGTAGAGTAGCTGCGTCCTTGTCAGACTTTGGTATATCGATATCTTTAGTTGGTGGTTCCTACAGTTAGGTAGCAGAAGCTGCCAAAGCTGACGGCACTGTCGGTATTTTTACCTTCTAAATCAAACTAAACTCCGGCCGCTTTAGAGTGTAATAACTTTTTATTTCGTGGTCAGAATCTAAAATTGCGATAATATAGAAACTAAGTCAGCAATTAGACTACATATTCAATAATACAGCTCCCCACCCTACAGTTCATTTGAAGGTGGGTTCCGAACCACCACAGCCTCGATATACATTTCACTTGACTTGGTGAATATATCATAGGTGAATGCCAATCAGAAAAAAACTTCGTTAGGATCGGGATCGAACCTCTAGACTGCTCGGTTGTTTTGCCCATGTACAAGGGAAGAGAGGGTGTGGTTTTCAACCCCAAGAATGGGGTGGAAAGTTGAAGTTTGGGAATATCTGGGGGATGAATAGAAGACTGTACCCCCTTGTAACCCAAAGCGAGCCTTTGTTAGTTTAGCAAGGCATAATTGCTGAGATATCGTGACTGTTTGCTGCTGACGGGAACCCCAAGCCGGGGAAGCTTAAACCTTCACTATTGTCTCTCCAGTCAGCATATTTCGGATTCACAACTTGGCGAATTATCGCTATTCTGCTCTTCTATCTCCCCTTTTTAAACAAACTTGAATTTTCTTCATCCCTATAGAAGGAGTTTCCTAACGGTGGCCAGTTCTGCCTTAAGGGTCCGCTGTACCTGGCGATGCATTTTTTGCCACCCATAAGATTAACATTGCGAGCGGCGATTCATTTTCAAGGTTTACCCTTGGTTGGAAAGACACAAAATTTTGCCTGTACCTAGCCCTAACAATGTTCTAGTGCGTGTTCGAAGCAGATTTCCCATTTTTTTCGAGATACAGCACTTTTCTTGAGGTATGCGATGCTAGCATTTGCAAAACAGTTGCAATAAAAGAAACCAGTGAGAAATTGGGAAATCTGCTTCGAACACTCCCTAGAACATTGTTAGGGCTAGGTACAGGCAAAATTTTGTGTCTTCCCAACCAAGGGTAAACCTTGAAAATGAATCGCCGCTCGCAATGTTAATCTTATGGGCGGCAAAAATGCATTGTCAGGTATAGCGTCCTCTTAAAGTTCACTTTAGCGTTATCCTTCCGGAAAAGAAGTTAAAAATTCAAAGTAAACAACGTCCCAGACGTGGCAGGAACTATCTAATGCCACGATTGGTGGCCAAATAATTCTTAAAAATAATCACTGACACTGCGATACCCAAGCTATGCCGAAGCTGGAGGTCGCACCGTTCGACCAATTTTGCTAAAATTTGGACGGTAGGTGTCTGAAATCGGTTCTAAGGTAGGATTTTAATAAAATTTTGATAACTCAAAAATTGCGCCCACTACTGTCAAAGAAGTGCCAAAAATATGTATTTTTTTTTATTGCTCGAACCTCTAGGAAGTTTTTGCAATGGGCTCAAAATTTGGCTACAACCGGACTATCTATACAGTAATATATTCATCACTCAGCTATTGGGGGCTATTTTCCACCCACCCTAGCCGGGGGTAAATTTCTAGACAGAGGACGAGGGTATAAGCCCCATCTCAAAGTTACCGAGATGTGGGGCAACCACAAGCTCGGGGTACTGTAGAGTAGTCGCGAAACAGACGCAGAATGTTGATATAGGGGAAGCTAGGGCAAAGAGAGACACAGAATGTAGATATAGGAGAACCTGGGGCAAAGAGACACAGAATGTAGATATAGGAGAACCTGGGGCGGAGAGGGACACAGAATGTAGATATAGGGGAACATGGGGCAGAGGAACCGCACTTAATGCAATTACCGCGAACAACGCTGGGTCAAGTTTTAACATCGTTTGGAGGATGGTCTGAGATTGCCCCCGTCTCCCTTCGCTCCCACTTACCCTGAAACTTTCCCAATGGAAGTTCCTTAACTAACACTTCGTATGTTTCATGATGTACAACTACTATAAACAATACTTCAACTAAAATGTGCTTACTGGTTTTAAAAAGGTTTTTGCCGTGAGCTATGACCTAGGATCGAGTCGCGGCTTGTTGAAATTTTTCCTGGTGAACCTTGCCAGGCCTGGGTCTATCCTGGCCTTCACCGGCTGGGGGAAATCGCGACTCTCGGGCGTGATTCTGACCCAATTATCTCCTTATGTGTAGAGGTCCCGAAAAGAGGGACCTGGCTATATTACGATTTTACGATCGAGTGATTTTCGTCAATAAAAAAATTTGTCCAAAATTACTTACTCTCGTATTGTAGAATCATAACATAGACGTTTAAACGACATATTATATTTCAGAACATTTAAGTATCCAACAGTTTCCTCATGCAAAAAATAGGAAGAAAAATTATTCTGCTGCCACGTGCTTCACGATTGTGTAGAGCCCATTGAGGGAAAGTGAATTTTTTCCGAATTCTGGATACGTCCCTGCCTCTTGAACATGCAAGGCCTTAACCCAATATTTACAGTCTTTGTACGGTTAGTCCCTTATAACACTGCATTATTGACAATATTGACTTTGACTATTATTAGCTCGAAAGGAGGTATATGCCAGGAACAATGGACTTGTGGGCTGTACTACAATCGATACAGGCACCCAAAAAAGCTAAAAAGAGAGATCGCGTGCGGGTCTGGGGAAAGTTGGCTACAAAAGACTCCTTCTCTTTTGCGTTTTCCTTGAGTTTCCTCCCCCTCCCCCCTTGGACTCCTCCTCTCCCCCTGTTCGGTCACACGAATGCCAAGGACTGACCTCCTTATACCTGACGTCCCCAAGGAGTGCCTATTAGACCCTGAAATCTGGAAAGGCCGTTCTCAGATTCTCCGTGATTTTCTTTGGCTTTTTGGTAACTCCGTTCTTGAGGAGTACGTATTAAGACCGAACGTACCTATGGTGATTTTACAATTGGCTAATTTTGGAAAAAAAATTTGTTGACAAAAATCTCTCGTTCGTAAAATCCCAACACAGCCTGTTAATTTTTCTGCCGTTAAAAAGACATATTACATTTGAAAACATTTAAATATCCAATAGTTTCTTCATAAATTGTGCAGAAAAAACGTATACCAATAGCGAATATATGTTCGGTCTTAAGAGGGTTGAAAAGTCACCGATGTAGAGAAACTAAATTAGGTGATAAGAAAAGAGAGATGGGATTTCTCCATATTAATTTCTGCTTTGAGAGTGAGAGGAACGGCTTCCCTTCACGATGAGTTTCGATCCACCTTAAAATTTTTATAACGTCCAACCTTGGGCTCTCAGTGATTTTCTCTGGAATTTCTTCCCTGTTGAATAGCTCCAGCTGTTAAGGGTGGAAATATTAAATATTCAGATTCTTTAGGTATTCGCTTCGGTGGCTTTTGTGAAAAGCCTTGGCTGTGCTTCCTCACTGTGTCCTGAAAGGTCTGGGTTCGAATCCCAGCGTAAGAAATTTTTTTCGCTTGTGATGACTTATCACTATCAGGCTCCAGCCCTCTCTTGTCTCGCTTTAGCCAACATAGTTGTATATGTTTAAAAGCTATGTTTCCTATGCAAAACTTCTTTAGGACTCATAAGTTTCATGAAGAAAAATAGAGAGTCCGACAATAGTCGTACTTGTCTTTCTCATCTTTGTATTTCAAATAACCTCGAACCATCTATTTGTCAACATACCAATTTTCAATGTTATGGATTGAAATGTTTTTCTGCAATAGCGGCCGCAATTTTTGACCAATCAAAAATTCCTTGAAATTGTCCCTTGGGCATGGTTTCAGGTACGTGCTTACCAAATTTCATCAAAATCGGATGAACGGTATAGGCTGGGGAACCTAAAATCTCATTTCTCACGTCATTTATGGCTAGCGAGAAAGTAAAAAAATCGGAGTGCAAGTTGATGTGGAACTGGTAGTTTTCAATGGGTTTGCGTTGCTGTTTTCAACGATTAACGCGCGATAACGTGAAGGACTTGCTAATGTTTCAAACTCACGCTACTCAACAGTTACGTATCCATTATAACGTGATGTGAACAGAACGCAGGGCTGCTTCGTGAACTTCCTATGTCACTCAGGGTCAGCTGTCAAAATATCCCAATACGTCACCCTAGGAGTGTCAGAAATCACGCAGCTCAGCAGTTAACAGGACATGGGTGTTCACCTAAACCAAATCAAGGCACTTTTTCTCGCATTATCGGAGAAACTAACCTCCTGATTGAAATAAAAACATAAGATCTTTTTAAGGCTGAATTTCACCACTTATAGCGTTGTCGAATTTATGTTTAGCTTATGACAGGTGCAGTCGCAAGGAATTTGTCATAAGCTAAGCATACGATGACGCACAGATTTAACGTTCGAATTTATGTTATCGTATGTTTAGCTTATGACAAGTGCCTTGCGACTGCACTTGTTACCCAGAATTCCTTGCGAAATCACTTGTGATAAGCTAAACATAAATCCGATAACGCTGTAGTGGACACTATAGTCTACACTATAAGTGGTGAAATTCAGCCTAGAGCGTAAAGTAAGCATAAATTCATTAAAATAACTTTTGGTTACGTCACAGTGCTTGAATTAACAAACTATGTCAATTTTCGGTATTT
The DNA here is from genome assembly GCA_950004255.1 of Mesopsocus fuscifrons. Lineage (NCBI taxonomy): Eukaryota > Metazoa > Arthropoda > Insecta > Psocodea > Mesopsocidae > Mesopsocus > Mesopsocus fuscifrons. The sequence goes on along the minus strand of OX465374.1, from coordinate 1,632,045 downwards.
CCAACACTGTGAAGGAACCAAAAGTCAGTTCAGTGAATTTTTACTTACTAAATCATCTCTCCCTATGTGGAAAATATTGCTTACGCCGTGGTTCGAACCCTGACCTCTCAGAACATAAGTCGAACACCTTGACCGCTCGGCCAATGAGAGGTAGGGATCTAATTTTGCGGTCTATACGGGAGTTAGTAGCTGACACGCAACTCAGCAGTTAACTGTCGATTAGTTATGTATTAGTTATGAGGGAGCTTATAGGGTGACACATAAGGGGTGCGGGAATGTCAATAACAAGCCGACTACAGCCCGAGGAGAAGTTAATACTACCCTGTCAGTCTGTCACTTGTGACAATACCCCAAACACACTGACACACTGACAAAACGTTTAGACTTTTACCATTTCAACGTAAGGCTATTTCGCTATCAGTTTATGTTTTTTTACTTTCTCGCCCGTATGTAATACATGGGCTGAGAAAGTTATGTTATTTCTGCACCCTTTATGAGGAAACTATTGGATATTTAAATGTTCTGAAATATAATTTGTCTTTGTTGCGGCTGTGTGGTGATTTTATGATATAGTGACTTTTGTTTACAAAAAATTCGTTCGATATTAACCGATCGTAAAATCATCACAAAGCCTGTCAATTTCGGCCGTTAAAAAGACATATTATATTTCAGAACATTTAAATATCTATTAGTATAGTTTCCTCATAAAATGTGCAGAGAAAACTGTAGACAAAGACGTCTGCGTAGACACCCTTAAAGGGCAGAGTAATGTTTGGTTTTTTTTTTGAGTTCTCCATATTTTAGGTTCATCTAAGCATCTAAGCTATAAAATATTTAAAAACTACTACTTGAGTGCCATTGCAAATTCTCGTTACCATTTGTATATAGGTATATGTACCTTTCGTGCCTACAGATTTGGGAAATTGGGTTGAAAGGTTCTCAGAGGGAGGGAAATCTGGAAAAGGCTCGCCGGCTGGCAACATCGCATCAGACTCATCTATTATTCAAAAAGGTTCTAACACCTCTCGAAGCTGAAAGCTGCTCAACCCCCCAAGTCAATTCTAGGGGGTTTTTCTGAAGGCTCGTCACTGTACAAGTCAAATATTTGTAAAAAGTTGTAAACAAAATGTTACGCTTACCGAGTTACACTCGGTTTTATTCAAAAAGGTTGCGACACCTACCGAACCCTCTAAACACATTGTTTTTTTGGACAATTTTTTTTTAGTAAACTATTGGGTGTTTAAGGGCGACCATACAATCGTGTTTGTTTACGTTTTTCCTGCACACTTTATGAGGAAACTATTGCATATTTCAATGTTCTGAAATATAATATGTCGTTTTAACGTCATTACTCATCTCATGAGGCTATGTTGTGATTTCGGTTAATTTTGGACAGTTTTTTTGTGTGACAAAAATCACTCGATCGTAAAATCACAACATAGCCTCATGAGTAATGACGTTAAAAAGACATATTATATTTCAGAATATTTAAATATCCAATAGTTTTCTCACAAAGTTCGAAATAGGATAGTAAAAAAATAGCGAATGTATATTCAGCCTTAAGAGGGGGCTGGTTAGGAAAAGAGCTTGCGCATTGTTTTTGGGTCAAATCCCTTGGGAGGGAGAAGAGGGTTCTTAACTTAGTTGCTAATTCCTGAGTGCATTAATTAATCATCCCCAAATGGGAATGTGAAAGGGTTTTTCCCGTACAAAACTTTGGTTACTTGCCTTTCAGTTCCCCCTTATCCAAATCGGACTAACTCTTTCATTCAATTATTGACTTGGCGTCTATAATAAAAGTTAACTCGCTCCCTAGTCTAGTCAAAGTTAATTTAATCCTAGGAAGTTTTGAATACAGTAGTATCTCTTGACAACGGCCGACAAAGGAATTTCCTCGCTATAAAGAACGTTCTAAAATGAGTCTTGTTTTATCAGGGGACTGTGGCGTCCGGTCGTTATAGGGAGGTTTTCGTTATAGAGAGTAACAACTGTTGGTTCATTCATCCAGACAACAAAAAGTCGAGGAAATTTCCGGAAAAAATCTTTGATCCGATTTGAGCGGATTTGGCACTACACAAATCGACCGATAACCTTAAAAATTGGTGAAAATCATTTCAGGTATAGATCCTTCAGGCCTTTTAGTCAGAAGATTTTGGATTTTCTGAAAATTACTAGACCAATAATTCAAGAATAATCATATACACTTCACTTGACGTACAGTACGTAACAGAGGTGAATGCCGGTCAGAAAAACTTTTTTGGCATGATCGGGATCGAACCGGTATGCCCCGGCTTTTGAGGCAAACATCTAGACCACTCGACTATCGAGGCTGTTGAGCCAAGAGACCAAAAAGAGGACTAATTAATTATACGCACGGCACAAGGCAGAACTCTATTTACTTTCACGAAATAAAATAAATGAGATGAAGTTTGTAGCAGCCTTTGAAGCCGTGTCACAGCTCTGCCTTGAATGAAAGCCATTCCTCAAAGTCAAGTTTGAGTCGCGACCCATTCAAAGTCAGGTAGGTATACATAAAGAAAAATTCAAGAGGTAACAAAAACGAAGCAAAGGAAAAAGAGAAGAAGCACTTGGGAAAACTTCATTACTTACCACTTGAACCCAAGAAACAAAATCAAGACGGCCAGCAGAGGGGATGAAAGTGTCAAAGAATTCTGTGAAACATATCACAGAGTACTGAAAAGATGTTATGGGTAAGCTAAATACGGGGGAGTGAGTGGGGTTTGTATCACAGGGTAGGTGTTCTTGTGGTAGAATTTTAAAAATATTCTAAGGAAGGGGAGGAGGGACGTCAAGTGTTGAGGCTGCCTTTCTACTGCTGGAGGGGGGGGGGGGGGGTTGACGGCAGGTATGAACCCCTAGAACTGCCATAGCGTAGTGGTCTTCAGAGCTGGGGCACACCGGTTCGATCCCGATCCTGCCAAAGTTTTTTTGGTCGGTATTCACCTCTGATATGTTCAGCAATGTCAACTGTAGGTCCCCATTGTGCGTTGTGCCTCCTCTTCTTTCAGGGAGTGCAGCTGCCCTGTGCCAGGTGTATAAGTCATTGAAAAAGTCGATAGGAACGACGTGTAGCCGGAAGTGGATGTTGTACGCGGGCGTTGTGGTGGGACATGCAACCCCAATTGAAATGCTAATGCCGCCAAGCACGGGAACCCCTAAGTAAACCCACCACCCCGTAAACACCTACCCCCTATTACCCACCACCCACAAAGGCGTACCAACTAAGGGGGTAGTTTGCCTCTCCCCCCCACCAGACCATAGTGTGTGCTCAGTACTCAGATTTTCTAAAAAAAAAAAATGCAAAATTATGGGAGAATATATTTTTTTTAAATTTCTGCTTTCTTTTCGCCAAATCTCTAAAACTCCTGGGAAATTGGGGGACCTGTGTTTTGCTTGGAAGCCTCAGTATGTTGCTCCGCGGCAAGTCAGCAAAGTGCCCTAGAAATGAGCGAGAGGACTTGTAGGACTTGTAGAGATTTTGCCCGGCCATGGGCCTACCCAACTCTAGTAAGACGAGAGTGATGCGTGCGTACCTACCCTTCACCAGCCGGGGGAAAACTCAACTGTGCATGGGCGCTCTCTGGCCCTGGCCGTCCTGAGCCTGTAGCATCAGGACCCCCCCCCCCCCCACCCACAGGGGAAGACGTGATTAAGATTTGTCTGAACGTCAGAAATTTACTGTCGATATTGTTATGATTTTACGATCAAATAATTTTGGACACATTTTTTATTGATAAAAATCACTCGATCGTATAAGGTCAGTTAATTTCTGACGTTGAACAGACATATTTTATTTCGGAATATTTAATTGTTCAACAGTTTCGTTCAACCCCCCCCCCCCCCCCAAATAAAACTGGTGATGAATTCATCCCCTTTTTGAAATGTTAGGCCCCCCCCCCCCCTAAGTAGAAATCACGGTACGCCCTTGCCTTCCCTTTCCCCTTGAACAGGCAGTCATTATGGGCATATTATTGCGAAACTTGCTGTTTGATGAGTACACAATAATGAGGGATTTGTCAGAGAGCGTTATTGTTTTGATTTCCGAGCCATCTTGTGCGATTCTCAAGATTTCTATCTAAGTTTGGTGACTAGTTCATGCCTAGTGACGTAATCCCTTCTCAGCAAACCTCAATTTCCCTTATAAGAAGTCCTCATCATCATTGCGGTTACTCTGTAAAATGATTGTTAAATAAAATCCTACAAATAAAGTTCTAGGGCGCCAGAATTTTGGCTAGTATTGAAACAGTAGATATACCTTGTGGTTCGGAGCTCAGCTTAAACTGTAGGTCCCTATCGAAGCCTGGATGGGACGCTTGATGACCACAGCCTGGACACATACCTCATCACCCATGGCTATAGAATACACACCAGCAGCAGCACTATTACGGATCGTGTACTAAAAATCGTGATAACTGCGCTTTCACGCAAAACACGCCATTTAGATACCGCGGGCATCTCAAAACTGCGATTATGGATCTTTTCGTGATAACTAAGCCGCCGGCGGTAGCTACCGCCGCGTTTTCCGACAGTCTTTTGTTTGGCTCTCTTAAAATCGTCTCAAATCTTCAATAACTCATAATCTTCAGAGTTTTAACTTCAAAAACAGTTTAAAATGTAATATTATTTAATTTATTGAGTACAAAACATTAAAATATCATTTTTTAATTTCATTTTAACCAAAACTGGAAAGTAAACAAAACAAACCAAAGAGCGTGTATTTGAAGTTTTGAAATTGTAAATTATTTTTTTTAGCATGCAAAATATAAAAATAAAACACACAATAGCATTTTTCACACTCCAAAACCTTGTTACCGCTTCCTACCGCCACCTAGCAGAGGTGGCGGTAGTTTTTCGTGATAAAAGGGCGGTCGCCTTCCGTCAAAAACCGATTCGTAATCGCAAAATCAATTTTTCGTGATATCTGCGTGGAAAAAAGGCGTGTTTCGCGTGATACGAGATCCCTAATAGGCCCGCAGGTGTATTCCCTTTCTCGAACGCCAGCAAACCCACCCAACTAACACCTTCAATATTTATTGTAAGAAGAACTGTTCTCCGTATATTGCATGTTGGCGTGCCTTATCTTCTTACAATAAATTTTGAAGGTGTTAGTTGGGTGGGTTTGCTGGCGTTCGAGAAAGGGAATACACCTCCAGGGATTGAGTTGAATAAATTTTCCCAGGGAGTGATGATGGCCATGGTGTTTAAAAACTCCAGGCTGTAAGAATAAAGTCGAAGTAATAAATATAAATAAATAAATAATTGTTTCCTTCCATAGCTGCCCCAGATTTCGCGCCCAATTTTCCAGTAGAAATCGGATTAATCATCGCAAAAAAATAAATACATTAGTCTCTGCCATTTTTGGTGTCCCCCTCAGCCAGCGGAAAATTGGTGTTCCCAGTAATCTCAAAATTGAGAAATTGAATAAAAACACTGCCATTTAAAATCCCAGATTTCGGAGCTTTTTTTTTTTAAAAGCTCGAGATCAAAAATTTCCAAAAAAATGAATTACCTATATCGGAGAATTTTCCCATTCGGTAGCGGCAGATTACTCCCTTATGTACGGAAATTCTAAACGCATTGACATTTCCCCGCTCACGAATGGATCACTCGCATTTTTACTGAGATCCAATTATCGGTATTGGAACAGTGGCGGCTCGTGCGTTTTTGATTTGGGTGATGTAGGGAATGTTTCCGTTAAAGGAGTTCTAAGCGGTGTTGTAGGAACGTAAATTTGTTCCAAAGGTCTTCTCCCTTCGGAGGTATCGATATTTTTTGTTGATCGTTCCTACCGTTAACTTACAGTGAGATTGGTAGCAGAAGATGCGGAGCTAAGCAGAAGTAGCCAAAGCTTACGTCACTTTCTGTATTTTCACCCCCTATACCAACCTAAATCCAGCCACTTTAGAGAGTAATAACTTTTTATTTAGTGGTCAAAATCTGAAATGCGATAATACAGAAACTAAGTAAGCCATCAAACTACCTGAATTTCTGCAAGAATTTTTGCGAAAAATCTTGGGATAATTCTTGTTTTTGTGCCAGAACTAGGGCAAGACAAGAAAGTTTCGTGTATGACTACATCGCACGAGCCGCCACTGGTGCGGGATATCATTGGTTGAATCCAGTATAGCCTCGATAAGCAGATAATGGCCCAATTAGTAACACAATACGTAGGAAATACAGCTGTAGGACGTTACGAATGGATGGCCGTAATTGGTTCTGGCGAGTTGTCGCGGTACAAAGGCTTTTCGAACAGCCCTCGTACCGTCCTCAAAGGATATTACGTGGAAGCCCTACTTCAAATCCCATTGAGTTTCTATTTTATGTTTTAGTTCTGGGCATTGTCCGTGCAAAACTTAAGTAGAATTGCTTTTTGCTGATGTCTGTATTAATTCGTATTAGCTTTACGAGATGCAAATAATTATTATATTATTATTCTTTTCCAGCAGGTGTATTCTCTTTCTCGAACGCAAGAAAACCCACTCAACTAACACCTTCGAAAATTATTGTAAGAAGATAAGGCACACCATGATGCAGAACAGTTCTTCTTATAAAACATTTTGAAGGTTATAGTTGAGTGGGTTTTCTGGCGTTCGAGAAAGGGAATACACCTGCTGGTTGGAAAGAAAGTTGTGTATACTAGGGTGCAAGGGATAAGGAAATGCCTGAGGCGACGACCTAGCAAGTGGCAGGGTGACCAAAGTGTACCGCAATGTAATAGGAATAACCGGCGGTGACGTCACCAGCCTACACTGGGGTGGAGTTGTTTTGGTCACCCTGCCACTTGCTGGGTCGTCGCCTCAGGCATTTCCTTATCCCTTGCACCCTAGATAGAAGGGACTGTTCTGCATCAAATCTGAGTCTCCAGTAAGCGCCGCCATCTTGGATCCGCCATCTTGTTTATGCTGCCACGTTGATACCATCTTGGATCTTCCATCTTGTGTTTGCTACCATCTTGGTCCACTCTAGTTATTTATTTGTGCTTGAAGCATTGAGCTTATGTTTGAATTTTTTGATGTTCCAGGGTGGGGATGTGGTCCAGGAGACCATCATCTCCAACGTAAGTGAGGACGCGGTCACGCTGGAGTTCCAGCGCTCTGACGGCACCCTCATCACACAGCTGCTGGACTTCCGTAATGTAAGTTTGGATACATTCCGACCAATCACAGCTCTTGTTTGGATACATTCCGACCAATCATAGCCCTTGTTTGGATACATTCCGACCAATCATAGCCCTTGTTTGGATACATTCCATCATAGCTCTCCTTCCTAAGTTGGCCTCACCATGGCCGAGCGGTGAAGGGGTCCGACTTGAGTGGCTTGGATAGACTACACAAATGTGAATTATCCTTGTTAAACTCTTTTAGATCATCGTTCCCCCTTCTTCTTAAGAGGACGCTATACCTGACGGTGCATTTTTTCCCGCCCATAAGATTAACATTGCGAGCGGTGATTCATTTTCAAGGTTTACCCTTGGTTGGAAAGACACAAAATTTAGCCTGTACCTAGCCCTAACAATGTTCTAGGGAGTGTTCGAAGCAGATTTCCCATTTTTTTTACTGGTTTTCGAGATACAGCACTTTTCTTGAGGTATGTGATGCTAGCATTTGCAAAACAGTTGCAATAAAAGAAACCAGTGAGAAATTGGGAAATCTGCTTCGAACACTCCCTAGAACATTGTTAGGGCTAGGTACAGGCAAAATTTTGTGTCATTCCAACCAAGGGTAAACCTTGAAAATGAATCGCCGCTCGCAATGTTAATCTTATGGGCGACAAAAAATGCATCGTCAGGTATAGCGTCCTCTTAAGTCTACTTCTTGTTCTAAACAAAAAATAATTTTGGAAACCCTGTGTTTTTTGAGAACTGTGTGTGTCGTTACTCCCATCCAAGCGTGAGCTAGACTAAAGTCCGGCTTCGTTTAGTTGATACTTTTCAAAGTCTCACTCTAATGTCTGAGAAGACAGACACTTTGTTTGAGAAAAAAACAACGGCTGGGTCTTCTTAGAATTCTATAAATAAATAGGCTAGAGTTTTTAAAAGGCCTGAACACTGCTTCCTCCTCAAGCATAGTGTCTGTCTTCTTAGACATTAGAGTGAGATTTTGACAAGTATCAACTAAACTAAGCCGGGCCATAGTGCAGTACAATGGACGGTTTTTGATACGGTCTAGTTTACTGAATTTTCTTCACGTCCTCCTCGGCACATAGAAATTTCCAATTTACATAACAAACAACAGGAAAAGGAAGGAGTGGTAGTCGTTGCTGGTTACCACCCTCGGCGGCACTATTACTATTGTATAAAATTGACAATTTTTGAATGGACTGCTATTCAAGAAATGTAACATTCAGCCATGCCTTTTGAATGGCGTAAAATCTATCTTATAGAATACTTTTTGAGTTGGAGCAGAGTTTCTTGCTTGTGATGGCATTGATGTAATTGGATTAGTGGATTTCCATTTGGCTTGGAATTGCTGGATATGAACGTTCCAGACGCTGTACAGCCTGAACGGCAATGAGCAGATCTAGCCTAAATTTATCGAGATTTTTCTGGTGTACCACGCACGGCCTTGGGCCTACCCAACCTAAAGGTGGCCATATACAATGCGTTTTGGACGGCGTCCTGGCTGCCGGGCAGGGATGCGGGGTTTGGGATGTGAACTCAGGGATGGCTGGTGCCCACACACGATACATCCAGCCCCGCATCCCTGTGATTTTTCTTTTATTTGGCAGAAATTGATGAGACCTTGATTATATTGAGATAATCAAAGTTTTTCGTCTGTCTTTGATATATTTCAATAAATATACTTACTAAATATAGAGCAATTATAAATAAAGTAGTCGATATAACGAATTAATGCAAAAAGGGCATATTTTCAACAACTGGACGCCCACCTGGGATGAGTGGAATTCGGTCAAGTTCGAATTCCAAGATGGGGACGGCATCCCTTCAAAACTGTCCATCCCTCCCCACTTCGAGGCGTCCAGGCATGCATCCTCTCCAGGACGCCGTCCAAAACGCGCTACCTTAAGACTTCACCGGCTGCGGAAAAACTCGACTATCAGGCGTCACCTCCTTCTATGGAGGCCGTGAAAAGGGCCTGTGATTCAAGTAGCACCAAGAAGTTTTTTTTAACGGCAAAGAAAATACAATTAAAACTTAAAAGATAAAGTCCTCAAGCGGCCTCCATAAGGATCAAGTAACGTAAAAAAAAAGATGTTTCAAAAGCTTTTAACATAAATTGACGGGAAGGAAAGTGGTGGGGACCGATGTCACACTGAGAATGGGGGGCAAGGGACAGAATGGGCGTATTACCGGGGGGGGGGGGGGGGGGGGCAATTCCTTCCGCACCTTCCTACCTTCCTTTATCGCAGCTCGTCAATTACCATGACAAAAGGCGTCACGAAAATGGCTCTCGGCAAAAAAAAAATGCCCGCATTGTAAAACGATTGCTTCCTATGAGCTTTTCCGTCCTTGGGGACCTCCACTCGACCGGCCTCGCTGAAATTTATGGGAAACCAGGTACTTTTAAGGTCCCCGACCATCCAACCGCCGTTTTCTGATATAATGGAGAAGGTACATACACACTATAGCCGTGAGCACTCCCTAGTGTGTGTTCTATAACTAGTGATGCACGAAAATTTCTTGTCTTGCTTTTGTTCTTGCACTTCTTGCATGCAAGAACAAGAACAAGAGCAAGAGCAAGAGTTGATTTTGGCTGCAAGAACAAGAACAAGAAGTGACTTGCAAGAGCAAGAACTCTTGCAAGAGTTCTCGCAAGAGTCTTGTATAAACCCAGGCAGTTTTTTTCCAAAGCTTTATTCATGGATTACAGACCATATTTTGTGGGAAAATCTCTATAGACTATGCGACGATAGATTGCACTTGAAATGGCCGCTTGATAGGCAAAAAACCACATTTTAACAGCAGAAAATTCCATGTGTATGCAAGAAATTGCAAGAATCCCGCAGCAAGAACAAGAACAAGAGCAAGAAATGATTTCTACTGCGAGAACAAGAGCAATATAGGATTTTGACTGCAAGAACAAGAGCAAGAGTCGCTTTGCGAGAACAAGAACAAGAACAAGAAATGCCGTTTCTTGTTCTTGTTCTTGCATCGTGCATCACTATCTATAACTAGTGGGAGCATTCCAAGGCTCCGAACCACCATGATAAATGGGAAATTAACCGTGAAAAAAGTTTCCCCTCGCCGGAATTCGAACTCGCGCCATTCTGCCACCAGTCTATAGTATTTAGTGATTTTCGTTTCGTGTGGTTTTAAGTTGTAGTCGTCTCTATGCATCACCGTCATAGCGAATTTTACGTTATCTGCGGGATAGGGGGGTAACACTTCCATCTTTTTCAAATAAAACCGCCAACATTATAAAAGTTTTATGACTTAATAACATCGGCTTGGTGGTTTCGCTTCGTTTAAGATTTATATGGCTAACTTGATAGCATATTAAACTTTATAGGATTTGGTTAGACATTTGCTGAGCTGTTAGTTAGGTTAGGTTAGGAGTTTATCAAATGAAATTGTAAGTGGTAGTCGTAAAATGAAATATTTTTATTTTTCTACTGATTTCTTTTTGTTGTTAAAAATTTTAGAATGAAATTTTTTGGATTTTTTTTAATGACATTTTTCTGTGGAATCTGTTAGATTTAGATGTTTAGGTATTTATTCTGAAATAATATATTTTTTTTACCGCAAGGAACTACGGTACAGCCAAGCTAACCGCTGACTTGTCCATATTCTCACTATAATGTCTAAAGGTGGCCTCATACAATGCGTTTTGGACGGCGTCCTGGCGAGGATGCATTCCAGGACGTCTCGTTAGTGGGGAGGGATGGGCAGTTTTGAAGGGATGCGATCCCGATCTTGGAATTCCCACTTGACCGAATTCCACGCAACCCTGTTGGGCGTCCTATTGATGGATTAAATTTTTTGTGTCGACTATTTTTCTTGTGCATTTTTTTCAAATTGGTGTCAGATAGAATTGTTTTGAGTAGATTTATTAAAATACAGGGTGTTTCAGACCACCCGTGCCACTAGTTTTCCAGCGAAACCGGACAAGATAGAGGGATGAAATAAAAATTTTGCTATCTATGTTGAGGGTGATCAATTTATACTTATATTTATACTTATAGGCATGTTGGGATCTACCCAACAGCTTCGCGGATGCAAACCCCCAGCATAATCCATTCCCTGCAGGCGTGCGGACTGTTAGTAAGCGTAGCCGTCAGAGGGCGCTGAAGCAACTACTCGACCTTCTCCACATTAAAACTTGGATAAATAGGTAGTCTATGTAGGTAGGACTATCCTTGTTGTATATATGTATAATGTGGTTTTATGTTGTATATATGGTTAAGTAGGTAGAAGTGTGTTAATGTTAGTTTTAGCAGAAATAGACCTAAGGGAGACCTACCGGGTCTGTAACCCGGCTGGGTTGGTCTCCCTTGGAAAATAGCTAATTAGCCTTTTCTCTGGTCAACAAACCACGTGCTCTAATAGCTGTGGCAAGAATCCTACACGCGCTCAACAGCCGGTGGTGATTCTGACTCAAAAGCCGCGCTCCAACAGCTGGCACTATCAGAAACAAGGTGTTTTATTATCTGACCTAATATATGTTCTATGTGCATTTTATCGACCTCTACTTAGTCTACTTATTCAACCAACCTACTATAGTCACCTCTAAAGGCACTTAGAGGCACGGGTGGTCTGAAACACCCTGTATATCAAGAGACAGACGAAACACTCTGATTATCAGAATAAATTCAAGGTGTGGGTATGGGAGTATCGTGTGTTGGCACCAGCCATCCCTGGGTTCACATCCCAAACCCCGCATCCCAGCCAGGGAGCCAGGACGCCGTCCAAGACGCATCAAATGTGGCCACCTTGAGACATTACAGAACATCAACAAGCAGCATTGTGTGAACAGCCTTAAGTCTAAATCACCCCCACTGAGCTAATCTGGGGTATTGTTGTGGGCGCTTATCCACAAATAGGTGGGGGGGGGGGGGGGGGGGGGTAATCAGCGAAGCCATGTTGAAATCCGGGGAGGGGGGCAGCCCTATTGTTAACAATAGATGTCTGGGCCTACGTCAGACATTATGTTGATAATCCTACATGACAGCTCATTATGTATATCGACTTCGCTGTAGGTAAGGGGACAAGCCCAGCAGCTACGATCAAACAGACCTATCTATCAGTCTCTGTTATCCTAAGAAGACATACACTTTGTTTGAGAAAGAAACAGTGTTCTTGTCTTTTTTAACATGCTAAGAAGAGGGTCCTAGTTTATAAGAGAAGGGTCTGATAGGGTCACCTTACTTTGTAAGATGGGCCAGTAACAACTGTTTGCTTATACACTCCATCAGTCTTCTAAACCTGTTATTAAGAAGACAAGAACACTGTTTCTTTCTCAGACAATGTGTCTGTCTTCTAAGGACAATAGAGACAGATAGAAAAATGAAGAAGTATCCATCGTGCTCAGCTGGGAGCGCTACCAAATACCAGCTCCCCACCCATCGTGTTAGTAGACGACGGGGACCTACAGTTTTAGGTGGGTTCCGAACCACCACAGCCTCGGTATACATTTCAGTTGACATGCTGAACATATCAGAGGTGAATGCCGATCAGAAATTTTAGGTTAGGATTGATCTCGAAACAGCTTTGGTGCTATGGCAATGACGGACGTGACGTTGATTATTATTCTAGGACCTAGGACATAATACGTACATTGACAGATCATTATGCATATCGATTAGGCTGCATGCTCGATTGAGCCCTAATTTGACCCATTTCCGATGTATCGATTATCGAAAGTCTATAACAGCGACTGTGGAGGAACGTGTGTGTCATCCTGTGCTGTTTCCTCTCTATATCCGTTTTATAAGGGTGCAATTACCTACCTGCTTTCATAACTCCCTCTGGTCTGTCTGGATAGTCGACTTTATGGGAGCACCGTTTCGATCCCGACCGTACTTAAGGGTCCGCTATACCTGACGGTGCATTTTTTGCCGCCCATAAGATTAACATTGCGAGCGGCGATTCATTTTCAAGGTTTACCCTTGGTTGGAAAGACACAAATTTTGCCTGTACCTAGCCCTAACAATGTTCTAGGGAGTGTTCGAAGCAGATTTCCCATTTTTTTACTGGTTTTCGAGATACAGCACTTTTCTTGACGTATGCGATGCTAGCATTTGCAAAACAGTTGCAATAAAAGAAACCAGTGAAAATTGAGAAATCTGCTTCGAACACTCCCTAGAACATTGTTAGGGCTAGGTACAGGCAAAATTTTGTGTCTTTCCAACCAAGGGTAAACCTTGAGAATGAATCGCCGCTCGCAATGTTAATCTTATGGGCGGCATAAAATGCACCGTCAGGTATAGCGTCCTCTTAAACATTTTTGTGGTCGGTATTCACCTCTGATATGTTCTGTATGTGATGGGTGAGGAGGGTGGGTATTTGGGTGTCGTTATACTCATTCAAGAGTGTCCACAAGAATTTCACCCCTGCTCTAAAGAATACTATAGTGACTCCTATCGAACAGATTTATCGTATCGCATGTTTAGCTAATGACATGTGCTATCGCACTATAGTACATTTTAAGTAGTGATGAAATCCAGCCTCAGTGTTGAACGACATGATAATGACAGTTATTATTAGGTAGCGCATAGAGAGGTAATGATAAATGAGTCATGTTAAATGACAAATGGATGTACGCCCCTCCCTCCTTTAAATCGTCATTTGTCTATAAGGACTTTATTCAGAAACGATTGATATAGAAGTCCAGTGAATATGAATATGCTTGTAACTATAGAAACGATTTTTCAATTATCATTTTTTAGTCCTTTGAAAACGATGAATGTTCTCGATGGGGACTTACTGTTTTAGGTGGGTTCCGAACCACCACAACCTCGATATACATTTCACTTGACATGCTGACCATATCAGAAACGATCATCATGGTGTTAGTACACGACTGGGACCTACAGTTTTAAGTATATAGGTTTCAAGCCACCATATCCTCGATATACCTTTCACTTGACTTGCTGAATTCAGAAGTGAATGTCGTCTAAAAAAATTTTCATAGGGTCGGTATCGAACCGTTATGATTCGCAGTATTCTTCAATGAAAACCAATTAGAGCACTCGGCTATCGAGGCTGTTGGCCTCACTAACAAATTTCCTCCATTTAACAGAAATATCCACGAACTCTGAATTTTGCTGACAGGGTGATCCTCAGCTCCTTGAAGGGTTTCCAGACCGAAATGTAATAATTCCCTTATTCGAATATTATGCTGAGCCAGTGTGCCCTTTGTTTCTTTGTTCTCCCTGTTTCGCTGATAATTGATCGAACTGGGGGCTGTAATGTTAAAGGGTTGCCTGCTGACTTGTAAACTCGCTATTCAGCACTCAAAGTCAGCAATATTCCTTAATTCAGCCCTCAAGCGACTCACTCAAAGCCCTTTAATTATGTTTCATTTTGTTTTCTGTACTTCGATTAAGGCTCAACAATAGCTGTTGATAGCAAATGTGCCACTTAGCCCCCGATTACACCTTACAATTTCCAATCCAAATAGGATCATAAAAAAATATGATCAAGAAAAATTGTAAGGTGTAAAGTGAATTGAGTCAATTATGATACAATTTGTATCGGCCGGTACAAATTGTATCATAACTGCTGCAACTACCTTCCTCTATGCTGCGTGTGTTTGTTGTTGTTTGGTTGAAAATGGCGGCTGAGGTAAGTGGAATGGAAATGACCCGTATTTTAATAGAAAATGTGGAGGAGTACGAATTTCTTATAACGATGAATTGAAAGAATATAGCAGAAATTATTTAACCTAAAACGGTTCAAAAAAGGACCCTAAAAATCTTCGAAATTCTATTTTTTTACCATGTCAAGTTGGCGTCTTTGCTAAACATGATCCTATTTTTATTGTCAAGTCTATTGCAGTTTTTCTAAAATTTTTATGATGCTAAAAAAATAGGATCATATAAAAATAGGATCATATATTTATTGTAAGGTGTAATCGGACCCTTAGGCTGAATTTCGCCACTTATAGTGTACACTATATTGCAGCGTTGTCGGATTTATGTTTAGCTTATGACAAGTGCAACTGCACTTGTTACCCAGAATTCCTTGCGAAACCACTTGTCATAAGCTAAACATAAATCCGATAACGCTATAATGTACAATATAGTCTATAGTGATGCACGAAAATTTCTTGTCTTGCTTTTGTTCTTGTATTTCTTGCATGCAAGAACAAGAACAAGAACAAGAGTCGATTTTGGCTGCAAGAACAAGAAGTGACTTGCAAGAACAAGAACTCTTGCAAGAGTTCTCGCAAGAGTCTTGCATAAACCCAAGCAGTTTTTTTCCAAAGCTTCATTCATGGATTGTAGTCCATATTTTATACGAAAAACTCTGCAGACTATGCGACGATAGATTGCTCTAGAAATGGCCGCTCGGCAGGCAAAAAACCACATTTTAGCAGCAGAAAATTCCATGTGTCTGCAAGAAATTGCAAGAGTCTCGCAGCAAGAACAAGAACAAGAGCAAGAAATGATTTCTACTACAAGAACAAGAACAAGATAGGATTTTGACTGCAAGAACAAGAGCAAGAGTCGCTTTGCAAGAACAAGAACAAGAAAAAGAAATGCCGTTTCTTGTTCTTGTTCTTGCATCGTGCATCACTAATAGTCTACACTATAAGTGGTGAAATTCAGCCTTTTATTCCCCTTCTTATAGTGTCCTATAGAGTCTCCTAACGAACAGATTTAAAGAACGGATTGATCAGCTTATGACAACTGCCTTGCGATTGCACTGGTCATAAGCTAAACATACGGTAACAAAAATCCGTCCGTTAAATCTGTTCGTTAGGAGACAAGACACTAGTGGGAAAAATAAAATAGATCGTATAAGAAACAAAAGTGGTAAAATTTTAATGCTATATCGGAAAAAATGAAGGGGTCTGCTGGGAAGATGCGAACTCAGAATTTTCTTTATCAAGTTGTTGAATTTTTTTCTTTCGAAAATGTGGAGTTGATTCCCAGGGGGTTCAGAATTGCCTTCGGTGGCCGATTTCCCTGGAGTTGTGCCATTTTGCCCCGCACTTCTTCGTGGTCCCGATCTCCGAGATCAAGGTGAATTTTTCAATTCAAGTGAGGTCCGTCTTCATAGTTAAGAGGACGCTATACCTGACGATGCATTTTTTGCCGCCCATAAGATTAACATTGCGAGCGGCGATTCATTTTCAAGGTTTACCCTTGGTTGGAAAGACACAAAATTTTGCCTGTACCTAGCCCTAACAATGTTCTAGGGAGTGTTCGAAGCAGATTTCCCAATTTCTCACTGGTTTCTTTTATTGCAACTGTTTTGCAAATGCTAGCATCGCATACCTCAAGAAAAGTGCTGTATCTCGAAAACCAGTAAAAAAATGGGAAATCTGCTTCGAACACTTCCTAGAACATTGTTAGGGCTAGGTACAGGCAAAATTTTGTGTCTTTCCAACCAAGGGTAAATCTTGAAAATGAATCGCCGCTCGCAATGTTAATCTTATGGGCGGCAAAAAATGCGCCGTCAGCTATAGCGGACCCTTAAGACTGAGAGCACATTCGCTGTATTTGTTTACATTTCTTCTGAACACTTTCTGAGGAAACGATTGGATATTTAAAGGTTCTGAAATATAATATGTCTTTATTTAACGGCCGAAATTAACAGGCTTTGTTGTGATTTTACGATTGGTTATTTTCGGAAAATATTTTTGCAGCCTGTTAATTTCGGCCTGTAAAAAGACATATTATATTTCAGAACATTTAAATATCTAATAGTTTCCTCATAAAATATGCAGAAAAAACGTAAATAAATAGCGAATTTAAGTTTGTTTACATTTTTTCCGACCATTCTTTGAAGACACTTAGGGATATTTAAATGCTCTGAAGTATAATGTAACTTTCTAACGCCAGACGTTTACAGGCTATGTGGTGATTTTACAATGGATTGATTTTTGTCAATAAATCTTTTTTCCAAAATTACTTGATCGCAAAATTGCAATATAACCAGTTAGTTACTGATTGTATTAAAGACATACCTATTATATTTCAGAAGATATAAATTTCCAATAGCGTCCTCATAAAATTGCCGGAAAAAAGTAAACAAATACTTAGATATTGTGTATTCCTACTGAAGAATAAACATACTTTATATAGGAAATTTCATCTTCGCGGTGGTGGCATTAAAATAGTAAATTTTGTAATTAGGTGGCTCTCCACCACCCTTAACGATTCAAAGGGGTTGGTGTCGTATTACCCTTGAAGGTGGTGAAAACATAGCAAAGTTAATTCAGTATAGTGTGGATAGCATTGTTGTGAAAGCGAGGAATGCGGGCGATGCGGCTTTCATTCATTCGCCGCTACGTGATACAGTGTAATAAACACTGTTAAGGGTGTTCGAAAGTCAACCGGGTGCTTGTTATTGCTACTCCCACTACCGAAGTAAAATTTTCGATCTTGCTTATATTTCAAAGGCCTCTTCCTCAAAAGCAATGTCCCTTTGAGCCTTTTTCGAACACATTATCAAGTACATTTAAGAGGAAAATAGCTACAGGGAATAGTTTCCTGCACGATTTGACCTTTTGACCTTATTAGGTAGATTTCGAAGAAAAATCTACCTATTGTAGTCGTACCAGTAGTCTCACTTTTGAAAAAATTTCTTCACAGTTCTTCTTTTTATGACCCCTGGCTGGATCCCAAAACCACCATCTGTTAAAAAGTTTTTATCTATATCCATCTATCTATCTATCTATCTATCTATCTATCTATCTATCAATCGATATATCATTTTCACTTCCTTGTGACACGCTAGGAGCCGTATTTTTGAAAAATAATTGGTTTTGACTATTTAATAAAATATAAGGGACTAAAATCTCGGTCAAGTTCGTTAACGGGGGAAATCGGACGAAGGGGGGAAAATGGGGCGATTTTCGAAATCTGGTTTTTTGGCAATAACTCCCTTAATATTGAAACTAATGAAACGTGGTTTTCTCTGAGGGTCGTCTAACAGTACTACCTACAACTTTTCTCTGTAACGTTTTTTGATCCCACCCTTAATGGTTGAATAAGGGTGGAAAAACAGGGTTTTGCGCACAAAAAAATTCATAACTTGTGTCCTAGGGGTGTTATCGAGTTCTTTTGTTTTGTATTGCATTTGACTTAATATTAACAACAACTTTTGTATGAAAACGTTTTTCGTCCGACGCACCGTTTAGGCAGGGGGTGGGGGGTTGAATTTTCAAAACGTCATAACTCACGTATTTGGTAACATATTGAGTTTATCCTTTTTGCTATGAGTTTATATTAATAATATCTACAACTTTTGTCTCAAAAAGTTTTTTGTAAAATCTCTTTCATTTTCTTGTTAA
Organism: Mesopsocus fuscifrons; assembly: GCA_950004255.1. Classification (NCBI taxonomy): domain Eukaryota; kingdom Metazoa; phylum Arthropoda; class Insecta; order Psocodea; family Mesopsocidae; genus Mesopsocus; species Mesopsocus fuscifrons. The sequence goes on along the minus strand of OX465374.1, from coordinate 1,613,602 downwards.
GGGGGGGGGGGGGGGGGGGTGAAATTTCAACACTCAATTCCTCCGTTGTTATTGTAGAGAATGCATTTGGGTCAACTGAAAATCTTCTTAACCGTCTTTCGAAATGATTTTAGACTGCTTTTAGTGGATGGAAGTAATCTTCGAAATCTACCTACGCCTTTCGGGGCTGCCGAAAGGGATTTCTTATTATGTTTTGAAGTTTACTAGAAGTTACTCTGTTGTGTTTTCTGACTGTAAACATTTACTACACAACAGCGTGGCATTTTCCCAAACTTTTCGTTGCTATAAGCAGTTACCATGGTGATGGACCTCTTCAGTGTACTTCTAAATGTATGAGTCGGCAGCTGTATGTGTCGTTAGTTTCTATATAACCAAGCGGTCTGTTGTAATTTAGGTCGTTGGCGGTGTATCTTTGATAATGCCGAAAGAGAAGGTATCTAGCTGGCCAACTGCAGGAAGATGTGGATTGTTAGTAGAGGCTAAAGGTGAATTTCACCACTTGTCTAATGTATACTATAGTGTCTCCTATCGAACAGATTTATTCATCGTATGTTTAGCTTATGAAAAATGCAATCGCACTAATTCTGTAAACCTTCCAATAGCCTCAACTGAAGAAATACCGTCTTTACACCAAAATAACCGTCCTCTAATGACTTTGACACCAGCCAATCAGCCGCAAGCTGCCGTTAATTACCAGCTGCTCCATTTTTCTTGCGTTATTCCCGCACCGTAACGTGGGACGCTATCTAAAACTGGTATTTTATTTTAACGCCACTCTGAAAATTGCTTTCCACGGGGGAGAGTCATTATCACGTTTTTCAACCCCTCCGGTTCGTTACCGAAATATTTTTTACCTCTTTAGGGTGGTTTTCACAAGTTCCTTACCGTGAAGTTAAAGTTAGTTAAGGGTCCGCTATACCTGACGATGCATTTTTTGCCGCCCATAAGATTAACATTGCGAGCGGCGATTCATTTTCAAGGTTTACCCTTGGTTGGAAAGACACGAAGTTTTTGCCTGTACCTAGCCCTAACAATGTTCTAGGGAGTGTTCGAAGCAGATTTCCCAATTTCTCACTGGTTTCTTTTATTGCAACTGTTTTGTAAATGCTAGCATAGCATACCTCAAGTAAAGTGCTGTATCTCGAAAACCAGTAAAAAAATGGGAAATCTGCTTCGAACACTCCCTAGAACATTGTTAGGGCTAGGTACAGGCAAAATTTTGTGTCTTTCCAACCAAGGGTAAACCTTGAAAATGAATCGCCACTCGCATTGTTAATCTTATGGGCGGCAAAAAATGCACCGTCAGGTATAGCGGACCCTTAATCTTGTCGTTAAAAGCCCACCAGCTAACGTTACGATAAGGGCGCTATCGGCAGGATGGTGAAAGGCACCAACTTTTCTTTTCGGGAGGATAACACTATAGTGAACTTTTAGGTGGTATTATAGTAGACATTAGCACCGTGAGAGTGGCTTTTAACAGTTCCTTAACGAGCAGATAAAGTTAGTGAATTAATCTTCCCGAATAAGTAGCCGATAAATTTATCTTGCCGTTAAAAGTCCACCAGCTAACGTGATGATAAGGGCCCTATCGACAGGATGCTGAAAGGCACCAACTTTTCTTTTCGGAAGGATAACGCTATAGGCTATAGTGAACTTTTAGGGGACACTATAGAAGACTTTAGGAATTGGTGAATTCCACCCTTAAGTTATCGGGTTGGATAACTTTAGAAAATTGACTGCCTACCTTTATGACCCATTGAAGTTTTCCAACTTCTTTTTTGAGCAAAAAAAGTTCAGAGGAATTAGGAAAAAATTAGTTTCTGGCCGTAAAGGAAAGTTTTATAGCGGGTGAAAAGGGTCACTGCAAAAGTAATTAAGGAGTTTTCTGCCTTTGTGGTGAACTGGAGAAAGGCACGGGGGTCCTGTTACTACGTCACTTTGTTACCTTTTTTTCAAAAATTAGGGAACTACTCTTGTACATTACCATTGTCTTTAGAGGAACTCTGACTCCATCCCCATCGTGGAGACAAATCCAGGAACCAAACCATTTCAAGAATAAGCTGAGTGCACTACCAAATATCAACTTCCCACCTGGCTAAAACTGTAGGTCCCCTGATGATTGAAGATTTATATTTATTCGTTCTGAAGTCTCTCTTACGTCAGAAACAGGATCAATTTTGATTGGGAGTCAACGTTGATTTTTAGGCTGGATTTAGTTATTTTGGAATTTTTTTTGTCCAAAAGTGTTTACCCTAAAGTTCCAACTGGAATTCAGAGAGCCAATGTGGCACCCATGTTTAATTTACAAGTAAACACTTCGGGTAAAAGAAAATTCCGGCCTTATTGGAGAAAATGCACAGAAATACGTTAGAAATCAACGAGGGGTTCACCATTCCAGGAATCTCGTTGGGAATTTCGTTGGGAATCTTAGCCAATCATTGAGAATCTTTATAAAACCTCAGGGAATCTTGGAAATTTCTGGATTAGTTCGGGGTGCAACTTTCCACGAATCTCGTTGAGAATCTCAGTAAGTCTTTGGTAATCGTCATGCAATCTCAAGCAATCTCTGGTGTGGTTACCCCCTTGGCAATCAACATTAACCAGATTTAAAAAATACACTTGATCCTATTTATGGCGAACACCGGCAATTCCGTATGAGTAGAACATAAAGGGATTTACTTATGGCGATATAGAAATCTTTCGCGACTGTGTGGTTAGTCGAAAACAAATCAAAAAGTTGGCGACTTGCAACTCGCTAACAAGCAAAATGGCGAGAACTGAATTGGGAACTGCTCATACGTGGTCAGCAGTGCTAACTTTTAATTGCCAAGTTTCTTTTTCGACGCTGCCCTTCAGGCTTCAATCGCGCCTCGTTCCAGAATCTTCAGTCTGCAAAAAGTTTTTTGCTGAAAAATAATGATGGAAAACGGAAAAGTTTTTTTGTTGCTGACTTCGTTAGGAGGGGATCGTTAAAACCTTGGCTAATAATTTTATAACAAAAAATATCCGCAATTTTTATCGAAAAGGTGTCATTTTAAAATTAATTCTAGTGCCACGTTTTTTCGTACCTAATGGTGAATTCAGTTTTTTTTTTTTGCCCAGAAGTCCTTACCTGTACGAGAGGTTAAACAGCTGCCAACTGATTACATTTGGGGCTACACTGCATGAGGGGGGCCATCACCATGGTGACTGCTTATAGCAACGACATAGCAACCAAAAATTTGGAAAAATGCCTCGCTGTTGTGCCGTAAATTTCGGCGGGCAGAAACGTAAACAGGACTCGAATGTATCGTTTCACATTTCAGTGACTTCAAGTAAACTTCGTAAGGTAATAAGGTACGATGAAGGAGTCAAATCAGTCCAGACAATAATTCTCAAAGCAAAGGTATAGTATCGCCACTCTAACCTGCCTGGCCCGAGGGCATTCTGCACTGTTCACTGTACACAGAATGCCCTCGGGCCAGGCAGGTAGCGTGGCGCTACTATACCTGCTGCTACTTCCCACTTAGGCACTAGGTTATGTGTTATTTCGAATTTTCATAGGGGCCAACATGGCGACCTCCAAATGGGTTCGGAAACTGTAATATAGATAGTCGAGAATAAATAATTGAAACCCTTTTGCTGTCATTTGTTTGTTGAGCCTTTTTAGTTCAAACATGGATATAGCTGACACAAAGGGTGTCGGTTTCTGTTTTGTAGCGGATCTTTTTGAAAATGCTTAGGGAGGGCGATAGGGGTCAGGGGTTGACCCCCCACCACCATGCTGCTCACTTCCAAAATGTTAATACCTGGCTATTTCCCCTTCACCTTCAAATAAAAGGGTTCTTCCTCTAAAAGGCGAAGGTATTTCCTCATCGCTTTTATATGGGTGATTTAAATACATAAAACCCAAAAAGGTTGTACAGGGTTGTTTCGTTTGGATTTGAGTATTTAAGAGTTTAGATAGGCGATTAAACTGTTCGATATTTAAATGTTCTGAAGTATAATATGTCTTTTTGACAACCGAAATTAACAGGCTGTTTTGTGATTTTACGATCGAGTGATTTTTGTCACAAGGCTGTATATACATTCTCGACGAACTCCACCAAAACCACTGTGCGAAAGTAAATATTCGATAAAACTGCCGGAGACTGGTAATTGCAATATCGTATTGGTTGTGTCTACTCTAAAAGCTAAACATAGTGTGCTATTTGAACGCGAAACGAATGAGTGAAAGTAGGACACTATGTTTAGCTTTTACAGGAGAAAAAGTAGCGAAATGGTGTAGCAATTACCCAATTCCGAAGTGAAATAAAAATTGTCAAAATGTAGCATGGCGTCGTGAAATAGTACAAACATTTATCAAGCTTTTCTACTGAATGTGAAGATAAAATCATACATTTTTTAGTCCGAAATATTGCAAAAAAATATTCTGCGTGAGGTAGTGTTGTGTTTTCGCGGTCTGTCAAAAAAACATGTGGACTGGTAGTTGACTGTTTAAAATCGCTCCTGTGGGCTTATAACTCCATTTCATGCAAAAATACAACACTACCTCACGACAAAGAGTCTCAGGTTTACATCCCCCAATAAACACATTTCACTTGCCCTGTAACTTCGGAGTAGGGCTTAAAGTAAGTAGCATTGCGAACCAAGTACGTGTAGTCGACCTTAAAAAGACATATTTCAGAACATTTAAATAGCCAACAGTGTCCTTGTCCGGAGGTTTTTGTTTTACACGGTTTGTAGTAAAACTGAGTAATTTGTATGAAATTGACCGATTCAGAGGAAACTTGCCCGTTTTATGGCACCGTCCAATGTTCGTAAAACACTTGATGACCTCTTACAAATTTATATTCCCTGCCGAATGCCTGCCATCAAATGTTATGTTCCAGTTACACTTTCAGCTTGTTGTGTTTTATTATATTTCTATTTAATTATTATCCTCTGCTTCAAAGTTTCTGTGGAAATCGGTTTTTTTTTTCTTGAGACGGGATATATATTTGTTATTTGTTTACGTTTTTTCCGACAAGTTTAGAGGATACTTCAATGTTCTGAAATGTAATGTCTTTTTAACCTCCGAAATCACTGGTTATGTGGTGATTTTACGATCGAATAGTTGAAGCGTGATTTCTGACGTTTATATGACGTATTATATTTCAGAATATTTTAATTTCCCACAGTTAACTCGTCTAGACCGTAGGGTTGTAGGTTTGTATGGAAAAAGATCTTGAATTAAGGTCGACTACACGTACTTGGTTCGCAATGCTTCGTACTTCAAGCCCTACTCCGAAGTTACAGGGCGAGTGAAAAGTGTTTATAGGGGGATGTAAACCTGAGACTCTTTGTCGTGAGGTAGTGTTGCTTTTTGCATAAAATGGAATAATAAGCCCACAGGAGCGGTTTTAAACAGTCAACTACCAGTCCACATGTTTTTTTGACAGATCGCGAAAACACAACACTACGCGGAATATTTTTTTGTAACGTTTCGGACTAAAAAATGTATGATTTTATCTTCACATTTGGAAGAAAAGCTTGATAAATGTTTGTAATATTTACCGTCGCCATGTTACATTTTGACAATTTTTATTTCACTTACGGAAGTGGGTAATTGCAACAGCATTTCTCTACTTTTTCTCCTGTAAAAGCTAAACATAGTGTCCTACTTTCACTCGTTCGTTTCGCGTTCAAATAGCACACTATGTTTAGCTTTTAGAGGAGACACAACCAATACTAATATGTAAACATTAGTTTTGTCGAATATTTACTTTCTCACAGTGGTTTTGGTGGAGTTCGTCGAGAATGTATATACAGCCTTAAGTGGTATTTAGTGTTAAAAAATTATACGAATTTTCTGATATGGGGATCAATTGAGGTTGTGGTGGTTCAGAACCCACCTAATACTGTAGGTCACCGTTGTGTACTAACACGAAGGGTGGGGAGCTGGTATTTGGTAGTGCTGCCAGCTGAGCACGATGGATACTTCTTGAAATGGTCTTGTTGCTGAGCTTGTCCCCCCACCCCTCTGGTTTTGTAGATTATTCTGTTGTAACAGGCTCATATGGAATCTACCTGCCTTTAGGGGGGGGGGGGGGGGGGGGTGAGGGGGAGTGGGGTAAGAGAGATCCGACCAAAAACACTCCGTGTTCATCTTATAACCCACCCTGTGTTGGTTTCCATAATGTGATGCACGCAGATGCCTTGAGATATTTCTGTCTATGGCTGTGGGAAAAAATATGTTCCTTTTAGTCCTTGATTGTTAAAATACTCAGTGGCATTAAATTACGTCGTAATGGAGGAAAATTCCATGTGTATGCTAGTAAATGGAAGAATCCTGCAGCAAGAACAAGAACTAGAGAGTGTTTCTGTTGCAAGAACAAGGACAGAAAATGCCATTTCTTGTTCTTGTTTTTTCCCCTCCTTGATTCAGTTTCTTTATTCCAGAGTCATCCTCCAGGGTTTATACACAATACCTTTTTTCCTGTATTGTTTCAAATACATCCTCCACCCTGTATCCACTTTTTAGAAACATTTTCCAAGCCCTACGGCGGATAAACAAACATTGTCAACATATCCATTTTTGAGACTTTTTTGAGCTCCTGCCCCTTGGTTTGGTACAATTGTATGTCTAATATATGGTCTGGCAACAGTCGTACTTTACTTTCTCGTCGCATATCAAAATTCTAGAAGGTTTCGACAGGTAGCACTTGTGATTTTATTTTATTCGCAACAGGCGTAATTTTTAGGTGACTGAAAATCAGTTTAAAATTACCCACGAGCTTGCAAATAGGGTGACGTCAGCTTTTGAGACTGAAAATATGACTGTTCCCATCTTTTGGCGCCCTCAAACTCCAGCTCGTAACCTTCTGACTGTTTTGCATTATTCTTTAAACCTTTTTAGAGCCAAATAAAATATTCACTTTTGAGATTTTTCATTACAGTTTTTTCATCCCCTGGTTTTTCAGTCTGTAAATAAAAATTTCAATTTTAAATCTTGTTGGTTGGGTGGACTAATAAAATTTAGTCATGCAAATTTAATATCATAAGGTCGACACAGGTTCGTCGGATACTGAACCACCAGTGTCTCGATATACAACCATCTTAGTCACTGGGCTCACGAGGCTGGTTAGTTATAGCCGTTGTGAAATTCACTCTTAGTGTTCGGGTTGTTGACCGAGTGTTCTCCCCCTAAATCCCCCTCCCCCCCTATCCCCTATTTGAGTGGGGGAATAGCTCTAGTCTGGGGATTCCCGCCTTATCTCCCCCATAAACCAAGCTAAGAGGCTTATTTTTCCTTATTACACAGGGAGTCGGGCTGGCGCCATCCCCCCCCCAGCCCCCACCTCTTCCAATCCCCCCCCCCCTAAATCCAGCAACTAGACCATCTCAAGAATTATCCATCTTGCTCAGTTCGCGGCACTACCAAATACCAGCGTCAGTACCAGTACACAACGGGACCTACAGTTTTGGGTGGGTTCCGAACCACCACAGCCTCGATAGACATTTCACTTGAACATATTAGAGGTAAATGCGGATCAGAAAAACTTTGATGGGATCGGGATGGAACCGGTGTGCGGTTGTTGCCAGTCTTGCTAGCTGTATGGAGAAATTGTAAAGTGCATGTCGGCAGCGCGCTCCATGTTCGAGTTGTGGCTCATTTCGAATTGGTTTTCGCGGGTTTGTTCCGCGGTACTGACAGTGAGTGCTGCAGAACTTTACCTCACATTCGCTGCTATTTAAGAGGACGCTATACCTGACGATGCATTTTTTGCCGCCCATAAGATTAACATTGCGAGCGGCGATTCATTTTCAAGGTTTACCCTTGGTTGGAAAGACACAAAATTTTGCCTGTACCTAGCCCTAACAATGTTCTAGGGAGTGTTCGAAGCAGATTTCGCAATTTCTCACTGGTTTCTTTTATTGCAACTGTTTTGCAAATGCTAGCATCGCATACCTCAAGAAAAGTGCTGTATCTCGAAAACCAGTAAAAAAATGGGAAATCTGCTTCGAACACTCCCTAGAACATTGTTAGGGCTAGGTACAGGCAAAATTTTGTCTTTCCAAGCAAGGGTAAACCTTGAAAATGAATCGCCGCTCGCAATGTTAATCTTATGGGCGGCAAAAATGCACCGTCAGGTATAGTGGACCCTTAATACGCTTTGTTCCATAATGAGTTCGTTACAAGTTATGGATATCCTACTTGGTTAGCCGAGTGTCTAGATTCTCAGATGGTTGTTTAGTCACTCCGGTTCGATCCCAGTCCTTCCAAAGTTTTCCTGATATGTTCAGCATGTCAAGTGAAATGTGTATTGAGGCTGTGGTGGTTCGGAACCCATCTAAAACTGTAGGTCCTCGTCGTGTACTACCACGAAATGAGTGGGGAGCTGGTGTTTGGTAGTGCTGCCAGCTGAGCACGATGGATAATTCTTGAAATGGTCTAGTTACTGGGCTTGTCCCCCCACCCCTGTAGTATGTGCGGGGACCCGCCATCCCTGGTTGTCATTCCCAGTATGTGGCAGTGTGACATTTGGCCAAAGTGGGGCTGCGCCGTAACACAAAACTAGGGTTCTAAAAATCAGACTGTTTATTGCTTGACTGGGCTGCTCCGAAAGCTAAACATAGTGTGCTGTTCGAACAAGGAAACAATATACTTCGAGCAGGACACTATGCTTAGCTTACACTGGAGAACGAATACTATCGAATTCCTAATGGTAATGCAATGACCGTACTAAATATAGTATGCCATACACAAAACAACAGTTCTGGATTCAACGTTACTTCGTCAGATTTATTAAATCTGCTGCTGTTTGTATGGCACCCTGTCCCATTCGCAGTCTTTTGTTTCCTTGTTCGAAAAGCACACTATGTTTAGCTTTTGGAAGAGCTCGGTCATGCAATTACCAGAACCGTAGTAGTTTCTAGAGAAAAGCCTCGACTTTCGTTCGTTCGACGTGATTCTGGCAGCATTGCACGTAGTGACTGTACAATTTGTGATTGTCGTGGCTTCAGAATTTGTATTGTCATGGCATTAGAAGTCAAAGTCATACTCCTCATTAGTGCTGCGGCTTTTCTGGTTCTCGGAATTCAGCTATGTATTTGATCGAGTTGTCGGAAGTCTGCATGACCGTTGTGGTTTGTTTTTGTCTCCTGGCGACATCTCTCCGAATAAATTTTTGATTGTTTTTTTTTCTGTTCTGGAGTATAATATATCGTTCCATTACACTTGATCCAAAGGTTGAAAATTGGCGCCTGAAAAGGGACACACACAAATTGTTAGACCGAACATACATTCGCTATTTTTTTTTAACGTTTTTTCTGCACACATGAGGAAACGGTTGTACATTTAAATGTTCTAAAATATAATATGTGTTTTTAACGGCTGAAATTAACAGGCTTCGTTGTGACTTAAGGTCGACTACACGTACTTGGTTCGCAATACTACGTACTTCAAACCCTACTCCGAAGTTACAGGGCGAGTGAAAGGTGTTTATTGGGGGATGTACACCTGAGACTCTTTGTCATGAGGTAGTGTTGTATTTTTGCATGAAATGGAGTAATAAGCCAACAGGAGCGGTTTTAAACAGTCAACTACCAGTCCAGATCACGAAAACACAACACTACCTCATGCGGAATATTTTTTTGAAAATTATTTGACTAAAAAATGTATGATTTTTTCGTCACATTTAGTAGAAAAGCTTGATAAATGTTTGTACTATTTACCGTAGCCATGTTACATTTTGGCAATTTTTATTTCATTTACGGAAGTGGGTAATTTCAACAGCATTTCTCTACTTTTTCTTTCTAAACATAGTGTCCTACTTTCACTCGTTCGTTTCGCGTTCAAATAGCACACTATGTTTAGCTTTTAGAGTAGGCACAACCAATACGATATTGCAATTACCAGTCTCCGGCAGTACTAATATGTAAACATTAGTTTTGTCGAATATTCACTTTCACACAGTGGTTTTGGTGGAGTTCGTCGAGAATGTATATACAGCCTTAACGATCGAGTGATTTTCATCAACAAAAAAATTGTCCGAAACTAACCTGCCTTTAAAAATAATATTTCAAAACATTTAAATATCCAGTAGTATCCTCATAAAAAGTGCAGAAAATATTTTAACAAATTGAAAATGTATGTTCAGCCTGAACTTTAATATATTCTCAACTCTTTTTGATCGAGCTGAAGCTTCATAAAATAAGTAAACAGTTGGCAGTGGAAAGCTTTAAATAGAAACTGCTCAAGGATTGCTTTTCCAATATTGGCTGTGTCCATTTACGGTAACGGGAAAGTTTATTTAAAAACCTCTCTCAGTCTCTACTACTCCTGACTCAGCTCCTTCGTCAACCTACGGACTTTTTTTTTTGTTCCTTCTTTTTTGCGATGCACTCAAAGAAGAACTTCAAGGATTTCATATTCATTTTTCCAGAGTATGAGAAATAAAATATACACAGCTTCCTTTGAAATATGCTTTATTAATGTACTTTCAGCTTATTGGGCACTGCATATTTTCTGGTTCATTGCTTATTCTCTAATATGTTTTTCCTTTAAGAGGAAGCTCGAGTTTGATATTACCAGTTAAGGCTGAATATACATTCGCTGTTTTTCTTCAAACTTTGTGAGAAAACTAGTCGATATTTAAATATTCTGAAATATAATGTCTTTTTAACGTCGATACTCATGAGGCTATGTTGTGATTTCACCATCGGTTCATTTTGGACACTTTTTTTGGTGATAAAAATCACTCGATCGTAAAATCACAACATAGCCTCATGAGTAATGACGTTAAAAAGACATTATATTTCAGAATATTTGAGTATCCAGTAGTGAAATGTTTATCGAGGCTGTGGCGGTTCGGAACCCACCTAAAGCTGTAGGTCCCCGTATTGTAGCAACCCGATGGGTGGGGAGTTGCATGATATTTGGTAGTGCTACCAGCTGAGCACGATGGATAATTCTTGAAATGGTTTAGTTACTGAGATTATCCCCTCGCCCCACTGCTAACTAACTGTCCGTAAGCTAAACATGGCGCTAGTCTCCAGTTAAGTTTAGTCAGTTTATTCAAAATAATAATAATAGAGCATGACATCATCGCTTCTTTACTATTTCTTCTAATGTGAAAATCTTCAGTGGAAATTACATGTACACCCACTTTGAAATTACATAATCATGAGTTTGCAGGCGCAGTCTACACTTAATTTCATTAAAAAAAAAAAAATTGAAAGTGGATCTTTGAAATAAGTTTATAATACCAAGTTTTTCCTCAAAGTTGAGTTTCCCAGGCCGAAAAGTTTCGAGAACCGGTGATTTTGCCAATAAAGGCATGTAACGGCTGAGCGAGAAAAACATATAACCTTTATTGTCATTCTGTTCTTTTTATGGAGTATTATAATAGTTTTTTAGATCGAGATTGTTGGTGTCTGCCTAGCAGAATTCTTCTCAGAATGTTTCAGTGATTTTTGGGTAGGTATATAGGTAAATAATGTATTTTTTTATTTTGAAAAAAAAAAAAAAAATCTTGTTGGTACAGCCAGGTGGAATACAGGGTGGCATCTTTCGTGATCTCTCTACACAAGGGGATGATTTAATTAGAATCACGCCTAACAGTCGAATTTTCCATCGGCTGTTGAAGGCCTGGTACTTATAAGGGGTGGGCAGACCAAGTGCCAGGCTAGAGTCACCAGAAAAAATCTCAATAACTCGGGAATCGCTTTACAGCGGGTTGATTCCACCATTCCAACTTTAACGATAAGATAAATTCATAAATATTCCAAGCGAATGTTTAGCTTATTGCAATTGCCATACCTTCCAAAAAGGAAGTTTATAGAATGGTTGGCTCATCCTATAAGCTGAAAATATAAATAAATTAAAACATATTTATATAATTAACTTTTAAACTGGAAATGAGAAATCTATACCCGTCAGTTAATTTAAAGTACCCGACAAGTTTATCTTGCCGTTAAAAGTCCACTATAGGTAACGTAGTTAACTAAGGGTCACTAAAGTAGTCTTTAGGGGTGCAAGCCACCCTTTAGCTGTATAAGGGCTGATTGATGTTAACGTAATACCGTTTGCAGCCCCAAAATGGCTGCTAAGCTCCGACCCTTCATCAAACTGTGAATTCTATCAAACTTATGGGCGCTTAACAAAGACTTTTCATTAGATGCGATTCAATAGGTTTCGAAGCACCTTAAATTGGATGTGCGAACTCTGAAGAGCTTAAGCGCTAGTTTCAAACAGGTGCTATAAACAAAACAAAGTCTAAAACGGCTTTTAGCCGTCGCATCATTTCCTGCGGAAAATTGAAAACTATAAAAAAAGATATTGGTCGTTCCGTTTTATGGTCGATAATTTACTCTGTGTGCTCTCCTTACTGGAAACTCTTCACCTGATTAACACGGTTGTGTTTATAAGGACGTATACCCGCCTTTTCCACAACACCCTCGATAGCCGAGTGGACTAAAGGGTTGTCTTTTGGGGAACAATGAGACAGGTTCGATCCCGATCCTAATCAAAGATTTTTTTCGGTCTTTGCTCACCTCTGATATGTTCTGTATGCCAAGTGAAATGTATATCGAGGCTATTGCGGTTTAGAACACACCTAAAACTGTAGGTCCCCATGGGTGGGGAGCTGGTATTTGGTAGTGCATTCTTAGTTGCTAGGCTCCCTGTTATGAGTGCCTCCCTTCGCCGACTGTGGGGAAACTCGACTGTGTATACAGCTGACGAAAGGAGTCTTAAGGGTCCGCTATACCTGAACGTGCATTTTTGCCGCCCATAAGATTAACATTGCGAGCGGAGATTCATTTTCAAGGTTTACCCTTGGTTGGAAAGACACAAAATTTTGCCTGTATCTAGCCCTAACAATGTTCTAGGGAGTGTTCGAAGCAGATTTCCCAATTTCTCACTGGTTTCTTTTATTGCAACTTTTTTGCAAATGCTAGCATCGCATACCTCAAGAAAAGTGCTGTATCTCGAAAACCAGTAAAAAAATGGGAAATCTGCTTCGAACACTCCCTAGAACATTGTTAGGGCTAGGTACAGGCAAAATTTTGTGTCTTTCCAACCAAGGGTAAACCTTGAAAATGAATCGCCGCTCGCAATGTTAATCTTATGGGCGGAAAAAAATGCACCGTCAGGTATAGCGGACCCTTAAGGACGTCTACTCGGTCGTGTTTGTTTACATTTTTTTCTGCACACTTTACGAGGAAACTATTGGATATTTAAATGTTCTGAAATATGTCTTTTTAACGAACATTTTTTTTTTTATTTCAGAACATTTAAATACCCAATAGTTTCCTCATAAAGCGTGCAGAAAAAATGTAAACAAACGTGATTGTGTGGTTGCCCTTAATGGATGGAATAACTAATTCAGCTCGATTCAAGCTCAACTCACTGAATATTTGACGGCGTGTTGGGATGTCACTAATATTGTCATTTGCATTCTCTCTTGGGCTAACCTGAACAGGTAATGATGGCGTGGCACACTCAAAGCCCTTTGATCGGGATATAGAACCACGTGACGTAGTTGTTAAGAGGGTTGTACACATTCTGGTGACATAGACCTTGAACTTCGCATACAACAACATGGAGAGTCTACGGTGTTTTGGAAATAATGTGATTACTACATTTTTCTTGATATATTGTTATATGTATATTGATAAAATATTTAATCCAAAATATAAAAGTGTGAATGGGGCCTAACAGTTGTATGAATTTCAGCTGTTTTTATAAATGAAATGTAAAATAGGCGGTCGGAGCTTCGTGTGGCGTTGAGCTGCTAATTTCTGTTTGATTGCCCTTCAGCGCAGGACTTCACCTTTCGTCTAATCCGTTTTTAATTTCATAAATCCTTTAGACCAGCTCCCTTTCCGTCATTCTTTGTTTTTTCAAATTCGCCATCGGATGGGTTATTAATTTTATATTTCACCATGTAGGAACTTTCAGTCTGGTGCTTATTTTTTAGGCAGTACATACAAAGCTGTTTTCTCCTGGGAATGTTGAGGTTTCTATACTAGGGTGCAAGGGATAAGGAAACGCCTCGGGCGACGACCCAGCAAGTGGCAGGGTGACCAAAGTGTACCGCAATGTAATAGGAATAACCGGTGGTGACGTCACCAGCCTACACAGGGGTGGAGTTGTTTTGGTCACCCTGCCACTTGCTGGGTCGTCGCCTGAGGCGTTTCCTTATCCCTTGCACCCTAATATATGTTGTGGATCTGTACTATGACGTCACTGGATTGGTCTCGAATGACGCGCCCCCCGTAAAAACCGATCCAGTGACGTCACAGTTAACAGTTTTATACTGCGTTGAAGAATATACTTTCGCTATTGGTTTACGTTTTTTCTGCACACTTTATTAGGGAATTATTGGATATTGTTCTGCAATGTAATGTAATAAGTATAATATTTTTAACGTCCGAAATTAACTAAGGGTGCGTCCCACCATGCCCAGTTAAAATTAAACTGGAGATTAACCATGTCAAATTTAACTTTTAAGTTAAATTTAACATGGTAAACATAGGACAAAATCTCCAGATTAATTTTAACTGGGCATGGTGGGACGCACCCTAAGTATATAGTGATTTTGCATTCGAGAATTAGCCGACCTTAAAATAGCCATATCAGGGCGAGCATATACATTCGCTATATGCTTTCGTTTTTACTACACATTTTATGAGGAAACTATTAGATATCGAAATGTTCTGAAGTATAATATGTCTTTTTAGCGACCGAAATGAACAGGTGTGGTGATTTTACGATTGGTGAATTTCGGATCAATTTTTGTCCTCGATCGTAAAATCGAAACACAGTTCGCTAATTTCGACCGTAAAGAAGACATATTATATTTCAGAACATGTATGCAATAGCTTCCTCCCTAAAATGTGCAGATAAACCGTAAACTATCAGCGAATGTATGTTCGGTCTTAGTTACATGCCTATGCACCATTTCCTTGAAAATAAAAGCGCTGTGTCTTCCGTTAAGAGGGCGCTATACCTGACGATGCATTTTTTGCCGCCCATAAGATTAACATTGCGAGCGGCGATTCATTTTCAAGGTTTACCTTTGGTTTGAAAGACAAAATTTTGCCTGTACCTAGCCCTTACAATGTTCTAGGGAGTGTTCGAAGCAGATTTCCCAATTTCTCACTGGTTTCTTTTATTGCAACTGTTTTGCAAATGCTAGCATCGCATACCTCAAGAAAAGTCCTGTATCTCGAAAACCAGTAAAAAAAATGGGAAATCTGCTTCGAACACTCCCTAGAACATTGTTAGGGCTAGGTACAGGCAAAATTTTGTGTCTTTCCAACCAAGGGTAAACTTTGAAAATGAATCGCCGCTCGCAATGTTAATCTTATGGGCGGCAAGAAATGCAACGTCAGGTATAGCGGACCCTTAAAAGGTGCAATCGCTGACCAGTGACAAAGGCCACCCCGGGCGTAACCACCCTTTCCTTTCTTGGAATTTCGAGATAAAAACTAATTTATTCCCACCCTTCACCCAATGCAGATCTTTCTTCTGCAAAATCTTTTTTTACTTTTTCGGGTTCTTTGTCTTGGGGTTCCAACACGGCGGACTCCTGTCGCCATCTCCAATGATTAAACGCTGTGACCTAGATTTTTCCCTCGTAAAGGCTCCTTTACCTGTTCATATTTTTATTGTATCTATTTTTCTGATAGTTAAATTCTTCTGGTTATTGACAAAATAGACGTGATATTTTTTTAGTATTTTTTCCGTCTGCTATCCGACACTTGATTGATCCAGTCTTTTGCCATTGGCTGGCTTATTTAATTATAGACATGTTAAGGTCCTACCTTGTTACTAGAATGTCCGAAATTAACTTGCGTTTTTTGATTTTTCGATTTTAATTTTGGACAAATTTTTTGTTTGCGAAAATCGTCTAATCACAACATAGCTTGTTAATTTTGGCCATTAAAAGACATATTATAATTCAGAACATTTGAAAATGCAATTATTTCTTCATAACGTATACAGAAAAAAAACGTAAACAAATACCGAATGTATGTTCAGCCTTAAACGAGTGTAGTTATACACGTCAACATTTTTGTCCATACAATTTTTTTTTTTTTGAAAATATGTTTAAATAAAAATTCGAGGATGTAAGTCGGCCTTTACAAACGGAGGGCGTTTTCCGAAAAGGAAAGAAAAATGAGCGGTAATACAAGAGTGAGTTATGGCGCGACTAATTGATGAGATCTCCACAGACAGCTCATCGATTTCGGTTGCTGTTGTTTCCCGAGTTTCGACAGTTTATTTTGCCTGACCTCGTTTGGACATTGTTTGATTTCGCTGCTTTATTTTGTGGTAGGAGGGGTTCCTTGATATAGAAACACAGCTTCGATCCCAATGATTTCAATTTTTTTTTCTGATCAGGGAAAATGTGTACCGAGGCTGTGGTGGTTCGGAACACACCTAAAACTGTACTTCTTGTACACTGTACTACTTTTTGAAGTCTTTAGTTGCTGGGCTTGTCCCCCATCTTTCTACTATTATACTACCTACCTCAGGCTGGGTTTCGCCACGTCTTAAGAGGACGCTATACCTGACGGTGCATTTTTTTCCGCCCATAAGATTAACATTGCGAGCGGCGATTCATTTTCAAGGTTTACCCTTGGTTGGAAAGACACAAAATATTGCCTGTAACTTGCCCTAAGCCCCCGATTACACCTTACAATTTCCAATCCAAATAGGATCATAAAAAAATATGATCAAGAAAAATTGTAAGGTGTAAAGTGAATTGAGTCAATTATGATACAATTTGTATCGGCCGGTACAAATTGTATCATAACTGCTGCGACTACCTTCCTGTAGGCTGCGATGTGTTTGTTGTTGTTGGAAAATGAAAATGAAAATGGCGGCTTAGGTAAGTGGAATGGAAATGACCCGTATTTTAATAGAAAATGTGGAGGAGTACGAATTTCTTATAACGATGAATTGAAAGAATATAGCAGAAATTATTTAACCTAAAACGGTTCAAAAAAGGACCCTAAAAATCTTCAAAATTCTATTTTTTTACCATGTCAAGTTGGCGTCACGGCTAAACATGATCCTATTTTTATTGTAAAGTGTATTACAGTTTTTCTAAAATTTTTATGATGCTAAAAAAATAGGATCATATATTTATTGTAAGGTGTAATCGGACCCTAACAATGTTCTAGGGAGTGTTCGAAGCAGATTTCCCAATTTCTCAATGGTTTCTTTTATTGCAACTGTTTTGCAAATGCTAGCATTGCATACCTCAAGAAAAGTGCTGTATCTCGAAAACCAGTAAAACCAGGCAAAATTTTGTGTCTTTCCAATCAAGGGTAAACCTTGAAAATGAATCGCCGCTCGCAATGTTAATCTTATGGGCGGCAAAAAATGCACCCTCAGTTATAGCGGACCCTTAAAGTATACTTCAGTGCGATTGCACTTGTCATAAGCTCAACATACAAAAATATAAATCCAACGTAAGAGGCAATCGTTAGATCCTAATTTATTTAAAATACATATGTACGTCGAAACAAACAAATACCCAACGATTTCCTCACGTAGACGTCATTAAAGATCGTAAACAAAAATATTTTTATTTATATAGTCCCATCCCCACCGGAAACTTCTAAATTTTTTTGAGAAGACGACTGCCAAAACCCATCCGAATATTCTTGAGCTGGAAAAATAGAATGTCTCCATTTTGATGATTTTCTTATTTCCAGAACTTGACGGGTAGAAAAGTACGTATGTATGTATGTATGTGTTTACCCATGTTGATGGGGGGGGGGGGGGGTGGAAGGGTAGCTGACATTTCTTGCCAGATGTCAGAACCTAGCGACTGCTGTTGACATTTCAGCGGTTGGCTGACTCCCACATCGCTCGGCTCCAGTTTTCGTACCTCTTTTGACACTGATGTCAACTGATGTCACTGATGTTAGACTGTCTTAGGCCAGCAGCTGGGTGGTGTGTTAGAGAATGTGGTGGTTCAGAACCCATCTAAACTTTTTGTGTGGGTGGGGAGTTGGTATTTGGTGGAGGTGGCATCTGAGCACAAGGGATTATTCTTGAAATGATCTAGTTTCTGGCAGTCTTACCTATAGAATGCTACGTAGTAGGGAACAGGTAACCTGGCCACGTATGCGTCCGGGAATGTATGTTCTGGAATGGTGGGTACCCACAAAAAACTGCCATCCCTGCGTGTGATACGTCCGGGGATGCCAACTTCCTAGAACGGCCGTCCAAAACGCATTATATGGGGCCAGCATCACCTTTATTTATCAGACGTGCCAATATTGTGGTAATTTGGCCAATAAGTCTAAAGGGTGTAGGGCCATCTAAAAACCCGCGATTATTTTTATTTGGGGGGTAAATTATGGAATTTCGGGGCGACCTTTTGCTCAAAATTCCCCATTCCACACTTGATATACAAATTCAAAATACAGTTCCACTGTATTACATGGACTGTGAAGGCTGCTGGATTTCCAGTGTAGTCGATTTAGTAATAGGGGGAGGGGGCGTTGGCTATTTCCCCTTGCTTGCTGTCAGTGGAAATGTATGACAGCCCTGGGGGGGGGGGGGGGGGGGGGGGGGGGGGGGGGGGGGGGGGGGAGTTCCCCCCACTTTCCGACGGACGTGCGTCAATTTCCGAAATTTCTGTTCATTCTGTATATGGAAATTTCTGCTGATTTTTGACTTTTTGGGAATGTGAATTGAAAGTACTATTTTGAGTTCGTAGCTGCACTTATATTAGATGTTTAGAAATATCGGTGATATATCTTCTTTATTGGTTTCCTGGAAAAGAAAAAAACGAGTACCAACAGCGTTGGATTCACGCAAATATTGACCAGGGTTCCCCTAGGTTTTTGGTCGATTTTCTATTTTCGACATTATGCTTACATAACACAACTCGATTTTCAATGGGGATAAAGGGAAAAATTTCAGTGGAAAGTGAAAGGTTGGGCCACCTAACTGTGTTAAACTTGTGAGAAATGCGCTTTCAACGAATGCATAGCCTTAGCTTTTCTCAAATTTTTTGACTGGAAATTTTTTCCGTCGGTGTTTTTCTCTTGTGCGGCAAAAATGATGATTATTGATTTGAAAATGTAGTATTTCATTGCGCCTGCAAAACCATGATTATGTAATTTGAAAGATGGTGTACACGTATTTACTGACTGCTTTCGATTCCATGTACTGTACAGATTCTCCAAGTTCCATTCGGGCAACGGGCCCATTTGAAAGCACGAAAGAAAAAAACCTTGAATTTCACCACCTCACGATAGTGCCTTTTAACGTTCGAATAGCTATCGTTTCGGTAAAGCAGACGAAAAAATTATCCTGTCGTTAAATTTGTCGTGTCACTAGAAATTCGTCTGCTTTGTTTACGTCAATTTTATTTCAACAATTTCAAGCTTTTTTCAAGCTTTCTCAGAGAAAGAAGTTAAAATTTTGATTAGGACTACATCAGACTACACCAAATGAGTCGCAGGTATGAAAGTTATCGTTTTCGCTAACGCACGGAAAGCAACTTATACTATCAGCTCTAAGAAATAAGAGCAGTCGAAAAGTTAAGTTGTATGAATGGAGTTGACGTTGGTGTTATTTCGGTGTTGAGATAACTTCATTTTTGATGTTTATGTTTCCTGCTCTGCTGGGAAAACTTCCGAAGTTCATGAAATAAGTTTTCCGCTTATCGCTCTAGTGCAGGCAGTCTGCCTCGCAATCCCGCAAACACTATTGTTCCCAAATCAGCACAAATCCTCCTATTGTAGCATCATTTTCATACAGAGGCGGACGACTTTTTTTATTGCTAGGGGGCGGTATAGTACAGTGAGCCTGTTGCATGATATTGAATTTGGAGAACCAAATCAGCCGCAATAAAGGACTTCAAAACGGTGTTGTAGGAACTTAAGCAGATTTCCCATCTCTTTACTGGTTTTCGAGATACAGCACTTTTCTTGAGGTATGCGATGCTAGCATTTGCAAAACAATTGCAATAAAAGAAACCATTGAGAAATTGGGAAATCTGCTTCGAACACTCCCTAGAACATTGTTAGGGCTAGGTACAGGCAAAAGTTTGTGTCTTTCCAACCAAGGGTAAACCTTGAAAATGAATCGCCGCTCGCAATGTTAATCTTATGGGTGGCAAAAAATGCATCGTCAGGTATAGCGTCCTCTTAAATTTGTCCCCAATGTCCTCTCCATTCGTAGATATAGCTGGTTGAAAATTTTCGGTTTTTTAGTTGAGATAGCTTGAGTAGCTGTGTCCTTGTCAAGCTTTGATATATCGATATCTTTAGCGGAGCTTAGCAGAAGTAGCCAAAGCTTACGTCACTTTCGGTATTTTTTTTCTCCTATGCCAACCTCAAATCCAGCCACTTTAGAGTGCAATAACTTTTTGTTTAGTGGCCAGAATCGAAAATGCGATAATGTAGGAAAAAAATCTGGAAAAGTCAGGATTAGAACCTGGGTCCTCTAGGTTCATAGCTCTGTTCTCTGCCACTGCGCTAATCCTTCTCTGTATTGACTTATGCATGCTCAATGATAAAAGTTAAATCTCCAAGAAATAAGATGGAAAAAGAAAGTTTCTTCTTCGAAAATAATTAATTTCTCTCGTTTTTACGTGAACTATACCTGAAAACTTGGCCATCGGTTTCCTTTAATTAGTTGTTGGGGAGGAGTTTATGACTTTTCCAACCCTTAAGGGGGCTTGAAACCCACTCTGTACCACGCCAAAAATTGAAAATCATCTATTTGTGACGCCTCATAGTTCTGCATCGTTCTGATTAAAATTTGATATCCGTTAATCGTTAATCCATACGTAGACTTGCTGTAGAAATTTTTGAACAAAATAATGTGAACTTACTTATTGCTGTAAGGCTGAATTTCACCACTTTCCGATAGTGTCTCTATAACGAGAGAATTTAACGAACGGATTTACGTTATCGTATGTTTAGCTTACAACAAGTGCAAGCGCAAGGCTTTGTCGTAAACTAAACATACGATAACTTAAATCCTTTCGTTAAATCCTCTCGTTAAAATACACTATCGGAAAGTGGTGAAATTCAGCCTAAGTAACTTACTTACTACTTACTGCTATAGGCCGGATAGTGTACCCTCTAGCTAAAGTTAAGATAAGGGCGCTATCGGCAAGATAGTGAAGGTGAAAGACATCAGTTTTTCTTTTCGAGAAGATAACGCTGTAGTGGACTTAAAGGGCAGTCCAACTTAAAGATTAAAAAAATTGAATAAATGTTTTAGGGTTATATTTAGCTTAAGAGGACGCTATACCTGACGGTGCATTTTTTGCCGCCCATAAGATTAACATTGCGAGCGGCGATTCATTTTCAAGGTTTACCCTTGGTTGCGGAAAGACACAAAATTTTGCCTGTACCTAGCCCTAACAATGTTCTAGTGGGTGTTCGAAGCAGATTTCCCAATTTCTCACTGGTTTCTTTTATTGCAACTGTTTTGCAAATGCTAGCATCGCATACCTCAAGAAAAGTGCTGTATCTCGAAAACCAGTAAAAATAAAGGGTCCGACAACAGTCGCACTAAACTTTCTCGCCCCATGTGATTTTTTTTTTTTTTTTTTTTTTTTGGATTTCTTTGAGATTTTTTTGCGGAAGTAATTTTTAAGCAATCCAAAATCGGTTGAAAATGACCCAAGAGCATCTATCCGAGATCACTCCCACCAAGTTTCATGGCTGTCATTCTATTACTGTAGTCCCAAATGCGTTCCGACCATTCAAAAACGTGGTTTCTCATTCTCAACTCATTTTCGACACTTTTTTGACTACAACGACCGTAATTTTGAAGATAACAAAATTATGTTCGACAGATGTTTAAGTTACATGGTTCTACACAAACTTACCAAATTTCATGACAATCGGTCAATAAATGTGAATGGCGCCGAAACGATCGAACTTTGGTCCAGAACGGCCGTAATTTTCAACCAATTCAATTTTAGTTGAAAATGACCTCGAAGCATCTATTTGTCAACACACATACCAATTTTCAGTGTTATAGATTGAAAAGTGTACCGTCGGCGCTTGTCTAAGTAACCAAAAACACGATTTTTGAATTATTTTGGCGGTTTTTTGACAATAGCGGCCGCAATTTTTGACCAATCAAAAAATCCTTGAAAATGCCCCTCGGCAGTGATTTTAGACAGGTCCATACCAAATTTCATCAAAATCGGATGAACGGTATAGGCGCTAGAGCACTGCACGGACTGACGGACGGACGGACGGACGGACGGACGGACGGACGGACAGACTTTTTCCAGAAACCACTTTTTTTGACTCGGGGGACCCCCAGGATCATGGGAAACCCAAAATCTCAATTTCGAAATTTTGCACGAAAACAATACCTACTTTCTCGCCATATATGGCTAGCGAGAAAGTAAAAATGGGAAATCTGCTTCGAACACGCACTAGAACATTGTTAGGGCTAGGTACAGGCAAAATTTTGTGTCTTTCCAACCAAGGGTAAACCTTGAAAATGAATCGCCGCTCGCAATGTTAATTTTATGGGCGGCAAAAAATGCACCGTCAGGTATAGCGGACCCTTAAACCTTCCCATAACTCTTCCGATAAGTTAGACGTATGCTTGTGATATTAAGGGTGGATATCAAGTGCTTTAGCACTTTAGCACTAGCTTACGATAAGGTAGATCTCTTTTTTAAATTCGTTCGATAGGAGACACTATAGTATACTTTCGGAAGTGGTGAAATTGACCTTTATGCAATTTATCTTATCGTTATACTGGATTGTCGAAAACCACCCTGAATGCAGCCCCTTAATCGATAGACCCCCAACACATCATTGGAAGTTAAACGCGATAAAAATTGATAATGAAAAAGTTTTCACAAGTTGAAATTGAATTTTTGATGGCGGAATTAAAAGAAAAGTTTGGAAGTAATTAAAAAATGCGGATCAGATTAAAAATTAATATTTTTCTTGAAAGTGGAGGTTGAGGGCGTCACTTCCTTTGTCTTCTTTGCTTTTCATTTTGTTCTTTTTTTCACAAAGTGGCGGATAGGGGGGGGGGGGGGGGGTCGTAATGACGTAACTATGACGTTTGCCGCTAAGCTGCAGTGCGCCCCTGGGAGCCACCTGTTATAACCCCGTTAAAGCTTTAGAAAAATTCTGTTTGTTGACGTCTTTCAATGGAAATTTTCCTAGGAAACGGTTTTTTTTTCTCTTTTTTTTTAAATTTGTTTTACCCTCGAGCGAATGGTCTAGTGACACTTCAAAGCCACTTTCTGTGGGAATGGTCAGATGTCACTGTATATGGCATGCACATAACCCCACAGGAGTTAGGCCGAAGCTGAAGAAGATTAGGCCGAAGCCGAATAAGAGCGGGCCAAAGGCATTCCATCCACATAAAAATAAAAAAATGTAAAAATATTCCTTATAACGGGATTTGAATCCAAACCTCTTAGGAGACAATTCGGACCTCTTGGCCGCTGGCCATTTATTTTATTTCATAAGGGTCCGGAAATGGTCGCTTTTGATTTTCTCGCAATTTTTGCGCCAGCGGTATCGAGAACTTTGCCTTTTTTCTTGAGCATAGCTGGCGCAATTTTTTGAGTTATATACTTAAATTTCCTCTGATATTTACACTAGGTACTAGTGTACTAGGTACACTAGGTACATACCGAATTTGAGCAAATCGGATGGACAGTGTAACGTACAGGCACGCGACAGAGTGACGTACATACGTACGTACGTCGGACGGACATTTTTTATAAACCACTATTTTGGACTCGGGGGACCTCCAGGATCATGGGAAACCCAAAATCTCAAAATTGAAATTTTGCACGATAACATAACTTCCTCAGCGAGACAGTAAAAAGGTGGGAGATGATTTTACAGTGCAGTTGAGCGATAAATTTTATTTAGGCGATGGCATTATTGAGACGCCATAGTCTCTTTAAAATGTAAATCCTTGGAGCGCGCTAGGGAATTTCAATTGACGTTTGTAAGCCCCGATCAGGTCCCGAAGAATAAGAAAGCCATTCAAGAAAGATCCAAAAAGATCTACCCTTCCTCGGGTTCTTATCCGCGGAAGGGTGAAAAAGGTAGAAGGAACCAGGGGCGGCTTGAACCTAAAGCTGTCTCAGGAGAGGCACACCGGTGCAAAGTTGTTCATATTGAAATTCACCTCTGATATGGTCAGTATCTGAAGTTAAATGTATATTGAGGCTGGGTGGTCCGGAACCCACCTAAAACTGTAAATCCTCATAGAGTGCTAATTCGTTAGGTGGGGAGCTTTTATTTGCTGAGCACAATGGATAATTCTTGTAATTGTCTAGTTGCTGGATATTCTTTTCACCTTTATATTGTACAATCGTTAGTTAAATATCAGTTTGAAGAAAACTTGAAGTTCATAAGCTAACCATTGCAGTAGCCTTCCTTTCAATTGAAAACTCAGTATTTTTTTGAGCCAGCTTAGAGGATTAGACATTATGAAAAATTCGTGACCAGGCCGGCCCTGATTTGAATGAGAACTGTCATTTTCCCTTTTCAACCTTACTGGACCTTTTGTCTACAGCTAAGCCAGTGTTGAATGTAAACTCAAAATCTACCCATTTTTTTTTTTTTTTTTCGGAAGAATGATTTTTTTTTGTGCGTGGAGGAAAATTCAGAGGGTCTGAGAAAAATCCTTTCTTTTGTGATAAATCCTGTGAACATTTGATCTCGGTCCAGGATTCATATTACACGACTACATTTAAATTCCGTTATTCTTTTTTTAATAATAATAATAATGTATTTAAAAGTCACACACAACAACTACAGAGTTAATAATAGTGCTGACTTACTAAAACTACAGACTAAAAACTACCACTAAAGTAACCTAGGTGTACTTAGAACGTCAACTACAGTTTAGATTGTTCCTAAAGCTCTTTGTATTCCTAAACCTAAATATCTGAACAAGTATTTCCAGCCACACTCAGGGCATATACAGGGGCTCTCTCACAAATGTTGGTCCCCGCAACGGTTTAATGATTGGCCGATGCTGAGTAGGAGCCGGCCGAAGCCAGTGCGTAGGAGTTGGCCAAAGCCAAAAGCCAACACATCCATTTCGTAATCGAAAAAATTTTCGCTGGCCGCGGTATTCGAACCCGGACCTCTCAGGACACAAGTCAGGCACCTTGACCGCTCGGCCATAGTGAGGCACTTGTGAATCTGGAACTAACTAGGTCTTTAAAGATAAATTATTTTCTAGTTATTTTCAAATCTGATGGTGGTAATGTATTGAGGTGTAGGTAGAATATAAACACCAGGGTGTATTTTTAGTTTTTCTACATAGTGTTAATTATTTAGTGACTGTTATCTTTATCTCAGGGTCCTAAAATTGTGTTATTTTTGTGTTTTTACAATGGAATTTTGAGTAGCTGTTTAGCTGTGGGGCTGTAGAGAAGGTTAGGGTGTAATGGAAAGGTGATTATTCGCAAATGGAGAGTTAATTGAGGGTTGAAGAATATAACTACAGGGGTGTCCTGTACCTATATACTCCATTGCAATTACCTCCCCCCAACCTTTGCCCTTTTTGAGAGCTGATGATAGCCTTAGGCTGGATTTCACCACTGCCTCCTAACGAACAGATTGCTATCTTACCGTTAAACGTAGCAGAATACCTTACCTTGTCATACACTACACTAAAAAACAAAAAATAATTAAGCGGCCGTCGGAACTGTTTGTAAACAAACTCATGATTTGTTGCCATAGTTGTTAAGGGTCCGCTATATACCTGACGGTGCATTTTTTGCCGCCCATAAGATTAACATTGCGAGTGGCGATTCATTTTCAAGGTTTACCCTTGGTTGGAAAGACACAAAATTTTGCCTGTACCTAGCCCTAACAATGTTCTAGGTCGTGTTCGAAGCAGATTTCCCAATTTCTCACTGGTTTCTTTTATTGCAACTGTTTTGCAAATGCTAGCATCGCATACCTCAAGAAAAGTGCTGTATCTCGAAAACCAGTAAAAAAAATGGGAAATCTGCTTCGAACACTCCCTAGAACATTGTTAGGGCTAGGTACAGGCAAAATTTTGTGTCTTTCCAACCAAGGGTAAACCTTGAAAATGAATCGCCGCTCGCAATGTTAATCTTATGGGCGGCAAAAAATGCACCGTCAGGTATAACGGACCCTTAAACCTCTTCGTAAATTACGAAAAAACCTGCTAACTCACCTAATAAAGGTGGCGTAACACTGGTGACGTATTGTTAGAGTTGGCAGCATTTTCGCATCGTGGTTTTAATATCGCATTGTTCCGCGGTATCTTGTGGGTGGTGGTTCTTGCGACAATTCTCCGCACAGGGAAAATTAAAAAAATCCCCCTCCCCATTGGGAAATTGCTGGGTAATTTTGAAATTCTTG
The DNA here is from genome assembly GCA_950004255.1 of Mesopsocus fuscifrons. Taxonomy (NCBI): domain Eukaryota; kingdom Metazoa; phylum Arthropoda; class Insecta; order Psocodea; family Mesopsocidae; genus Mesopsocus; species Mesopsocus fuscifrons. Next base: position 1,587,247 of record OX465374.1, on the reverse strand, counting down.
TGGGCATTCTTTCCATACCATTGTCCCCATTTTTACTTTCTCGCTGGCCAATTGCTAAGCAGAAGGTATTGTTTTGAAGCAATACTCTCTCTTATGCTGTCCTTTGGCAAACTTATTTTGAACCCCTCTCCATATAGCGAACTCTCTCTATAACGAGCAAGAGAGCGTTATAGAGAGAGTACTCATATTTTTAAATTGAGATTTTTAGCTCTTCATGTTCTTATAGAGCTCTTGAGCAGGACCGTGCTATAGGGTAGTGAGCTACGAAGCTCGAGAACAAAGGATCTAACCCCGGTTTGTCCAGATTTTTATCCCCTCCCTGGGGCTAACCGTCGTGGCAGGTACCTGGCCTTCATCGGCTGGGGGAAAACTTGACTTTTGGTTATTGATTTTGACGGGAGGTCCCGGCACCCTGCATCTCACTAGGCATTGGCCTTCCTAGGGCTGTACCTCCGAGTAGTACGATATTGAGGTGTCACTGTCAGTGGCCGAGCGGTCAAGGGGTCCGCTTTGTGTCCTGAGATGTCCGAGTTCGAATCACAGCGTTCTTAGGAACGTTGTGAATACGGGAAAGTGAAATGCGACCGATGTCAGTCCCTTTATTCACCGTGGAGTTGAGCGTGTTGTTTTGATTCCGCGTCATCCCTTCTATCCTCCATTCTTTACACTTCTCCCCTTCTTGTCAGCTCCCCCTTTTGGGTTTCCCTGATGTTGCATTTATCCTTGTGACTTTCTCCCCTCTCCTATGAGTTGTAGGCTGTCAAATTTTTTATCACCCCCCTTCGGCCTTGATGGGGTTTCTTGAGATATCACTCAGGGCTGTTATTCATTCTGGCGTTTTCTTTAAGGGCGTTTACGTAGTAGTGTTTACGTTTTTTCTGAACATTTTATAAGGAAACTATTAGATAGTTAAATGTTCTGTAATATAATATGTCTTTTTAACGGCCGAAATTAACAGGCGCTTTTTTTGTTAAGAAAAATCACTCGATATAATGCGAATGACTGCCCCCCAACTCAGTGTTTGTGGTTATCTTCGCAGTACTGCGCGACAAGGGTCCCAGGTTCAAATCCTGGTACGCCCAAATTTTATGTTGGTAGTGTAGACTTTTTTCGGACGTATATGATTGGTAATTTTTAATTTTTAAGACGGAACATGTATATTTTCTATTTGTTTACGTTTTTTCCGGCCACGTTCTGAAATATAATGCACCTTTTAACGTCTGAAATTAACTGGCTGTGTTGCATGTGATATTATGATTGGGTAACTCGATCGTATAATTATGATATAGCCAGTTAATTTCTGTCCTCAAAAAAACAAACAGCAAATGTATATTCCACTTAAATTCTCCACCAGTGCGCAAGAGAGTCGCCGTACTACGAGTGAATCATCCTATATACGGAAAAAAGAAATAAAATTGTCGCCAGTTTGCAAATAGCGTCGCGCTGGCGCCAGCGAAGGCCTGAAGGCGATATATTCGCGGAAGGAAGCGTATTAGCATTGTAAATAACGATGTATCGTTCCCAGATGCTGTTCTTCCTATAGAAAACCAATTCAGCAATGGTTGTGAAAAATAACCGAACGTAAGCAATTTTTTTTTTTGAAAAAGAAACCACATGGTCGCCATTTTTCAGCACCCTAAACGCTTCACCGACTTTGTGTCATATTCCTTCGGGCCTGTTTTTGTGCTGGAAAATTTGCGATGGTGAGAATACCGTTACTTATCATAACCCCTTTTCTGTGTTTGTACTTTTTTTCCACGATTTCTTTCCCATCTTTGGGAATTTTTTCTGGGTCAGATTAGCTTGTAAGGAGCTCCAGTCGGATAATAGCCAGACTTTTTTTTTCCTTTTTGAGGTCTTTGGAATGTAAAAATACGAGTTCTAAATGATGCTGGTACTTGCCAATGACTGCGAATAGGATACTGCGTTTAGCTTTTACTAGAGAACGAATACTGCGGGTTGCGGGTTGCGGGTAGGGGGTGGGTTTGGCATTATCTGAAAACAGCAAAGGGAATAGTTCTGGAACTGGGGTAGTTACTGGACTTCCCCCCACGCTCAATAACAGCAAGTTCTAGAAGGTAAAGGCCCAAAACAGAGGAATTGATTCGATCAGCCTCGATGGTTGTTCATATAGAGTTCGATCCTGATCCTGTCTAAAATTTTCTGATCGGCATTCACCTCTGATATGTTCAGCAAGTGAAATGTGTATCGAGGCTGTGGAGCCAGTGCTGACAGATGGATAATTTTGGTCTAGTTGCTGGAGGTTCCCCCACGTTCAATTACAGAAAGTTCTAGAAACGGAATCGCTTATAAAGGGACCAAAGGTGAGTTTCCCGAGTCCGAACTGGGCCCAAAACCTTGGAATTTATTCTGGGGGCAGCTTAGCCTCGAGCCCGCTGACCCTCTAATTTATTAAGCCTGTAATTTGCGAGCAGTTCTTTAGTTGGGGGGGATAGCAGTCTTGCTAACTCTTACGACCTGCCCGTCTGGGGTAAATCCTGTATCTCCGCCAACGGAAAACCCGAGGATTTAAGGCTTAAACTTTTTCTCTTTTTCCCTCTGTTGTCTACCGTTTTTATCTTTTACCAATTTAGGAGAAGTTGTCAGCTCTACTGCTGCACTGGGCATTCGAGACTTTTTTATTAGACTCTTTTTCTGCAATTAAATCGTGTCGAACTGAAGTAAAATAGAAGTCCTCTGAACGGTTGGAAGAATAACATCACGCTCAGCTGGATGCACTACCTACCCACCTACAGTTTTAGGTGGGTTCCGAACCACCACAGCCTCGATTCATTTCACTTGACATGCTGACAATAGCAAAGGCAAACCCTGATTGGAAAAACTTTGGTAGAATCGGGATCGAACCGGTGCGACCCGGTTGTGAGTGACTGTTCCCTTCAAGACAGCCATGTTGTAATTTTACTATAGGTAATTCCTTTAAATTTCTTATATTTCAGAACACTGATTTTCCTCAAAATAATTGGTAAAAACCTTAAACATCCGTCTTCATGTGGTTTGTTGAAAACAGGGATCTGAATAAGACATTTTTTAGTATTCGCAGAGGTTGCCATTTTCTGTTTTTCTTATTCAAGACGTCGTCTTTCTCCTAATTTTTTTTTCGTGGGAAAATAGTGGAATGTCACATGGCGTTTTTGCGGGACGTGATGCATGTCTCTCCCCATTTGCATGTGTCTCAGGGAAACTAGCCCCCGCCCCCCTCGCCTTGGATGCTTTGTTTTTGCCTTACGACACAATTTCGAATACGACTGAAATTTTTCTGAACTAAAAATATCTTGTTTTGTTCGCTGGATTTTTGTTATTTCCCTGTAGGTTTCGTGTTTTTTCTGGGACACTGCTTATTTTTTACCAATTGTTCGGGAACGCTTTTCCTAGCAAGTAGGTCGCATTCCCGAACAAAAGAACGCATATCTAATTTCAGCCAATCACAGACGAGCATTCTGCTCAGATCTAAAATCTCGCTTTTTCCTATGTAAACATTCCATATTTTGAGAACTTACGTATTAGAAATGGTAATAATAAGCAAAAGATCAATAAAGTAGGCAGTAAAGCTTTTTTAATTGTAAAATAATAATTATTCTGACCCTAAGTCAACTTGGAAATGTAAGAAAACAAACAACCAATGAGAAACGAGAAAATTTTCCAGCAGCCAATCAGAGCGAGGCATAAAAAATTGGCTGCTGGCTTAGTATAAATAACCTGTCATTATACGAATGCACTTACTTACCAACCATCTTCCGACTTGTCACTACCCTCAGCGAGGAAAACCAGTCCCAGGGACTTCCACACCCAATGTCTTTCTAAAGACTAAACTTACCACTGTTCTTTTTAGAACTAATTCTCGATCCTGTAAAATCTTGGAAAATCTGAGTACCCAACGCCCCAACACCAATATTTGCGTTGTTTACCTTCTGTAGTTAAGTTTTTCCAGTGGAGATATTTGTCTGAGAGCCGGGTCACACCGGTTCGATCCCCGACCCTACCAAAATTTTTCTGTTTGTCATTCACCTCGACAAGTTCAGCGAGCCATGTGAAATTATATACAGGCCGTTATAGTTCGGAACTCACCTAAAACTGCAGGTCCCTATCGTGTACAAACACGCATGACTAGTTTTTGACGGTTACTAGAATTTTCTTCTGTATGGCTGAATTTAGTGATTTCGGAATGGAATTGACCCGAATTTTTTACAAGTTTGTCTTTGCTTTGCTATGGAAATAAAATTCCGATTTAATTTCCTTAGCAACGCATGGCAACCTTGTTTTACTGAAAAGGAAAAAATCGAGGGGGTAACCACTCCAAAGATTCCTTGAGATTCCATAAAGATTTTGAAAGATTCCCAACGGTATTCATAGAATGATGAACCCAGAAGGGGTAACCACTCCAAAAAAATTCCAAGATTCCCTGAGATTTCATAAAGATTCCCAATGAGATTCCCAACGAGTGGTTAACCCCTCGGAAAAAATTCTGGTAAATTCCATTTCGAAGTAGCGAAATCCAGCTTAAAAGCGCTACCCTTGTGTCAGAACTCACAGAACAAGTGCTGTGTATTCTGTGGTTTGTCGCCACTGTGCTGTACTGATTGTCGCACAAAGACAAATCACATTTGTGATATAATTTGCGCCCGGTCTGTTGGTCTGGTACATGGGCCCTCGTATGGAAATGTGTCCTATATGTGAAGGTAACGAGCCATTCCTGCCTTTCCTCCCAATTTTGCCTTTCGCGGGTTTTAATTTTATTACTTTTGCGGACACCCTCGCTTGATGTGACGAAGGGCTCAGAGCGCTAGAAGCGCCATAGTGGAATCCTTTCGTGACGTCTATACACGAGGGGGTAAATCGGTTACAATCACGACCGACAGTAGAATTTTCACAAAATAAAAATCTCGGGAAGTAAGGAGTAGATCCTGGACACTCTTCCTTCTTAGCTCTGTGAGGGAATTACACATTATTGAGTATTTTATAGGGCTAGCCACACAGTCGTGTTTGTTTTTTATATTTTTTCCTGCCAGTTTTGGAGGAAATTCTTGAAAATTCTGAATTATAATATGTCTTCCTAACGTCCATAATTAGCTCACTATGTTGTGATTCTACGATCGAGAGTATTAACAAATATCCAAGAGTCGTATGTTTACGTTTTTTCTGCACTTTTTATGAGGATACTATTGGATATTTAAATGTTCTGAAATATATTGTGTCTGTTTAACGGCCGAAATTAACAGGCTATGTGGTGTGGTGTGGTTAAGGCTGTATATACATTCTCGACGAACTCCGCCAACACCACTGTGCGAAAGTAAATATTCGACAAAACTAATGTTTACATATTAGTACAACCGGAGACTGTTAATTGCAATATCGTATTGGTTGTGTCTACTCTAAAAGCTAAACATAGTGTGCTATTTGAACGCGAAACGAACGAGTAAAAGTAGGACACTATGTTTAGCTTTTACAGAAGAAAAAGTAGCGAAATGCTGTTGAAATTACCCACTTCCGTAAGTGAAATAAAAATTGCCAAAATGCAACATGGCTACGGTAAATAGTACAAACTTTTATCAAGCTTTTCTACTAAATGTGACGATAAAATCATACATTTTGTAGTCCTAAACGTTGCAAAAAAATATTCTGCGTGAGGTAGTGTTGTGTTTTTGCGATCTGTCAAAAAAACATGTGGACTGGTAGTTGACTGTTTAAAACCGCTCCTGTGGGCTTATTACTCCATTTCATGAAAAAATACAACACTACCTCATGACAAAGAGTCTCAGGTTTACACCCCCCTATAAACACTTTTCACTCGCCCTGTAACTTCGGAGTAGGGCTTGAAGTACGTAGCATTGCGAACCAAGTACGTGTAGTCAACCTTAATTTCGGACAAAAATCACTCGATCGCAAAAGTCACAACACACCCTGTTACTATTTTAATCTTCAGAACATTTAAATATCCAATACCTTCCTTATAATATAGTGTTTAGAAAAAACGGAAACAAATAGCAAATGTATGTTCGGTCTTAAGTTATCGAATGGAAAGTCGGAAGTGGAACTTGAGAACAACTGAATTAGGTGTATAACGTCGTGTAAGAAGTAATGGACTGTATGTTAACTGAACAGAGAAAGTTCGCTTCTTCAGCACTCCAGTCTGTTCTCTTTTGTAACGCAACCCCATCTAATGCTACATTTACAAACTACATTTACTTAATTTACTCTATCTTCCCTTTCGAGCCCTTTACCCCTAGGGAAGAGTCTTCAATCTGTGTTCTGTCTCCTTAAGACAAAATACACAACCCTGAAACACGTGGCAGCAGAATGATTTTTCTCCCTATTTTTCGAAGTTACTCTTGGATTGGTTAAGATGAAATTGATCGACAGATATTTCTTTACGTTTTGCTGGACCAAAAAAAAATTACTTTATCTCATATTATTGTTAAAAAGAACCTCTTTATTGCAATTAAAACATGAAACGTCACTTAGTAAATTCTTTTTAAAACATAAAGTAAGCACAAAATCATTACAATGACTTTTGGTTACTTCACAGTGTTTGCGCTACCAGACAAACTCCACATTTTGGATCAGTGGGTTTGTTGGTGTTTGGTTGTGCAAACACTGTGAAGTAACCAAAGTCATTTAAAATGAATTTTTGCTTACTTTATGTTCTTAAAAGAATTGACTGATTACGTCACATGTTTTTATTGCAAGGAGGTTAGTTGCTATGATAGTATGATGGCTATGTTGTGATTTTACGGTGGAGTAATTTTGGACAAATTTTAATTGTCAAAAATCACTCGATCGTAAAATCACGACATAGCCAGTTAATTTATGAGGTTAGAAGACCTATTATAATTCAGAAAATTGAAAGGATCAACAGTGTCGTTTGGTTGGATATTCTAAAATATAGTATTTGTTTTTTACGTCAGGAACAAATTTTATTGACTGAAGCTATAGTTACTGTCATTAAAATTTGAGGACGCTATACCTGACGATGCATTTTTTGCCGCCCGTAAGATTAACATTTTCAAGGTTTACCCTTGGTTGGAAAGACACAAAGTTTTGCCTGTACCTAGCCCTAACAATGTTGTAGGGAGTGTTCGAAGCAGATTTCCCAATTTCTCACTGGTTTCTTTTATTGCAACTGTTTTGCAAATGCTAGCATCGCATACCTCAAGAAAAGTGCTGTATCTCGAAAACCAGTACAAAAATGGGAAATCTGCTTCCGAGTCTGCTTCGAACACGACCTAGAACATTGTTAGGGCTAGGTACAGGCAAAATTTTGTGTCTTTCCAACCAAGGGTAAACCTTGAAAATGAATCGCCGCTCGCAATGTTAATCTTATGGGCGGCAAAAAATGCACCGTTAGGTATAGCGGACCCTTAATGACAGATTAGACTGTGTATCAGAAATCAGAACATATCCAACAGTTACTAAAAAAAATTGGTAGACATTCGTCAGCAAAAGATTCCGTGTTCCGTGGGCAAGCTTGGAACTTTAGGTATTCACCAAAGACATGATCTAAGTTTTTCAGCAGCTAAGTAAGTTCGAGGTATACAGACGTTTCTTGTCTGCACTTAGTTTGCAAAGTCAGCAATTGCTGCCGTGGTACCGCATCGACCAAACTTCCCAACTTATTATTTTCTTTTTCTGCAGTCGTTTTTGTAATTTCCTGTCGGGGGAAAGTTTCTTGCTCCGTCTTGGATGGGTCTGCATGTCTGAAATATTTAAAAGTTGCTGTCTGCATAAGGGGTTGCTTCTTACATGGATTTTCCTGTTCAGTTCCTTGAGTTTTCAACGAATTTCACTTCGTTGCGTTCCATACGTAGGGTTCTAAACTTGCTGTGTTTGTTGAACTGATAGAAAATGCTAACGTGTGGTGTAAAATTACTGTATAGGAGCCAGGGAGTGGTTCGGTCTCAGTCACGCCCAATAGTTGAGTTTTCCCCCAGCTGGTGATGGCCAGGTACCCTTCATGGGTGGTTCCGGGTAAGGAAAAAATTTGGAGAAGTGGGGACTAGATCCTGGACCCTCTTGCTTCGTTACTACCTACACTGAATTCTGTCGGGTGTTTTACTGTTGCGAAATATAATATTATGTCATTACATCTCCAAGGATTTTTGACAATTCTGTTTTTTAGACTATTAATATTTTTCGGTACCTTGACATATCGATACTTGTTTGAGTCCTGGCGCCTCAGGTACCTACGCGGTGACGGTCTTAAATAATTTTAGTTATTTTCAAAAGTTATATTTTCCTACCTTCACATTTGAAAATTTCGAGATAATTGCTATTGATGATTCAGCTGGCTATGGTTCAGGTTCCTGGTACTAAATCAGGAGTAAAGTCCTTGAGTTGAGTAGTGCTTTCATTGGATGTGTCACTTGACAACCTAGGACGATAACAAACGGGTGTAAGTGTAAATGAAAAATTGACTTTCCGTTATCTGCCGTGCCTGAACCATGAAGTTTATGTTGAAAAATTGGGTGTGACTTTGTAGTGAAAATTTTTACCGCAGAAAAACTATATTTATGGGTGGTATGGACACCCTGTATAGTTAAGAGGACGCTATACCTGACGGTGCATTTTTTGCCGCCCATAAGATTAACATTGCGAGCGGCGATTCATTTTCAAGGTTTACCCTTGGTTGGAAAGACACAAAATTTTGCCTGTACCTAGCCCTAACAATGTTCTAGGGAGTGTTCGAAGCAGATTTCACAATTTCTCACTGGTTTCTTTTATTGCAACTGTTTTGCAAATGCTAGCATCGCATACCTCAAGAAAAGTGCTGTATCTCGAAAACCAGTAAAAAAAATGGGAAATCTGCTTCGAACACTCCCTAGAACATTGTTAAGGGCTAGCTATAGGCAAAATTTTGTGTCTTTCCAACCAAGGGTAAACCTTGAAAATGAATCGCCGCTCGCAATGTTAATCTTATGGGAGGCAAAAAATGCACCGTCAGGTATAGCGGACCCTAAACTTTTAAATCAGCCACGGCCATTGGCAGTCATGCAGGTACCAGTATCACCTGGACGTTTAAAAAATCGCTCCCAAAATTAGACAGTGTTGTGATTCGACATTTGCAAAAACTGGAGCTGCGCCGCTACAGCCATTTTACAAACTGCATTCTCTCAATTTCTCTTTGAATGTGGGAAAACATAGGAAAGGCGGGACATAAGTATATGGAGCTTAAACTTGGGGCGAGGGTTTAACTTGCGAAATGAGTTTCTAAAGAGCCATATCGGCATTTGATGTCTACCCGACTTAACTGCAGATTAACCCCGTCCCCCCACATGTCAGCAAGTCCGTTATTCTCTGGTTAACTGCTCAATATCGTCTGCTGCTCTCGTTTATTTCTGCATAACTCTCAGTTGCTCCGTCTTTGAACTTTGGTTGGTTTTAGTTCGGTTGTTTTTTACTTTCCCGTCAGAAAAGGCGTTTCAGAGTAGTGATGCCCGAAAATTTCTTGTCTTGCTTTTGTTCTTGCATTTCTCGCATGCATGAACAAGAACAAGAGTTTGATTTTGGCTTCAAGAACAAGAACAAGATCTTTTGCAAGAGTTCCCGCAAGAGTCTTGTATACCTAAAACCCAGGCAGTTTTTTTCCAATTTCCAAAGCTTCATTCATGGATTGCAATCCATATTTTGTACAAAAAACTCTGCAGACTTTGCGACGATAGATTGCACTTGAAATGGCCGTTCGGTAGGCAACAAACCACATTATAACCGCAGAAAATTCCATGTGTATGCAAGAAATTGCAAGAGTCTCGCAGCAAGAACAAAAACAAGAGCAAGAAATGATTTCTACTGCAAGAACAAGAACAAGATGGGATTTTTACTGCAAGAACAAGAGCAAAAGTCGCATTGCGAGAACAAGAACAAGAAATACCGTTTCTTGTTTTTGTCCTTGCATCGTGCATCACTATTTCAGAGCTCCTTGACATTTACCGAGTTGGCATCCATGGACGTATCGTTTGTGGGAAGGGGTAGCAGTTCTGTTTGGGTACTTGCCACCCCTAAGTTGCCATTCCAAGCCTACCATTCGATCCATACCTAGGGGTTAACCACTCGTTGGGAATCTTGTTGGGAATCAATGGAAATCTTTATGGAATCTCAGGGAATCTTGGAATTTTTTTTTGAGTGGTTAGCCCTTCGGGGTTCATCTTTCTATGAATATCGTTGGGAATCTTTGGAAATCTTTATGGAATCTCAGTGGAATCTCAAGGAATCTCTGGAGTGGTTACCCCCTCGATCCATACCAATCCATCGATTTCGTCCAAATTTGCAAGCAAGAGGAACAAAGATCTAGCGCCTACATGTCGAAAGTTTTCCTGTCGACTCTTGCTCAGCCCTGGTGGGTACCACCAGTGGGAAAACTCGGCTGTCGTGCGTGATTCTGACCCTTTTGTGTACGGAGGTCCCCTGTATCCCACTCGCCCCTATAGCCCCCTAGGGTGTCAAGGAGTTTCTGTTATATATGTATAGGAGAACCAATAGAAGGATGAGGAAGTTCCATCGTTTGTGAAGTACGGGAATTGTCCCCCTCCCCCCTGTTTAGACCCCTTTCTAACCAACCCCTGGCAGACTCATTTCACGGTCCATTTAAGGGAGCCAGCCCATTCGTTAAACCCTCCACCACCCTGAACTTCTAGATACCCCATAAGGGTAGCAACCCCCTCATTACCGTCACCAAATAACCGTTTCAAAATAAGAACAAGGAACTGTGTTTCTTTGAGTATTGTCCATTTCTTGTTCTTGTTCTTGTCGCGAACTTTTTCATCGTCTTCTTTATTTCTTCCATTTGTAAGTGGGGAAACTATTCGATATTTAAATGTTCTGAAATATAATATGTCTTCTTAACGTCAGGAAATTAGCTGACTATTTTGAAATTTTCCGATTGAGTGATTTTTGTGAATACAATTTTGTCCAAAATTAGTTGATCGTAAAACCACAACATAACTAGTTAATTTCAGACTTCAAAAATACATATTATATTTCAGAGCATTTAAATATCCAACCGCGCCCTAAAAAATCCTCACTAGAACACTCCCCTTAAAAAGCCAGCATTGACTCTTTCCTATTTCCTTCCGCGAAAAAGTTTATTTAAAAATCTTTTTACCATCGCTGAGTCAGCTCGTTTCTCCCTCCACATGGAGAATTATTTCATTCTTTTTGCTCGGTGCTCAAAGGACTGCCATCCTCAAGTACTTCGTATTCATTTTCCAGAGCATGAGAAATAAAATATTCTTTTGAAATATTCTTTATTAGTAATTGTGAAGACCTTGTTCATGAGTTCAAGTTGGGGCTGAGTGGCATGGGATGTGGGATGCCACTGGTCGTGACCTCTGTACACAAGGGGTTATTTTGTGAGAATCACGCCCGACAGTCGATTTTTATCCCAGTCGGTGAAGGCCAAGTACTTACTTACCCATTTATGCCACGCAACTCGATCGTGAAATCACATCATATAGCCTGTTATTTTCGCCCGTTAAAAGACTTTATTTTTCAGAACATTTAAATATCTAGTAGTTTCCTCATAAAGTGTGCAGAAAAAACGTAAACAAATAACGTAAGTGTATGTTCGGGCTTAATGGGGTTGTGAATGGCACTGAAATTGATCCCACCAGTGCACTGTTGTAAAAATCCGAGGGGGTAACCACTCCAGAGATTCCTTGAGATTCCCTGAGATTCCATAAAGATTTCCAAAGATTCCCAACTATATTCATAGAAAGATTAACCCCGAAGGAGTAACAACTCCAAAAAAAAATTCCAAGATTCCCTGAGATTTCACAAAGATTTCCAATGATTCCCAACGACATTCCCAACGAGTGGTTAAACCCTCGTAAAAATCGATGATTTGTCTCCGTGGAAGCTGTTTGTTTGTCCCTCAGTGGCTGCAGACATAGTTTTTTCGGCAACTACGAAAACTGGGAAAAGATGGTTCGTTCTTTATTATTTTTAACTGTCGTTTTGCTTTATGGGGGAAACGGGAAAAAAAAGAGTAGCTGCTCTGTGTCGGCGGGAAAATAGAAAACCTTCAAACGAACCTCCAAAAACGAGCACAACAACTTATCTTCGAAAAAGCAATTCGAAATGACATCAAAGTCCCATAGGTAATACGAATCCTACAAAGATCTAATCAGAAAAACCTTTCAGAAAATACCGAAAAAAAATAAATAAGGTTGTATTGGTTTGTGAGGGGGAATCCCCCCCCCCCCCCCCCCCTCTCTGAAAGGGAGAATCCCCCAGTGGCGGCTTGTGCTTTGAGAAAGAACATTTTTAGCTCTATACATATGTATATCTAATCGTCTTAATGCAGGATTACTTCCTCCACGAGAAATTGTCCCGTTCCTGGCATTTCACAATGGGCATACAATTTGTCAGGGACAAAATATGGTCTGTTATGCCCGGATAACAGGGCAGCGGTTGTCATGAGTTCACAACTCAGCTATGCAGCCCTCCGTTTAAACTTTGATTGCTCCAATACGGTGCCAGATATTTTTGAGGCAAGAATACCGCAATGTCCAGTATTAGTTAGGCTTTAATTAGGTAGTATTAAAAGGGTATTTCTGTTCTTCGTCTTACGAGAAATTGTATTTTTACTTTACCTATATACGGAGTATACGTAAGGTAAAGTATTGTATTCGTGCGGGCCAATTTTCGGCAAACCTCAACTTTGAACCGTCATTGCTCCCAGACCTCAAAAGCGATTGGAACTTGCATATACATTTCGGAAACGTCCATTCCTTCGGAATATGAAAACCAACTCACTATTGTCATCCGACGAAAAGTTTGCCCCCAGGAATTTTTAGAAGAGGTCAGGTACGCCGTGTCAGTACGTATGTATGTAGCTATGTATGTATGTAGCTATGTATGTGGCATTGACCTGGACGGCACACTTTTCAACCGATTTTCTTCAAAATCGGTAGTGACCTTTCTAAAATTGGAAGAAATAAAAATCCAGAAGCCCAGTTCCCCCCCCTTAAAATTAAGGGGGGTTACCCCCCTAAAACACCCCCAACAAGTAGAAAAAAAATATTTGCTCAAAATCGGCTCTAACGATTTTGATCAAATTTTGGGCAATTATAGAACAAATAATTACGAATTCAATGATACCACCCACTACCCCCGCATAACTCCCTGGAAGAGGGGAAGTCCCCCCTGGACCTGTAAAAGGGTGAAATCAGTGGATTCAGTTGTTTGTGGTATATGAGTAGTTCTGAATATGACACGTGACAACGGCCATACTCGTCGCAAATGGTATATGGCTTATTTCGAGCCTCGTCCCCCCCCCCCCCCCCCCAGGGAGGGGGGCAATTTTGAGTGACTTTTAAAGTGTGGCTTACGGGGTCTCAAACTGTTCGGGGGAACGTTGTGAAGCAATTTTTTGTATCAAAAAGTTTTTCTGCACGTATCCAAGCACCCCAACCCCTATGGGGGGTAGATTTGAGTGGTTTGCAAAATATGGGTTGTGTGGGCTCAAAATGATCGGGAGATCGTTCTGAGGCAATATATTTGGTGAAAATGTTTTTTCGCCACCCCCCCCCCCTTATGGGGGGAGTTTCGGTTACTTTCCAAAGTACGTTGTATGGGGTATCAAAATGCTCGGGGAAACGTTCTGACTCAATTTATTTTGTCCAAAAGTTTTTCCAAGCTTCCCCAACCACCCCACCTACTTTTAGGGGGTAGTTTTGGGTGGTTGCCGAAGTACGTCGTGTGGGGTCTCTAAGTACTCGGGGGAACATTCTGGGGCCATTCCTTGCGTCAAAAAGTTTTTCCGTCTCTAATCATTTAACCAAGGGTTTATTTCTAGGAATCACGCAAATAAGCATGTAAAGTTTTGTCCGACCGTGTCGTACCGCTTGTTTGTTCTTGTTCTTGTTCTCACAATGGCATTTCTTGTTCTTGTTCTTTGCATCATACATCATTACTTCCCTAAATCACCCATCATCCGAAAAGCAGGAGCCGCCACTGCAATCTCCCCCAATGAAAGGGGAATCTCCCCCGACGAAAGTCTCAGGGCGATGTAACCTAATTTTGCACCGGCCCCCGAGTTGCCTCGTCCACTCACTAAGCAAATTAGTTTTTCATTCACTAAAAAGGTTTTCCTACTTGTACTGTAATTATTAAAGTCTCAGCCCTTAGGGTCGAGAAGGTTTTTCAATCACTTAGGCCCCAAACACACGGTCATATTTTTGTTAATACAACTTTTCTGGTAACTAAGGCTAATTGTTTAGGTTTTTTGGGCACAGTTTTTGGGGACACTGTTGAATATTTAAATGTTCTGAAATATAATGTGTCTTTCTTTTTCTTGCAGGAAGTTCAAATTTTGAAAGCTCTGGTTCTTGGTGAAGAAGAACGTGGTCAGAGCCAGTACCAGGTCATGTGCTTCGTGTGCCACTTCAACAAAGACGACTTCATTTCTTCAGATGCCATGTCCAAACTTAGACAGGTAAGTCTCTACGTCCTAACTTAGTTAGTACAGGGGTGGGGGGACAAGCCAGCAACTGGACCATTTCAAGAATTATCCATCGTGCTCAGCTGGCAGCCCTACCAAATACCAGCTCCCCACCCATTGTCTTAGCACCCGACGGGGACCTACAGTTTTAGTATGGTTCCGAACAATCCGAACCACCACCAGATATCCATTTCACATAAGAAAATTTTTTAACTGTTTAGGATCGAACCGGTGTGACCCGGCTGTCGCTGCTCCCCTATAAAGACAACCTTCTTCGTCACCATCTCTGGTACCGTTTATTTCCCTAGTTGTAGTGTTGCTGCTGTTGGGGTTTCAAAAGGAACGGCTTTGGAACTTAAAAGGGAAGCTTACATGTAAGCCAAGTGAGAAGCGAGCTTTAGCTTCCCCACTTGTCCCTATTCTCTCTCCTTACTATGGGATCAAATCCTACGGTGCTTGATTTGAGCTCTAAATGTGAGTGGTAAGCTCTGCTTACATTTCGAAAAGACAGTAGGCTCTCTCTATAGCGAGTTCGCTATAGAGGGGTTTTCAGAATGAGTCAGGGTTCGTCAAGGAGAGTAAATACTCCTTGGCGTTACAACCCCAGACGAGTCGGGCGATGTAGTGTGCAGGGTGCCACCTTTCGTGGCCTCTGTACACTAGAGGGTTATTTGTTCAGAATCACGCCTGACAGTCGAGTTTTCCCCTAGCCGGTGATGGCCAGGTACCCATCAGGGCTATAAGTAGTCCCAGCTCTGCATTTCTTACAGGCAACAGCAAGAAAAATAATTCTTGCATAAACTGAGGGTTTTTTTTCCAAAGCAGTCCGTAATTTGTAAGGAAAACTCTTTCGATTATAATGCCGTCAATTGCACGTGAAATTGCCGTTAGGTAGGTAACAAATTATAACTTTTGAAGACTTCATTTGTTTGCAAGAAAATTCTAGAACCTTGCAGCTATTGTAGAACAAGAACCTGCAAGAACAAGAACAAGATGTTTCTTATTCTCGTTCTTGCATTCATGTATCATGTATTCGTTCTTCTTCGTAGCTACTTGCGTTAATAACGAACCATGGCAACGAAAGGCTCGAGAGGTTCTATATCCTTTGTTATATAAAATACTAAAGTAGGCAGATCACGTGCCTTCCGCCTGCAAGTACAAATTACGTGGAAGCCGAGAAATAAAGTCCGCAGATCGGCCGATAAGTCGTGCGGCGGTGCGGCCGAGCTAACCGTGGATACTGCCGGATTACGCTGGCTTTAGTTTAAAACTTATTCCAACGAAACGTGCCGATAGAAAATATAGGGGCTCCAACACTTTATAGCTCGTGTGTAATTTGAATCTATCTATATTCCAATTTTGAAAATTTTAATTTGTGTCTCTACATAGTAGCTTCGAGGGGACATCTTTCTGAGGAGACTATAGTGGATGTTTTTACTTTCTCGCTAATATTGTGAGAAAGTATTGTTTTCGTGCAAAATTTCGCAATTCAGATTTTAGGTTTCACATTACTTATCCTGGGGGTTCACTCAATCGATAAAAATGGTTTCTGGAAAAAGTCCGTCCGTCCGTCTGCCTGACTGTCTGTTTGTCTGTCTGTCCGTTATCAGCTTCACAGCCTATAACGGTTCACCCGATTTTGATGAAGTTTGGTACGTACCTGTCTGAAATCACGGCCGACGGCATTTTTAAGGATAAAATTATAGTCAGAAATAGTCGGAACTAAAAATCACATAAAAATGAAAATTTGATACGGGTGAGAAAGCTAAGTGGTACTATTGTCAGCCCCTTTATTAATTTTGTTTACATACTGTTTTTCTGGGCACATAATGGCGTCTATCGGCTGTAGTGTATCTTGGTCGACGGAGAAACAGGGAACTAAATATACAACGGCCAGCGGTGGCCAAGAATCATTATTCTGTTCATACTGCGTAATAATTCCGCTATGAATAATCAAATATTTTACGAATGCGGAACGGCACCCTTGGCTCTGCGACACTCCCCCCTTTGAAGTTGCCTTCTTGGGGCTATCAGCATGGGCTCCCAGAAGGACCCAGTGTGAGTCATTGTGAATGAGTGCTACGTGCCTGGCATATCCCCCCCCCCCCCTACTCCACCCCCTGCTGTACTGCCCCCACCCCGAAAAGAAACGAGAGGGTGGTTTTTTAGTTTTACTTATTAAGATGCTCCACACAATCGTGAAACACACGCAGGGTAGAAAAATGATTTCTGTTCCTATTTTGTTGAGGTAACTGTTCTGAAATATAATATGTCTTTTTAACATCCGAGGTTAACTGGTTGTGTTTATGATCGACTAATTTTCGTCAAATTTTTAAGTGTAAAAAATCACCCGATTGTAAAATCACAACATAGTTTCGGAGAAAAACAGAAACAAACAGAACCGGGTGGTGACTTTAACTCAGTTTAAATGAAATCTTCCTGTTTAGGGAGGTAGTCCATCTAGCCCCGGCGCTATGGTCTAAGGTGGAACAGGGCACCCAGTGCTCCAAGTCCAGTGATGGGGGATTTTCCGGATTTTTTTTTTTTCGGAAAATTTCCGGAAAGTCTCGGAAAATGTGGAAATTGTTGGAAATTTAGTGTTGATTGACTGTATAACGCCTAACAGGCTTAGCTACTGGTGGATTATGTGATGCCGCTGTAGTTGCTGACCAAGACTCACTTTAGGAAAAATTTCGAAACCGTGAGACTAGACCCTGGGCTCCTCTTGCTCTCCAGTAAGCTATTTTAACTCGCCAGTTTAGGAGGGAGCGGAAGAGGAATGAAACCTTTTCTGGGTTTCCAATAGATTTATTTTTTTAACAAAATTTCTATATATTTGTTTATTTTCAATGTGAACCTTCCTTGGGGCAATGGTATAGGATCCATTCTGTTGGAGGGGATATTTAACCACGTTCGTCGTGCCCCTACTGTCGATTTTTGAAGGGCGGGAAAGCCTGGGGAATCTCAGACCGAGGCTACTTTCACACGAAATTGTACTGAAAATCCCAGCTGAATTTCTATGGGTTGAGCCAAACGTTATCTGGAAAGAGTTGGAGAAATATGAGCTTCGTTATGAAAAATGGATAATCGTTGCTATAAAGTACGGAAAGTTTCGATTTAATTAGCAGTAGATCGGTTGTCCAATTCTCCGACCCGTTACGTCGATCGTTGATCAGCCACTGATCGTTGATCATCCATTTCTTCCCTGACAATGACATATCGTTCTTTCACTTTCTCGCTAGCCGTATAAAATTGCGAGAAAGTATTGTTTTCGTTCAGGAGTTCAATTTGGAGATTTCAGTTTCCATTTACACCGTATGGCTGTTTGAAAGAAGTGCAACAGAGAGTATTCACCAAAAAAATTCCTGTCACGTTGGAATTTGAACCCAAAAGGTTATCATGTTGACAATCAAATGTTTTACCTACAAATTTAGTATGTCAGATTTGGTAAAAGTGTAATTTTTCTTGATATAAGGGAGTGTTATGAAGAAGGTTGAAATCTGTCCGTTAAATCTATTCGATAGGAGACACTATAGTATACTTCAGAGAAGTGGTGAAGTCCAACCTTAATATTTTTTTTCATTTTCGATTTCAGAAAAATCCAGGTACGATACGGACTCCAGAAGAGGACCGGGGGCGGGAAAACCTGACGATGACGCACTTTGTAGACCTGCGACATAGTGACGTCATCTCGGCGCACATTGGGGCGCTCTGTGCGGAGGCGCGGGATGCTACGTACACCCGTGACCTAGACTTGGCCAAGTGGGCCGCCCTTCCTGGTAAGTTTTTCATCTTTTAGCCTTTTTATTGAGTGTGGATTGCCAGTTGAGTGCAAGGGGTTAGGAAATACCTCAGGCAACGAGCCAACCAAAAGTCATTTTAAGAGGACGCTATACCTGACGATGCATTTTTTGCCGCCCATAAGATTAACATTGCGAGCGGCGATTCATTTTCAAGGTTTACCATTGGTTGGAAAGACACAAAATTTTGCCTGTACCTTGCCCTAACAATGTTCTAGGGAGTGTTCGAAGCAGATTTCCCAATTTCCCACTGGTTTCTTTTATTGCAACTGTTTTGCAAATGCTAACATCACATACCTCAAGAAAAGTGCTGTATCTCGAAAACCAGTAAAAAAAAATGGGAAATCTGCTTCGAACACTCCCTAGAACATTGTTAGGGCTAGGTACAGGCAAAATTTTGTGTCTTTCCAACCAAGGGTAAACCTTGAAAATGAATCGCCGCTCGCAATGTTAATCTTATGGGCGGCAAAAAATGCACCGTCAGGTATAGCGGACCCTTAATGAATTTTTGCTTACTTTATGTTCCTAAAAGAATTGACTATGTACCTTACATATTTTTATTGCTATAAGGAGGTTAGTTTCGATGATAATAATAATTTTGAAAAACGAAATCCGCCAAAGTAGATCAATTTTTATTTTTAACCCTCACACAGTACTGTTGAAGTGGCTCAAAATAGAATCCGCGGATTAGGCGCTGTGAAGCTCGCCACGCACCGTGCTTCCTGGAAGGAGGGGCTGGAATGACAGGCTTGGAATGGCAACTCAGGGATAGCGGGTGTACCCACACAAAAACTGCCATCCCTCCCCACTAACTGTACGTCCGGGGATGCCGTCCAAAACGCATAGTATGTGGCGAGCTTAATAAAAGCGGAGGGGCGCCAGAATGGTTATCAGGAAGGCAGCGTACCGTTGCATAATTGTTGTATAAATTTTTCATTTCATCATTAAAATAGTAATCCTGGATAAAAGGCGTTCTATCCCTCCATGGTAAATATTCAGTTCAGTCACTCGCTAAATTTAAAGCGTCAACACATTAAGAGGATGTTGCAGCCTCTGACGTCATTCGAAGTTTCAGTGATGCCAGTATTTACAATGTAATATTATAATATATCTACGCTAGTTACCTTCTGACTTTTTTTCAGCCCCTTGCAATTTTTTTGGAATGTTTTATTTTCTTTCGAAAAATTAATACTGAGTAAAGGACCTTTCACCATCCTCCCGATAGTGCCCTTATTTTCCCGTTAGCTGGAACGTTGATTTTTTTGTTTAAGAAAAAAATTCAAGTCAACAGACGTGGCAGGAACTATCTATCTGATTATTGACACAGTGATCCCAAAGCTCTTGCACGCTTTTTGGTAAAATTTATTGGTCGATTTGAGTATAGAAATTATACCTTTATCTGGCCGATAAGAAAGTTGCTAAAGTCCACTGTAATCCCTTAAAGTTGACTATAGCATTATCCTTCCGGGAAAGTTTGGTGGCCACGCTTCGTTATCGACTGTTGCAAGCCGAAACATCATCATAGCCTCTTAATGAAAATCCTTTCCCAAACAAATAGGATTAAGGGTTCCCTAATTTTTCGCGCCAACACTGATGGACCCTAATGCGATAAAATATGGGGTGGCATATGTCTCATTATTAGTGGCGAGTAAAGTCGTAAATCCTGCCTAACTCCAAAACCTCGGGCAAACAAACGCCCTGTGTGATGCCCTGAAATCACAGTTTGAGGCCGCCAAAACAACAGTCCCCCCAACCCCCAAACCACCCCCAGCTAGCCGCACAACTTTGTTTGGAAATTTGTTTTGCGTTTCCAAAAGGGTGCGTAGACTGACTGGAACTAATAGCACTTTCTAGTGTATACCGTTAGCCTCCTGTCTGCCCAAACTATCCTGTTTGTTTTAGTTTTTTTTTCTGCATTTTTT
Source organism: Mesopsocus fuscifrons (assembly GCA_950004255.1). Taxonomy (NCBI): domain Eukaryota; kingdom Metazoa; phylum Arthropoda; class Insecta; order Psocodea; family Mesopsocidae; genus Mesopsocus; species Mesopsocus fuscifrons. The sequence goes on along the minus strand of OX465374.1, from coordinate 1,567,073 downwards.
GTGGGGAAACTATTGGATATTTATATGTTCTGAAATACAATATGTCTTATTGTGATTTTACGATCGAGTACTTAATTTTTGTCAACAAAAAAAATTGTCCAAAATTCGTACAATCTCAACACAGCCTGTTAATTTCGGCCGTTAAGGCTGTATATACATTCTCGACGAACTCCACCAAAACCACTGTCCGAAAGTAAATATTCGACAAAACTAATGTTTACATATTAGTACCACCGGAGACTGGTAATTGCAATATCGTATCGGTTGTGTCTACTCTAAAAGCTAAACATAGTGTGCTATTTGAACGCGAAACGAACGAGTGAAAGTAGGACACTATGTTTAGCTTTTACAGGAGAAAAAGTAGAGAAATGCTGTTGAAATTACCCACTTCCGTAAGTGAAATAAAAATTGTCAAAATGTAACATGGCTACGGTAAATAGTAGAAACATTTATCAAGCTTTTCTACTAAATGTGACGATAAAACCATACATTTTGTAGCCCGAAACGTTACAAAAAAATATTCGGTAGTGTTGTGTTTTCGTGATCTGTCAAAAAAACATGTGGACTGGTAGTTCACTGTTTAAAATCGCTCCTGTGGGCTTATTACTCCATTTCATGCAAAAATACAACACTACCTCAAGACAAAGAGTCTCAGGTTTACATCCCCCTATAAACACTTTTCACTCGCCCTGTAACTTCGGAGTAGGGCTTAAAGTACGTAGCATTGCGAACCAAGTACGTGTAGTCGACCTTAAAAGACATGATATTTCAGAACATTTAGATATAAAACAGTTTCCTCACAAAGTGCGCAGAAAAAATGTAAACAAACACGACTGGAATACAGTTCGATAGCTTGCAGTGATCGACACCTGAAAAAGAATACAAATATTAATGAAGGGGAAATACACCCATTTGGTTCGCAGTGCTACGTACTTCAAGCCCTACTCCGAAGTTACAGGGCGAGTGAAAAGTGTTTATAGGGGGATGTAAACCTGAGACTCTTTGTCGTGAGGTAGTGTTGTATTTTTGCATGAAATGGAGTAATAAGCCCACAGGAGCGATTTTAAACAGTCAACTACCAGTCCACATGTTTTTTTGACAGATCGCGAAAACACAACACTACCTCACGCGAAATATTTTTTTGTAACGTTTCGGACTAAAACAGTATGATTTTATCGTCACATTTAGTAGAAAAGCTTGATAAATGTTTGTAATATTTACCGCCGCCATGTTACTTGTTGACAATTTTTATTTCACTTACGGAAGTGGGTAATTGCAACAGCATTTCTCTACTTTTTCTCCTGTAAAAGCTAAACATAGTGTCCTACTTTCACTCGTTCGTTTCGCGTTCAAATAGCACACTATGTTTAGCTTTTAGAGTAGACACAACCGATACGATATTGCAATTACCAGTCTCCGGTGGTACTAAAATGTAAACATTACTTTTGTCGAATATTTACTTTCGCACAGTGGTTTTGGCGGAGTTCGTCGAGAATGTATGGTGGCCCTGAAAGAGCCATGAAACACAGGTTTATAGAGTAACACAGGCTATTGCAGGGGAAACATAGTATTCCTTAATGAAAAGTGACACCTCCGGCATTGGTGAATATTGCTGCTGCCACTGCCTGGTGTCTGGTGCCACGTTAATGGATTTTACCCATTCCCAGCGAAAAAACCTTTCACCATTTGTTATTATTCCTTCTCTTATTTGTTTCCCGAGTTTTATTCTGATTTGTTCTCTGCCTTTTTACTCCTTATTGTTATTTATTGCTCTCCACGCAGGCTTTTTCGGCCTTATGTGTGAGTCTGTTAAGACTGAATATATATATTCGCTATTTTTTTACGTTAAGACTTTAAACTTTTTGAGAAAACTATTGGATATTTAAATATTCTGAAGTATAATGTCTTTTTAACGTCATTACTCATGAGGCTGTGTTGTGATTTCACGATCGGTTAATTTTGGACAATTTTTTTTTTGTGACTCGATCGTAAAATCACAACATATTAGCCTCGTGAGTAATGACAATGACGTTAAAAAGACATATTATATTTCAGGATATTTAAATATCCAGTAGTTTTCTCACAAAGTTTGACGTTAAGTTAACTAGAAGTGTTACTGAAAGGTTTGTTATATTTAGGATGCGTCCCACATTACTCGATTAAGAGAAAAACGCCGGAAATTTAACATAAATATGGAAGGAAATCTCCAGTTATCTCTTATCTGGGCATGGTGAGACGCACCCTAAATCGTTGAAATTATATGTAATAATTATATTATGTTATTATTGCGTTCATAACACGATCTGAAGTTGTATGAAGTTGTATGGGAGTTGGTGAGAGTTCGAGGTTAACTATATGATAACTTGGCGATAAGTTTACTGAAGAGTTATGCTCGAGTTGCATGTATTCTGCACTCAAGGGTCCTCCTATTTAAGTTTCATTAATTGTCTGCTAATGGGAATGAGGCCAAGGGTCTGACTCAGAATCGCGCCGGACAGTCGATTTTTCCTCCAGCCGGTGAAGGCTAGATACCAGATACCCAGTCTTCTTGCTTCATAGCTCGGTGCCCTGCCAGTGCCTTCAGAGTATTACATGAGAAAACTCTTCAATTCTTTTGATATTAGGCTCCAGAATAAACGAGCCGGAGAAAGATCAACAAATTTCGTGAAGTTGTTTTTATAATGCGAAAGTAAAGATTACCGCTGAGGGGCAAAAAAGGGGGGGACTTGATCATTAAATGCGCAGAACGGTTCCGTCGATCGGAGCATCGAGCGAAGAGCTCGCGATTCAATCAAAAGTTATGAAAACCTGTGGGACGGACTAATCATGGTTATCTTCCCTCGACCAAACTTTACCCCCCCCCCCCCACCTCCCCCCTAGCACTCCCCCTCTTAAGGGTGGTAACTCGATTTCCCCCCCCCCCCCCCACCCCCAGAATAATTTCTTATTTCTGTCCAGGAATAACAAGTTAGGCAATAGTAGAAGGCAATGATAGTAATTTTTTTACTTTCTCGCCCGTATGTACATCAAGGGAAAGTTATGTCATCGTGCAAAATTTCAATTTTGAGATTTTGGGTTTCCCGTGATCCTGGAGGTCCCTCGAGTCCAAAAAAGTGGTTTTTAAAAAATGTCCGTCCATCCGTGATACGGTAACGATTAATAACATGCTGGCAGTGCATTAATAATTAATTAATTATTTTAATTAATTAATTTACATTTTAATTTTGTGTGTGTTCTGGTTCGCAAGATTTACCTTAAATAAAATACGTCTATTAAAAAAAGGTTGGATACCACTGGTTTACATAAAGGATGAAATAATAAGATTCATAATAGAACTGCGCGCGGCGAAAGCGCGCGAAGCTTCCCCGGGCCGCGCAGCCGGGCGATCGATACTCCCCTCACCCCTCACTCCCCTCAGTAAGTCACGCTTGCGCTCCGGGGGTGGACGTTCTTTGCAGTCAGTGCGTTTTCGTTCTTTGTGTGTGTGTGTGCTGCTCATGCTTTCTTTTCTTCCCCTTCGTCAATAAGGTATTTTATACTATATTTTACAGTGTCGTTCTTTTAAATAGGAATATTTTTGGGATCACAATGGTGTGTTTGGCCTAGTTTTCTGACCGACCTACTATTTTAAAATCCAATCCAATCCAAATTGCGAGAAATTCAAGTGCGACCCTTGCCGGACCATTTACAATATTTAAATTAGTGTGAGCGGGTTCGACCGTAGCTAAGTAGGAGAGAGCCGAAGCCAATACAAACATCCTTGCTGTATAAGCGGAAAATATACGTAATATGTCATTCGTGATTTTACGATCAATTAATTTTTATAAATAAAATTTTTGATGAAAATTAATTTGCCATTAAAAATTATTCTAATAATCTGAATGTTAAATATTGGATTATTTCCTGTGTAATTGCAGGCTATTCGAATATTTGTCCGAGGTTTTCTCGCCGAAGTTTTATTCGTAGCGACCATGCATGCTTGAATGGCAATCCGTATATTTGTTACGTTAAATTACTGCCGAAAATTCCGAGAGTATGCAAGATGTTCATACCTATGAACATTATTAGGTATAGGTACGTAAATTAGATATTACCTACCATTAGGTATAGGCAGGAATATCTCTAGCCCTAAGGGACTTTAGTGAAGTGTATATTATACCAGTACTCTAGGTAGGTCACTGCACCCTTAGTACTTAGCTTACGACAATGTACTCTCATGCCTAGCTTGCGGGTAAAAACCCACCCCTGTCCGAGCCAATGATTGGCCGACAACTCGAACCTGGGAGGATCGCTCCCAGGTATAGCACCTTGTATAAATATACCCTATTTTTGTGTAAGAAATTCAGTTCGTACATGGGACGCCTACGTGAAACATCGTGTTATTCTTCTCCCGAACCTCCACCTGCTAGATCATCCCTCAAACACAAGAAAATGCGAGAAATTTGCAGTAGGTACAAGATGAGATTTCTGCTACAAGAATGAGGACTATTGCATCGTGTCACTATCTGAGGGTGCAACCAAACTATTCACGTAGTATTTATTTCAATTATTTACTTACGGAAGTACTTACAGCCGTAAAATATGTCCTAATACTCCTAATGACGGTAAAAAAATTCTCGAAAACAGAATCATCATGCGGGCTCTTAAAATTTTTTAATGCCTCGCATTGGGGCTATAGGAATGGGGTTTTGCATGAGAAAGGACAGCTGCGTGGGTTTGCCGATAATTCTTCAGCAATTTGCCCCCCCGCATCCCAGCATCAAACGCAAAAAACTTGCTGCAGTTATTGGATACGCCTGGGGGGCTCTCGTGGCTCGATATAATTAAAATACCCCTTCTGGCACCCGTAAACCATTTCCGGGGCGGATTTTTGTAATCCCTCGGTACTGATTGATGAATGCCTTCGCGTAGTGATTGCTAGCACGCAGGGGAATTCGGTTTTCGTGTTTTTAGGGGGAACTCCGTGCTTAAATTGAAAAATTTTAAGTATAGATTTGTTGTGGGAACCCTGGAATCAATGCTGGATTTCGCCACTTTCTTAAAATATACTTTAGAGCCTCCTATTGAATAAATTTAGCGAACAGATTTATCTCCCTTGCCTTGCGGTAGCACTTGTCATAAGCTATACGTCCGATAAGATAAATCTGTTTGATAGGAGACACTATAGTGTACTTTAGAGAAGTGGTGAAATCCAGGTTTAATCAATTTTTTTTCTGAGAATTAATGTTAAGGAGACTGTCTTTACTATTGTCTGCCAACCCAACTGTTTTCGGAAATAGCCCTTTGCCATTGGCTGGGAGACCTAACTACCTAACACCTACGCCTCGGGAATGAAAACTATTTCTAATTCCGGTTAAGAAAACGCTATACCTGACGGTGCATTTTTTGCCGCCCATAAGATTAACATTGCGAGCGGCGATTCATTTTTAAGGTTTCTCCTTGGTTGGAAAGACACAAAATTTTTCCTGTACCTAGCTCTAACAATGTTCTAGGGAGTGTTTGAAGCAGATTTCCCAATTTCTCACCGGTTTCTTTTACTGCAACTGTTTTGCAAATGCTAGCATCGCATACCTCAAGAAAAGTGCTGTATCTCGAAAACCAGTAAAAAAAAATGGGAAATCTGCTTCGAACACTCCCTAGAACATTGTTAGGGCTAGGTACAGAATTTTGTGTCTTTCCAACCAAGGGTAAACCTTGAAAATGAATCGCCGCTCGCAATGTTAATCTTATGGGCGGCAAAAAATGCACCGTCAGGTATAGCGTCCTCTTAATGTGAGCTACGAAGCTAGAGAACCCAGGGTCTAGTCCCGGCTTGTCGAGTTTTTTCTTGTAGTAAATCACACCTACCCTGATGGTTACCCGAACTTTCCCGGCTGAGGGAAAACTCGATTGTTGAGCCCAGCAATAGACTCTTCCAAGAATTATCCATCGTGCTCAGCTGCCAGCTCCCCACCCACAGAACATGCCATAGATCCCATCAGAAAAACTTTCGGTAGTATCAGGATCGAACCGGTGTGACCTGGCTCTGAATGTTCCTATAGTGTCGAACCTCTCTGCTATCATGGTCCTGGCTCTTCTAGGGGTGCGGTACCACGTTCAGGTGTGCAGTACCATATGCGTCCCCCAAAGTGCCGGAGGTGCGGAGGATTGGTAAGTGCCACGAAGGAATCAATTTCCGGGGATGTAGGGGCAGCTGCCCCCCCCCCCCTGCTCAGTATTCATGAGACAGCTTGCCCCCAGCCAGTCCCTCATCCCCCCCCCCCCCCCCCCCCCAAGGCACTTCATTCACCAACGCCTCTCAGCTTTCCAAATTTCCTCAGTTCCATTTTTCCCACTTTGATTAACTGCCGTCATTTCCCCCAGTTTAAAAGTATTATAAAACGAAATTTCTGTAAAAGCATAAAACATTCTTTTTGGTTAAAGAAAAATATGTCGCGTGGGAGAGAAAATTATAGCCATGGCATGAAGTGAACTTGCGCATGAGAGAGTTCGTAAAGTATGGTCATTTTGTGCTGAAATAAAAAAGGTACAAACGTCTGTGGGCAAATAAATGAACTGAGTTTGTGGTGGAAACATTATACGTCTGTGGTAGTTTTCCCTTGTGGTTACTTGCATGCTCAACTTCCACTCTTTTGATGTTAAAAATTTGCTGTGTGGTATTCGCTATACCTGACGATGCATTTTTTGCCGCCCATTAAATTAACATTGCGAGCGGCGATTCATTTTTAAGGTTTACCCTTGGTTGGAAAGACTGTAGCGTCCATCTCAACGGATCGAGGTAGAGGCTACAGGACTTTGCGGAACGTTCTACATAGTAGAAGGCTGCCGAAGCTCGCGGTCGGTAGTCTTTTACGGTCTAAGGGCCAGCAGTGATTTTACATGGTTGCAGAGAGCGGAGAGAAAAGTCGACAAAGAAGCTTTAAACAGATCGGGAGAAGAAACAATACAGAAATCAGTTCCAAGTACCAAGGCTCTAATTTTCCAATTAATAAATAGGTCCATCAGTTTTATGACCGTTCAGTATCATTATCCTCACCAGCAATATCAAACATATCCTGCCACCCGATAAATGAGCAATAAGTAAACTCAGAAATCATCGGGTCACCCATCTCGGCCCTAGCTTTCTTACTAACGTAAATAAACAGGCGTACCCAAGTAGGTACGATGCCCTGGCCAGGCACATCAGCGACGAATGATAAAATAAATAACATTAAGGTAGGTAGAGAGATTCAAGGACACCTAGGCCCTCCCAACCCTCAAGAGTACTACAAAATTCTTATCCAGTAATTCAGAGATATCTTGGACATTAGTCCAGACCAAACAACGTCAGACTAACCCCCAAGAACGGTCTTAATCCGAGCGGTAAATCCTTAACCCCTGCTGAACAAACTCAGCCCCTTATGAGCGGATATGGACCGAGACGTGGGCCACTTCCAGACGTGCGCCGAAAGCTGTTGCCACTTCCCTCCACCTCACAAACTCAACGACGCTCTCACTCATAGTGATAGAAAATTAGTGGAAAGAAGATGGAACCCACGACAGAAAAATATACGAATCCCCCCCTTTATCCCTCCCCCCTTAAAGTAACCCTAAGTAAGGCTCCCAAGAGTTGAGAGAACCCCAGGCCACATGAATCTCTCCACCTCCTATATTAGTAGGTTCACGGATTCATTATGTCAGCAAAATCTCAATTAAGGAAGTAAAGTTCAATTGAAGTTTCATCTTATAAAGTATCAAGTTAATTTAAAATTCCAACTTTCAAAGTTCAATGCAAAAGCTACACAAGAAAAATATGAGAACCTATTAGATAAGCCGACGCAGAAAAAGAAATGAGCAGGAGACCCGTGGTCACGCACTACTCGTAGAAACGGGTCGCACCCCATGGTGACAAAAACCCCCAAAAAGGAATAGCCTCGGCATTACCTAAAAGTCCATACATATGTAAATGTAGGAAAAGACTTTCCATCCTAAAATCCGATCGCAGAAAATCGAAATATTATATATCAGAGTCAGAGTAATATTCGGGCACCATCCTGAGATAAATATCGGGCTCAGGAACCCTGAATGCAAATAAGTACTTAAGCTTACTCCAAAATGGTAAGTAGGTAAATAAGAAATAAAGCGGTAGGTACCTGATGGGGTTTGTTACCCAAACTTGATGAAGGCAAGTGCTGGCTTGATGATGCAGGAATTGCGGTGTCGATGATGAGTAGGTACTGAACGATGATTCTTCTGATGATTTTTCTGATGATGAATTACATGATGGCGACCCCTACCATCCTCGGTGTTTTCGGACGCAGAACTACATCTTTTCGGGCTCCCCTACGCCCCTGGACGCCTTAGCCTGTAATTCCAAACAGTCTCAGCCAACCGACCTCATCGAAACATCAGAAAACCTACATCTCTACGCACGACAGAAAGTGGGCTCCGACAGGTATCGATCCTCTCTGCTTACCCATGTTTGGTAACTTGTCTGCTAGGCGTCGACCCCCTCGTTGCCTCCGGCCTTTAATCTCCATGGTTTCGACTTTTCTTGGTCTTACTAGCGAGTAGAAAGCAGTAGCTATAACGGACCGTGGTTCTCTTAGCTTCCAGGTAGGCACTTCACTGAAAGAGATCAACCTGGTCACTACCGGCAGAAATTGCCAGCACCCAGCCATGCGGTAGCATGGCCGGCGTGGACATATTTAGCAAAACTACTCGAATTCTTACGACCACATACCTGATGTACGAGGAATGGACGGATGTACGACTCTGCTGCTGATTTATCACCTTTTAATTGTTGGCTTTAGGGGTTTACTCCTACGATGTTGGCTGAAGTCACTAGGCAGCAGGTGGTGATCGAAAGAACTCAAAATGGCCGCTCAACTCGTCGTCTGCTCCAGACCGCCGTGTCACTAGCCACTAGCCTATAGCCTACGCCGGCGCGCCATAACAGTTTATAATAGTTTGTAGTTTGTTGAGACCTTCGAAACTTTGTAAACTACGAGTATTGTTGGAAAAACGGCCATAACGCCAACTATACCCGCCACAAAATGTTCAACCACCCCCCGCTGATATTACGAAAACCAGGTTGACAACTCAGCCTGGCTCCAACCAAAGCAACCGTTCACTGAACGTCACTGAGCGTCAAAGCTCCAAAAGTCCAGAACTTAAAATAGAATTATCAAAATTCAATTCATAAATCCAAAATATTCAAAAAGTTCGATATGGTAATCGAGAAAAATGTTTCTAAGTCTCATTTCAGTATTCCAGTTAAATTCCAAAATTTAAATCCAAAAATCACGAAGCAAATTCAAAAATTTCAACGTCTCATTCGAAAATTCCAAAATCCAAAAAAAATCCCCTTGGGAAAATTTCAAAGTCCCAAGACAGAGTAAAAAGTTCTCAAAAATCCAATATATAAATTCTTTCTGAGTTCCAACACTGCCCACCGAAAACCACGGAAGATAGGTACAGGGCATATCCCCCTCATCCTACTCCCAACAAAAAAAAAGAAATGGACTGAGTCACCGCCATGCGAAATGACCCACAGCCGACCCAATGTCGAAACTGAACTACTGGTCCAACACCAAAAATAGCTGTCCGGAAAAACCCACGAAAGGTAAGATACAGAGCATGTCCCCCTCATTCTTACCTCCCCACCAACCAAGAACGCCTAAAGAAGGCCAAACGCAGAATTGAAACACAAAAAAAAAATCTAAAACATCGAAAAAATGTCCCCATGGACCTTGCAAAAACAAAAATTTAATCTATCGAAACATCCCCCTTAAAGGTTAAATAGATGGAACATCCCCCTTAAAAGTTAAATTAGCAAAACATCCCCCTTAATTTCAAAACATTTACTAACATATTATAAGCTGTCGCGTGGCTCGACACGCGAATAAATTCCCCCCATTTAGACTACCCCCACTCAGTGTTCCAACAGTGGAACGGACTACTCATCAACAAAAACCAGACTGAGCTACCAACCCAGTCGCCAATAATAACAGAGGAGTCATCTAATCATCTCCAACTTTCGAAACGATGGACTGCCCGACTCTCCAAAAGAAGTCGACTAATTCTAAGCATAGCCGAACCTGGTTTTATAAACGAGAAACTAAAGTGCAGATCCAAGTCAGAAATACCAACACTACAGCTGAACCTCTAGAGAACCTATCCACCACACAACAGTCGATAGTCACTCCACCACGGTACTTGGAACAAACAAACGAACAAACCAAGCTTTTTCGCTTGGCAAAAATCGAACCAGTATCATGGAGATAAATATTTTCCTATTAACTCCATGGAAAAATAAATAACAAAAACTATAAGTAAATTGAAACTAAAAGTGAGAAGTAAAAAATGGTTATCTCAAAAATTTTTAAGTTAATCTAAGTGGGCCATTCTGGCTTCCTAACGGTTAGGTGAACTTGACCGCCTCATACCAAAAAAAAAAAAAAAAATCTCTATACGATCAAAAATTATTTATCGTTAGATATCAATAGTTTTTACGAATTGGGCCACTTGGCATCCTGACGGCTTGGTGAATTCGACCGCCTCATACCAAAAAAAAAATAAATAAATATACGATCGAAAATTTTTTTTCGTCAACTATTGATGTCTAATGCTTGGGCCACTTGGCATCCTGACGGCTTGGTGAATTTGACCGCCTCATACTTAAACTTAAACTTTCTTAAACTTATCTTAATTAAACGGTAAGATCTTATGCGATGACTGATTTTAAGTGTGACACGTGCCACCGTCCTATGGACTCTCCGCTCAGCTTCGCCAGCTCGTACTGCGAATCCGAATAGACTGTCTTGATGACGTACGGTCCCACCCAATAGCTCATTAATTTCGCGATTTGATAGGTGGCCGCTTGTGACAATTGGAAATTTTTCCTAAAAACGAGTTCGCCGACTTGATATCGTACCACCCTCCTTCTGAGGTTGTATTGCCGGGCCTGCTGCTTGCGCGACCTTCTCCAACTGTTCTCGCGTGCACGCGTTTAAAAACTGCGTCAGCGATGTTACTTTGTCAGGCATCTTGAGATATTTCTATCCTAACCTTTTTCCTATTTTTAAACTTTATAACTTTTGAAAATTCTAGACAATGGATTAAATAGCTAAAGGGAGCCACCCCAAGATGTAGTTCTCATCTCCGTCCGAAAACCAGCGACTCATGGTCTGCCTATAGCCAATTTATAAAAGCCTACATAAACAAACCAATGGTGGGAGTGACTACCGACTACTGCGCCTTGTACCTCCTGGAGCAACCAACGCGACGCTGCACTGCCTCGTAGCGAAGACCCTCATCCTGACCGAAAGCTCACGACGAAGACTCTGCCTCGCTAACGACAGCACTGCAACCTCGCGACTCTTTATTCAACTCCAGACGACCGAAGCTCTAGACGCGTTCAGTACCCACTCACCACGACAGCGCCGTTCCAGCATCTATGATCATAAGAAAGACAGATTATTCACTGAAACGACAAAGTACCCGGAACCGAGCCAAGGTATGATTCCTCCTCCAGACCTGCAGAAAGCCCCGTCAAGACTTCCTCTCCTCTCTCAACTTCCATATAAAATCACTAAAATTCAAAAATTATCATCCAAGGTTCGAAAATGGTTCTCAAGTCCCTGTTCGGGCGCCAATAATTCTTGTAGCGTCCATCTCAACGGATCGAGGTAGAGGCTACAGGACTTTGCGGAACGTTCTACATAGTAGAAGGCTGCCGAAGCTCGCGGTCGGTAGTCTTTTACGGTCTAAGGGCCAGCAGTGATTTTACATGGTTGCAGAGAGCGGAGAGAAAAGTCGACAAAGAAGCTTTAAACAGATCGGGAGAAGAAACAATACAGAAATCAGTTCCAAGTACCAAGGCTCTAATTTTCCAATTAATAAATAGGTCCATCAGTTTTATGACCGTTCAGTATCATTATCCTCACCAGCAATATCAAACATATCCTGCCACCCGATAAATGAGCAATAAGTAAACTCAGAAATCATCGGGTCACCCATCTCGGCCCTAGCTTTCTTACTAACGTAAATAAACAGGCGTACCCAAGTAGGTACGATGCCCTGGCCAGGCACATCAGCGACGAATGATAAAATAAATAACATTAAGGTAGGTAGAGAGATTCAAGGACACCTAGGCCCTCCCAACCCTCAAGAGTACTACAAAATTCTTATCCAGTAATTCAGAGATATCTTGGACATTAGTCCAGACCAAACAACGTCAGACTAACCCCCAAGAACGGTCTTAATCCGAGCGGTAAATCCTTAACCCCTGCTGAACAAACTCAGCCCCTTATGAGCGGATATGGACCGAGACGTGGGCCACTTCCAGACGTGCGCCGAAAGCTGTTGCCACTTCCCTCCACCTCACAAACTCAACGACGCTCTCACTCATAGTGATAGAAAATTAGTGGAAAGAAGATGGAACCCACGACAGAAAAATATACGAATCCCCCCCTTTATCCCTCCCCCCTTAAAGTAACCCTAAGTAAGGCTCCCAAGAGTTGAGAGAACCCCAGGCCACATGAATCTCTCCACCTCCTATATTAGTAGGTTCACGGATTCATTATGTCAGCAAAATCTCAATTAAGGAAGTAAAGTTCAATTGAAGTTTCATCTTATAAAGTATCAAGTTAATTTAAAATTCCAACTTTCAAAGTTCAATGCAAAAGCTACACAAGAAAAATATGAGAACCTATTAGATAAGCCGACGCAGAAAAAGAAATGAGCAGGAGACCCGTGGTCACGCACTACTCGTAGAAACGGGTCGCACCCCATGGTGACAAAAACCCCCAAAAAGGAATAGCCTCGGCATTACCTAAAAGTCCATACATATGTAAATGTAGGAAAAGACTTTCCATCCTAAAATCCGATCGCAGAAAATCGAAATATTATATATCAGAGTCAGAGTAATATTCGGGCACCATCCTGAGATAAATATCGGGCTCAGGAACCCTGAATGCAAATAAGTACTTAAGCTTACTCCAAAATGGTAAGTAGGTAAATAAGAAATAAAGCGGTAGGTACCTGATGGGGTTTGTTACCCAAACTTGATGAAGGCAAGTGCTGGCTTGATGATGCAGGAATTGCGGTGTCGATGATGAGTAGGTACTGAACGATGATTCTTCTGATGATTTTTCTGATGATGAATTACATGATGGCGACCCCTACCATCCTCGGTGTTTTCGGACGCAGAACTACATCTTTTCGGGCTCCCCTACGCCCCTGGACGCCTTAGCCTGTAATTCCAAACAGTCTCAGCCAACCGACCTCATCGAAACATCAGAAAACCTACATCTCTACGCACGACAGAAAGTGGGCTCCGACAGGTATCGATCCTCTCTGCTTACCCATGTTTGGTAACTTGTCTGCTAGGCGTCGACCCCCTCGTTGCCTCCGGCCTTTAATCTCCATGGTTTCGACTTTTCTTGGTCTTACTAGCGAGTAGAAAGCAGTAGCTATAACGGACCGTGGTTCTCTTAGCTTCCAGGTAGGCACTTCACTGAAAGAGATCAACCTGGTCACTACCGGCAGAAATTGCCAGCACCCAGCCATGCGGTAGCATGGCCGGCGTGGACATATTTAGCAAAACTACTCGAATTCTTACGACCACATACCTGATGTACGAGGAATGGACGGATGTACGACTCTGCTGCTGATTTATCACCTTTTAATTGTTGGCTTTAGGGGTTTACTCCTACGATGTTGGCTGAAGTCACTAGGCAGCAGGTGGTGATCGAAAGAACTCAAAATGGCCGCTCAACTCGTCGTCTGCTCCAGACCGCCGTGTCACTAGCCACTAGCCTATAGCCTACGCCGGCGCGCCATAACAGTTTATAATAGTTTGTAGTTTGTTGAGACCTTCGAAACTTTGTAAACTACGAGTATTGTTGGAAAAACGGCCATAACGCCAACTATACCCGCCACAAGACACAAAATTTTGCCTGTACCTAGCCCTAACAATGTTCTAGGGAGTTTTCGAAGCAGATTTCCCAATTTCTCACTGGTTTCTTTTATTGCAACTGTTTTTCAAATGCTAGCATCGCATACCTCAAGAAAAGTGCTGTATCTCGAAAACCAGTAAAAAAATGGGAAATCTGCTTCAAACACTCCCTAGAACATTGTTAGGGGTAGGTACAGGCAAAATTTTGTGTCTTTCCAACCAAGGGTAAACCTTGAAAATGAATCGCCGCTCGCAATGTTAATCTTATGGGTGGCAAAAAATTCACCGTCAGGTATAGCGGACCCTTAAATAAATTTCCCTTGATATTTCCTATCATTGCTTTTTACTTTCTCGCCCGTATGTAATACATGGGCTGAGAAAGTTATGTTATCGTGCGAAATTTCGATTTTGAGATTTTCATTGCAAAAGGCGTTTCAGAGGTCCTAGATACCAAAAAAATGGTTTTTAGGTCATGTCCGTCCGACGTACGTACGTACGGACGTACGTCCGTTTGTCTGTAGCGCGGCTACAGGTCACACCAGTCAACCGATTTGGCTCAAATTTGCAATATAGATGTCTAAAATCAGTTCCGAGATAAATTTTTAATTTAAGTTTGATTACTCAAAAATTGCGCCCACTATTGTCAAAAAAGTGTCAAAAAAATTCAAAATCGTGTTTTTGTCTACTCAAGATGCATTTCACGGTACGGTAATAAAGTTAGAACCTTCAAATTTTGCAGTCGTGTTCCCCGATAGAAGCTCCAGGATCTTTTTTATTGTTTTGGAGATGGGCCAAAATTGGCCCATACGTGAAAATCTTGGCCCCATGAACAGTATTAGCCGGAATTTCACAAAAATCCACAAACTTGTGCTTAATAACATTACTTAAAGGTTTGTCGAAGAAATTTTCAATCAATTCAAAATTGCGGCCAATATAGGTTAAATGAAGTCAGAAATAGGAAAAAAACTAAAATCTCGTTTTTGATTGGTCAAGACGGATTTGGCACTACAGTTATTAAGTTAGATCCTTGTAATTTCGCAATAGTGATCCCAAATAGATGCTACAGGATAATTTTTATTCTTTTTGAGATGGACCAAAAATTTGGGCCAATATTGGCATTATCGTAGGAAAAATTTTCCAAAAATGGAAATCACGTTTTTGATTGGTTAGGTCACATTTGCAACAACACTAATCAACGGATTTTCTTGAAAATTGATGAAAGTGGTCTCAGATAGATGCTTCAAGGGTGTTTTCAATAGATTTTCATTTACTTAAAAATTAAGACGGTGACATGCAAAATAGAAAACATATACTTTGCGCGTCGAGCGACACTTTACTGTTTGACGGATATGTTTGAAATTCGGTATGCAGGTGCCTATAAGTATCGCCCATTGTGTGGCAAAATACTTTTTAGAAAAAGTTAAAATTCTGACCAAAAAAAAATTATTCACGTAAAAAAAATCAAAATTTTCGATAAAAATTGCGAGAAAGTCAAGTGCGACCATTGTCGGACCCTTTATTAAGTTTGTCAGAACCTTAGAAAGTGGGTTTACAATCGTAATAGCTCGCAGAGGATGGTCTGTTCTTATAAGGGTAGAAAGAACACTAAGAGCTGGGTCACACCAGTTCGATCCCGATCCTATGAAAGTTTTTCTGGTCAGCATTCACCTATGATACCCTTTATAATGTTCGTGTTCTTGCAGTACAGCTTGTTCTTGTCTTACTCCAAGATTCTTCATTTTCTTGCATTCACATGGAATTTTCCGCGGTTGTAACGTAATTTGTTGCTTGCATGCAATAGGCAGCCGTATATAGTCGGCAGAGTTTTCCCTACAAAAAAGATCTGTCATACTTGTCTCCATGAGTGATCTTGGGAAAATAACTACCTGGGTTTTTGCAGGAATTTTTGCGAGAAATCTTGTTCTGGTATGCAAGAAATGCAAGAACTAAAGGAAAACGAGAGATTTTCTTGCATCACTGCTACGCTTCCTCGGGAGAATCACCCTATTTTGTTGTCCTGCCTTTGTTCTATTCACACACAGATCCATTTCCTGACAAAAAAAGGTTCAAAGGCTTGATTTACTTACCTTCGACAAAATCCTTTGGGAGAATCTCTAAAGGAAGCATTACCTTTGCTGAGGCAGCACTTGCGATGACAAAAGTAGAAAAACATTTGTAGAATTTGGCAACTGGTTTGGAAGTGGAAATTCGGGTAAGAGGCTTTTCTTCTTCGTACCTTCCTTTTCCACTGACTCCCTTTCAGTTTTTGACTTTTGATGTTCCTAGGAAAATGCCGGGGAAATTCAATATTCGTTGTCAGAACGGCTTTGACTTGAGCGACTGGCACGTGTTCAAGAGCCTACAATTCGAAACAGGCGGAGCTTTAAGGGTGAATACTCCATTATGAAACACGTGGCAGCAGAATGATTTCTCTTCCCACCTTTTGGGGAAACTATGGGATATTTAAATGTTCTGAAATGTAGTATGTCTTTTTTACGTCAGATATTAACTAGCTATTTGTGATTTTACGATTGAGTAATTTTTTTATTGACAAAAATCACTTGATTGTAATATCGCAACATAGCGACCCTTAAGGGTCACCAAATTTTTTTTCCTAAGAAATACAGTGAAAGTTTGTTGACATTTTACTCCAAAAACAAAACTAAAAAATATTTGAAAGTGCCCTTTGGAGTTCACCTTCGTATAGTCCTGAAATTATTGATGCCCTCTTTCCCCCGATTTTGAACCAACTGAATTGTTTTTTGAATTTAAATTCTTTTGAATGGTGAATTGCCAGTATAGTGATGTTCAGCAAGTCATAGGATACGTAGTATTGTAGATTTTGACCACTAAATAAAAAGTTATTACACTCTAAAGTGGCCTGATTTTAGGTTGGTATAGGAGGTGAAAAAACCGAAAGTGACGTAAGCTTTGGCTACTTCTGCTAAGCTCCGCATCTTCTGCTACCTATCTCACTGTAAGCCAACTATAAGAGCCTTCAACGAAATATTATATCGATATGTCAAAGTCTGACAAGAACACAGCTGCCTCAAATATGAAACCGGAAATCAAAATTGTCAACCCGCTATATCTAAGAAGGGAGAAGACCTTTGGAACAAATTTAGGGTTTTACAAAACGGCAAACTGTTAGTCTACAGCCGGCGGGAACACTCACCTTTGGCGCACTCTGTATAGTCGACGGCCGAAAAGGAGACCAAAATGGCAGATGGCAGCGGAGGGGTGGGTACCCCCTCTACGTGGCACCAGTACCTATGAGGCTGAGCTGCGACCCACACTAGGCTAAGCTAAGCATCGGCTATAAATAGATTTTGCCTGTATATCGTGTGACGTAGCCAATAGTGTGGGTCGCAGCTCAGCCTCATAGGTACTGGTGCCACGTAGAGGGGGTACCCACCCCTCCACCGCCATCTGCCATTTTGGTCTCCTTTTCGGCCGTCGACTATATAGATATAGTTACTTAAAGTCCGTATACTTACTAACGATTAGTAAATTACGTCGATTATGGACGTGTCTCGAAACAGAATTTTAAATCACCCTTAATTGCCCTGAATCAATGTTTAATTGGAAATGATTTTTTTTAGCATGCGACTTTTGATCTCTGGGAAAGCACTTAAAATATAAATCCGACCCCGTTCCGCTTCAGCGGGGTTTCCCATGAATGATAGATGGAGATTCAGGCTCAACCTTTTTTACAGCTGAAAAATCAAAAAGCGTGGTTAAATTCTTGTAGGCCTGTAATTATGGAAAACTCCATTGCTTTTTATGTAGCGCTGGAGGAACCAGCGTCCTACTGTTATTGAGCTCTTTACACAAGAGGATTATGTGGTCAGAATCACTCTCGAGAGTCGAGGTCAGGTTCTGCTCAGGGCCCTAGTATTGATCAAATTGAAATTGTCAGAAAAATTTAGATAGAGTGGACACTCTTTATCGCTAAAACCTCTCTATAAGTAGTGAACGCTATACAGTCTCTTTAGAAACCGTATCTCTGCAATATCAGCCTCTCTAAAGCGAGCAAGCCCTGGTGGTCGCTATAGAGAGAGATTCTGATACACAACATAGCCAATTAATTGCTGATGTTAAAAAGACATACTATATTTCAGAACATTTAAATATCCAACAGTGTCTTCAAAAAATGGGTGGAAAAAATGTTATCAGTCTTCAGAATTGAGTGGAAAAATGGATATCCGTTTGAAAAAAAAATAGAATCATTGTAAAAGAATTCGAACTAATGACTGTGGTTATATGACCAGAGCACAATGGCTACTAGGGAAAGGCTAACTTGCGAGGTCATTAAAAAGCTGAAAGGTTCGGGGGAGGGGGGAAAGGGAGGGGGCGGAAGTGGGGAAGCGATTTTAGATTCCGGAAATGGAGGAAACTGGGAGAAGCCAAAGCTGCAGAGCAATGATTCACAATGAACCTCTTTTGACACTGATCCAAAAAGGAAGTAACGGAGAAGACCGGGGGGGGGGGGGGGGGGGTTGTACAGAATAATTGGACCGCTTCATGTTCAACAATCAACTCAAAATATCTTCTGCCTCTGCGATCCCTTTGCCCCCTGCCTAGGGTTTATCTGTATCTGCGATTGATTTGCTTGAGCTTCACACAATGCTGTTTGTTCGGGAAATTCTAGAAAGCTTTCTTGTTGTGTTATGAATACCGTGCCCCTACTCCCTAACTAGGATTGCCTAGCTAAGGTGGGGTTCGGAGGCGTGTATGGACCATACGGGGTTATTATTTCATATTGGACAATATATTCTTAACACATCAAACAATTAATAAACAATATAAAAATTAACTTACTTTAATACAGAGGCACCCATTTCGACTCGGAAGACTTCTTCCTTTTCTTGAACGAATCTTGACTCCTGTTGACTGCTTGAATGCCCAAATGCCCAATCGAATGCCCCTCTTCAGACCTTAGCATTCGGTTTTGTCATACCGAGCTAAGCCCTGAAGAGTTGCCCTAATTGTCTGTCCGAGAGGTGCTGCTCCTAGCGGTGGAAATGTCTAACCTCTGCTTAAGTGACCTAGACCGGTGCCCTTACCAGGTCACTCAGGCTCAAGTTGACATACCACAGCCATGAAGTCAGCAGTCTGACACACTGAGTCAGGCAACATATTAATCATCCTTATTATTTCGATACCTACCTAATCTGTACCTAACAGTTGATTCAGACTTTTATTCCTACAACCGTGAAAATCAGTTCTGAATGCTTATTTTGAAGAAATTACTGAAATCGTTATTATTATAAAATGTGTGTTATAGTTCAGACAAATATCCTAAGGTGTCTCCAGAAATCAAACCTAACCTAATCAACATGCACGGCAGTGCATGCAGCCAAGTTTTAAAGAAAAAGAAAGCGCGACAAAGCCTCGAGCACTGCCAGCATGTTATACAGGAACCAGAGTTGTGCACTTTTCGTGCCTCTCTACAGGAGGCAAGGGGGCGTGGCTCGAATAGTGGGTACCCTTCTCCTGTAGTAGGGTCCCACGGGACCTCCAAAATTAAATTTCAAATTTCTACGTCCAACCGTACCTGAGCAGTGACATCCCAAACTTAGCTGTTTTTGAGGGTCACTCACTGACTGACTGACTGACTGACTGACTCACTCACTCACCTATACAAATTATAAGCATGTTCCAGCGGTACGATAGAGCTGAAACTCGGCATACTTGTAGGTACCATCCCCAAAACACCCAGAAAAATCGCAAACCCGAAGTACCTACAGTATTATAGGCTCAGGTTCGATTCAAAGTTCCCATACTAACTTATGGCAGATATTTACAAAACAAATACTGCCTCCTGCTTCTTGTCCTTCCAGGTAATTTGTGTATGTAGATTCACCAGGCAACTTACTTTCAGGTACGAGTAGGTACATTTCAGGTACGGGATAATAATTTGTGTAGATTTGACAGGGAACTGGTTTTCAGGTACTGGGAGGTACTTTCCAGGTATGGCAAGGTATTTTGACTCCATTCGACAGTCAACTTGTTTTCAGGTACGATTAGGTACATTTCAGGTATGGGAAGGTAATTTGCGGAGATTCGACAGGGAACTCATTTTCAGGTACGAGTAGGTACTTTTCAGGTATTTCAGGTATGAGATTGGTAATTTGTGTATGGTTGACAGGGAACTGGTTTTCAGGTACTGGTAGGTACTTTCCAGGTATGGCAAGAAAACTTGAGTCCATTCGACAGCCAATTGATGTTTTACCTACTGGTAGAAACTATTGAACCACCTCACAAAAATTATATGATATCCGACCAAAAACACTCCGTGTAAAAAACGCAGCCAAGTTTATAACCCTCCAAAAATTAGCCTAACTCAACAGCCCTTAAAAGGGTTTGATATAAAAAATGTTGGCCAAGTTCTCCACATTCCCGCTATCACTCAGCCCCCAAAATTAGTGATATCACTTATTACAGGGCCATGTCTTTGGCGCAAATCACAAGGATGTTGGCGACATAGTTTGTCATATACCTGCTTTCCAATACCCCCGGACCGCAGCCCCCATCCAACCTTAGTCTGTGTCTATGACCGGCTGTGACGCTTACGTGATTTGCGCCAAGGACTTGGCCCTGTAATAAGTGATATCACTAATTTTGGGGGCTGAGTGATAGCGGGAATGTGGAGAACTTGGCCAACATTTTTTATATCAAACCCTTTTAAGGGCTGTTGAGTTAGGCTAATTTTTGGAGGGTTATAAACTTGGCTGCGTTTTTTACACGGAGTGTTTTTGGTCGGATTTAGCCTTACTCTACAGGTGTTATACAAATTCCACAGTAATGATTGAACTGTTCTCGCAAAAAAAAAAAAAAAAAAAAAAATTTGATAGTGCCCGGGATCGAACTTGAGACTTGGCTCTTGTTACGAAACAAAACGGTTGGAATGGTCCAGTTGTAGTAAATTGGTGACCCCCTTACCTGCCCCTTCAGCCATCCCTTTGTAGAGGTTAATTGTAAACCTTTCCAAAGTTTTCTCGATTTTTGCAGTGGGGGGGGGGGGGGGGGAGGGGGGAGGCTTTTAATGACCCCTCATGTACTTTTTTTGACCTTCGTCACGGTTCCACAGATGTTTTTGATTTAGTACTTTATTCCCCTCGGCCTCAGCGTATTTCCCGTTTATTTACGAGAGTGCGACTAATGAGAAAACCCACCATAGTTAAAGGGCTGATTATGTACCTATATAAGATGTGTTTAAGGGTCCGCTATACCTGACGATGCATTTTTTGCCGCCCATAAGATTAACATTGCGAGCGGCGATTCATTTTCAAGGTTTACCCTTGGTTGGAACGACACAAAATTTTGCCTGTACCTAGCCATAACAATGTTCTAGGTCATAATCGAAGCAGATTTTCCAATTTTTTACTGGTTTTCGAGATAAAGCACTTTTCTTGAGGTATGCGATGCTAGCATTTGAAAAACAGTTGCAATAAAAGAAACCATGCAGTGAGAAATTGGGAAATCTGCTTCGAACGCGACCTAGAACATTGTTAGGGCTAGGTACAGGCAAAATTTTGTGCCTTTCCAACCAAGGGTTGGTGAATCGCCGCTCGCAATGTTAATCTTATGGGCGGCAAAAAATGCATCGTCAGGTATAGCGGCCTCTTAAGATTATATATGGCCTTAGCGTGGTCTCGTGGTCCTGGGGTTCAAATCCTGGTGCCAGCAACTTTTTGTTTGTAGCATGGACGTCACTTCAAATATTCATTTGGCGGCTACGCAGTCGGGTTTGTTATCTTTTTTTTTCGACAATTTTTTGGATAAAATATTGAAGATTTGTGTGTTCTGAAGTATAATATGACTTTTTAACGTCATGTCATAAATTAACAGGCTATGTTGTGATTTTACGATCGGTTAATTTTGGGCGATTTTTTTTTGGTGACAAAAATCAGTCGATCGGAAAATCACAACATAGCCTCATCATGAGTAATGACGTTAAAAAAACAGATTATATTTCAGAACATTTAAATATCCAATAGTTTTCTCACAACGTTTGAAATCGGAACGTAAAAAATAGCGGATGTATATTCAGCCTTAAGGAGACATTATACCTATTTCAGAACATTTAGGTAACCAATATTTTTAAGCGTGCAGAAATAACGTAAACAAATAACAAATGTATATTTCGTCTTAAAGAGAGAAAAAATCCTTGCATATTGTACATTATTCTGTACACATCTGCAAGTGCTGAGGTCGGTATGCCGCACGTTCACCTTTAATTTCAGTTTTGCTTGTTTTAATTCTGGAGATGTTTTCTAATATGGAGGGAAGAGCACGTGCCGGAACGTATTTGCGTTTAAACGATTATCGCCTCCCCCCTCTTCTAATTCCACAGCCTGCTGGAATTTCCGTATTAGTTACGCTAGTGTGCTAACTGTCTCAGCGCTACCGAGCTTGGTGTCACCGTCGCTAGAAATCTCTGTGGTTTGAAAACTTCTCGGGTTTCATTGGTTTAAGGTGGGAGTTCACCGTGTGACGTCATTTCGCCGTGAATTTAGTCACCACACAATCCTGTTCGTTAATGTTTTTTCGACCATTTTGAGAGACGACACTGTTGGATACATGGTATAGTAGCGCCAGGCTAAACGGCCTCGATAGCCGAGTGGACTAAATGGTCGACTTTTGAGGAGCAGTGAGAGCCGGGTCACACCAGTTCGATCCCGATCCTACCAAAAAGTTTTTCTGCTCGGCATTCACCTCTGATATGTTCAGCATGTCAAGTGAAATGTATATCGACGCTGTGGTGGTTCAGAACCCATTTAAAACTGTAGGTCCCCATCGTTTACTCGATGGCTGGGGAGCTGGTATTTGGTAGTGCTACCAGCTGAGCACAATGGATAGTTCTTGAAAAACGGTCTAGTTGCTGGGCTTGTCCCCCTCAACCCTCTGCTACTGCTTACAGCGCCAGGCTACCTGCCTGCACTGTTCGCTGTTCACAGATTGCCCTCGGGCCAGGCAGGTCAGAGTGGCTATACTATAAATGCACCACCATTAGCGGCCGTCTTGTAGTAACACAAGTGAAAGGTGGTGCTACGTGCTGGGCAATGTTTGTAAACAAACCCATACAACAATCCAATGCAACTTGTTCAGTATACAAACACCGTACAGAATCACAGCGATCACCATATAGGAACCACAGAGTAAACTTTCAGTATTATCGATCGATAGTTGCGACAAGATGGTGGTACAATTACCGCGACCCAGTAAATTTCTAGGGATCCAGCAATGACCTCACAAGAATGGTAGACAATACATCAACAAACAGCAAATGCATTTTCCGGCTTAACCGAGTGTGCATGGTGCGAACCAGCCTGATTTTTGTTTGTTTGTCAAATAATAGTGATTTAGACCAAAATGAAATAAAAGCAGGTCATCTTTATTTGATTTGAACCACATGCAGTTTGAACTTTTGAACTGGCCGGTGATTTTGGGCTCTGGACCATGAAACGAAGAGGGCACCTCTGTGTTTTTTGAATCCGCCATTCTGTGTCGTTTTAATTTTTTAGTCGCAACGGCCACGGGGTAAAAAATATTTGGACAGCTGTTTTTTGAAATGTCAGCGTGAACGAGTGGCCTGCAGTTTGGACCGGTATGTTCCCTCTGTGTGTACTGTTTGTTCAGCGAAGTGAGGTGCCTTGGGGGCACAGCAGGTGCTGACTGCGGTCAGACAGCTGATGAGGCAGGTAGAGCCCATACAAACCTGGAAATTATGTAAGTACGAGACCTCTAAATTAAAAACTGAAATCCAGTTTCGTCCTTGGAAGATTTTTACTTTCTCGCCCGTATGTAATACATGGGCTGAGAAAGTTATGTCTTCGTGCAAAATTTCGATTTTGAGATTTTGGGTTTCCCATGATCCTGGAGGTCCCCCGAGTCCAAAAAAGTGGTTTTTAAAAAATGTCCGTCCGACGTACGTACGTACGTTCACTCTGTCGCGCAGCTGGACGTCACACCGTTCGTCCGATTTTGCTCAAATTCGGTATGTAGGTACATAATGTAAATATCTGGACCCGATTTTTTGATAAATTTTGATAACTCAAAAATTGCGCCTGCTATGGTCAAAAAAAGGCAAAAAATCGTGCTTTTTGACAGTTAAGACGGGCTGGAAGCTACGTATATCAAGTTGGAACCTTGAAAATTTGCGAAAGTGTTTCTGAATAGATGCTTTTATGTCCTTTACAATCATTTGGAGGTGGGCCAATAACTTGGCCCAGTTTTGGCCCAAACGCGTTGGTCGTCACTCCGGTAGCACTATTCGATCGATTTCAATAAAAATTGGTAAGGAGGTGTACTTTAATCTAGTTTGATGTTTTACCGAACGAAATTTATCCAACATAATAATTATGGCCAATATTGGCATTATCGTAGGAAAATTTTCCATAAATGGAAATCACGTTTTTGATTGGTTAAGACGGATTTGCAACAACCCTAATCAACAGATTTCCTTGAAAATTGGTGAAAATGGTCTCAGATAGATGTTGCAAGGTCATTTTCAATAGATTTTTAATAACTTGAAAATTAAGGCCGAGACATGGAAAATTGAAAACACGTACTTTGCGCGTCGAACGACACTTCACCATTTGACGGATATGTTTGAAATCCGGTGAGTAGGTGCCTAAAATTATTATCCAGTGTATGGCAAAATATTTTTTTGAAAAAGTTAAAATTTTGGTTCAAAAAAAATAAATTGCGTAAAAAAAAATCAAAATTTTCGATACCGCTGGCGTAAAAATTGCGAGAAAGAAAACATCGAAACAGACAGTGTAATTCAAGTAAAGTGTCTTCGATAGTTCGACCCAAGTGAGCCAGGTCACACCGGTTCGATCCCGACTCTATCGAATTTTTTCTGATTAGCATTCATCTCTGATATGTTCAGCATGTCAAGTGAAATGTATGTTGAGGCTTTGGTAGTTCGGAATCCACCTAAAACTGTAGGTCTCCATCATAATATTACAATCCCTGGATTCATAAAACAATACTCATCTTCATAAATTCCGTGGTTTATCCTTTTCTGACATGTTTATTTACTGTTTATATAGCTTAGCTCGACAGCAGGTGAAGGGGTGATTAAAAACCGCCATAACTTCACCCCCCCACCCCCCCCCCCCCCCCCCCCCCACTAAATTCAGATGAGTTGGGCAAGTTTGTGACAACGTCACCCAAGGATTCCACATTCATTTATCATTCAAAGTTTTGGAACTCACCCCCCCCCCCCCCCCCCATTGGGGCTGTCCTCGCTGGTTTGCCCAACTTGGGGGTGGTTCCTTCTCAAGTTCTGTCTATTTGACTTAGGTACGATTTCACCCTTTGGAAGGCCATCCCACCCTTTTCATGTAGTTCAGGGATGTTTGTTCTGTGTGATTGCGCTTGAAACAGAAATACCTCGGAATTACAGGTAGAGGGAGATTGATGGTGGCTTTCACAGTTTCTTACTGTCCAGATAAATGTATCTTCCTGAAAAAGTAGCCGTTAAAAGTCTACTAGCTAACGTTACGGCTATCGGATGGTGATAGTT
>OX465374.1:1353657-1541395 GCA_950004255.1 Mesopsocus fuscifrons | reverse complement strand
CCTGGAGGTCCCCCGAGTCAGAAAAAGTACGTACGTACGTACGTACGTCAGTCTGTCGCGCAATTGGACGTCACACCGTTCGTCCGATTTTGCTCAAATTCGGTATGTAGGTACCTAATGTAAATATCTGGACATGTTTTTCGATAAATTTTGATAACTCAAAAATTGCGCCTGCTATGGTCAAAAAAAGGCAAAAAAATCGTGTTTTTTGACAGTTAAGAAGGGCTGGAAGCTACGTATATCAAGTTCGAACCTTGAAAATTTGCGAAAGTGTTTTTGAATAGATGCTTTTAGGTCTTTTACAATCACTTGGAGGTGGCCAATAACTTGGCCCAGTTTTGGCCCAAACGCGTTGGTCGTCACTCCGGTAGCACTTTTCGATCGATTTCAATAAAAATTGGTAGGGAGGTGTACTTTAACCTAGTTTGATGTTTTACCGAACGAAATTTATCCAACATAATAATTATGGCCAATATTGGCATTATCGTAGGAAAATTTTCCAAAAATGGAAATCGCGTTTTTGATTGGTTCAGACGGATTTGCAACAACCCTAATCGACAGATTTCCTTGAAAATTGGTGAAAGTGGTCTCAGATAGATGCTTCAAGGTCATTTTCAATAGATTTTCAATTACTTGAAAATTAAGGCTGTGACATGGAAAATAGAAAACACGTACTTTGCGCGTCGAACGACACTTCACCATTTGACGGATATGTTTGAAATCCGGTGAGTAGGTGCCTAAAATTATTGTCCAGTGTATGGCAAAATATTTTTTAGAAAAAGTTAAAATTTTGGTCCAAAAAAAAATAAATTACGTAAAAAAAAAATTAAATTTTCGATAAAAATTGCGAGAAAGTCAAGTGCGACCATTGTCGAACCCTTTATTCCTAGTGTATAAGAGAACGACATTTTGTTTGTCAACTGCTCCCCTCTTCTAGAATTAGCAACTAGAGTGTAAATTTTAGTGGCTCCTCCCAGGACCACCCCCACCCACCCCCAGTCCCCAGTCCCAGTCCAGGTCTGTCCGTCTTAAGCAGCACAGATCAACTTACTTCGGGCCGGCTAACACCCTAGTAGGTTTATCAGTCTCTTTCCTTTCTTGTATCCCTCTGATGATGACCGTCTAGGTCGAAAGCGCTTAGGATTTATTATTACTTATTCGTGGGTTTTGATTAAGTTATTTTTGACAGTTTTTCGGTGGTGGTTCCTAATACTAACTCTGGTTGAGGCGGTGCTGGGTCCACTAACGTTTAACTAAACATGGATATAAGAGAAGGGTCTGATAGGGTCACCTTACGAAAAATAGACGTTTAACTTTGTAAGATGTCCCAGTTACAATTGTTTGCTAATAAATACATTCCTTCAGTCTTCTTAGCCTGTTATAGACAAGACAAGAACACTGTTTCTGATCACTTTCTTCACAGAATTTAATATTCAGAAGATTAACATGAACTGAGAGGAAAACACCCCCTTTAAACTGAGGAAAATATCTTCCTTCACCTACTTGACTAAAGTGTTCTCCCGATGAAAATTCCTCAGTACCTATAAATTAAAAGCTTCCCTGAACTCCACACGGTAATTGCCATTAAAAGCTGCACATGCGGGTGGGGACGGAAAATAAAAATCATCAATAGATTGCAGCCCATTAGCGAGTGCCGAGCTGCAGTCAGATGGGAACAAAGGTTAGCAGCAATAAAGCAAAAAACCATTTTATTGCCCCCACCCCTTGTCAGTATATCGCGCGGAATTACATTTGAACACCTCACCCTATACCGCTACGGCTTCCTCGGCAATTTCACCGTATTAAAAACATTCCCGTCTCGCGTTCAGCGCCGAGAAAATCCACGATTTGAGAAGTTGGAACGATATTGCACCGTTTATATTGTTGAATACTACTAGGTACGTATCTTTTATACCGTCAGCTATAGCTCAGTTCTCCCTTCAGCTCACCCTTGGGTGAAAGTAAAGACACTAAGAATTTTTCTCAACAAAAACAAGTTTTTTATGTTCAGTACTCGAATAGACTTAAGAAGAAGGGGTCACAATGATCTAAAAGAGTTTAGCAACGATAATTCACATTTGTGTAGTCTTACCACCACTATCTCCGCAATGTCTCAACATATCCTGTTAATTTCGATCGTTTAAAAAACGTATTATATTTCAGAACATTTGAATATCTAATAGTTTCCTTATAAAGTGTGCATAAATAAACAAACGTAAATAGCGGTATGTATGTTCGGTCTTAAGTGAAAAATATTCGTTACGCCTAGATTCGAACCTAGACCTCTCGCAAGTCGGACCACTACTCTGCCACTGTGAGGCATTTTCTCTGAAAGAGATGTCATCAAGCAAATGTTTCATTTTTTTATTGGTTCCCTATCTTGGTGAGATCCCGCCTTAAACGGTCGCCACATTGCAATGTCGCGCTGGCAATAAAAAGTAAGAAAGACGGCGTGAAGACGCGCCTAGAGAGCTCGCAATAAAAGAGACACGGGGGACACCTCACCGCTTACAAAATGCCACCGTGTCGCCAGTTGGCGATGTCGCCATGTCGCCAGGCTGCAATTGCTGTCGCGCCGCACACGTCTGTCGTAAAGTCACCCCCCCCCCCCCCCCCCTCCCCAATACCTGAATATTGGATCCTGCCAGCCCTACGTGACTCGTTTCCCAACTGTGTCATTGCAAATTTTATATCTTTCGTTTTTCTTTCTTGCCCGTATGTAATACGTCGGTTGAGAAACTATTGTCATTGACCAAAATTTTGAGATTTTAATTGAAAAAGGTATTTCAGAGGTCCTTGACACCAGCGTGTCCCCCAGGCGTTCGTCTGTAGTGCAGCTGGAAGTTGCACCAATCACCGATCAACCGCTGTAGCTCAAATTCAGGATAGAGGTGTATAAAATCAGTTCTTCAAAAAATTATGCGTCCTAGGATGGGGGGTAGGAATGGTGGGATTGCCATCCCTTCCAGAAGTGTCTCCCCTCCCCCCCGGCATTGTACCCAGCTTCCGCCACTGCTTCCTGAAGCCTTTGCTGCTGATTCCATGGGAAGTGACATCTAGTGGGCAGCATTATAACGGAGTTATCAGCACGATTTGCTGCGACAGCCATTATATTTTCGAGTGACAGTTTCCATCATACCGGCACAATAGGAAAGATAAGGGATGGTGCAGTGCTCACTCAGCTTCACTGCGACCGTTTCGATTTAGATTTCAGGGGTTGCTGTTTGTTGCCCGGCTCACCTAAACGTGCCTAAACCAAACCAAAGCACTTTTATTCACATGTTGTCATAGAAACTAACCTCCTTAGGCTGAATTTCACCACCTCACTATAGTGCCTCCTAACGATCGAATTGTTATCTTATCGTTAAGGGTCCGCTATACCTGACGGTGCATTTTTTGCCGCCCATAAGATTAACGTTGCTTCTGAAAGGCCAAAGTATTTGATGGAGAGGGGGCGAGGAGGCAGCCAGAAAATAATTGCTCGGTATCGGTGTGGTTGTGCGGAAAAATCAAATAAATATTGGGAAGATGAAGAAAGAAGGTTGTGCAGGCTGTGCGGTCAGGCACCAGAGACTTTATCACATATGATAGGAGAGTGCCAGGAAGATCTAGTCGCTGAAGATGTACTCGAAATGCTGACCGAGACAGGAGATGGGGTGCAGTGGATGAGAAGAATGGAAAGAAAGAGAAGGAACGTGGAAGGAGAAGCTTAATTACCTATATTGTTTTGTTTTGTTTTTGAAGTGTACTTTATTTACGCCAATTGGCAAAATATAATATAATAAATAAAAAAAAAAAAAATAGATTAACATTGCGAGCGGCGATTCATTTTCAAGGTTTACCCTTGGTTGGAAAGACACAAAATTTTGCCTGTACCTAGCCTTAACAATGTTCTAGGGAGTGTTTGAAGCAGATTTCCCATTTCTTTTACTGGTTTTCGATATACAGCACTTTTCTTGAGGTATGCGATGCTAGCATTTGCAAAACAGTTGCAATAAAAGAAACCAGTGAGAAATTGGGAAATCTGCTTCGAACACTCCCTAGAACATTGTTAGGGCTAGGTACAGGCAAAATTTTGTGTCTTTCGAACCAAGGGTAAACCTTGAAAATGAATCGCCGCTCGCAATGTTAATCTTATTGGCGGAAAAAAATGCACCGTCAGGTATAGCGTCCTCTTAAACGAGAATTCCGTTGCCTAGGCAACCGTCAACTTTGTTTAGGTGTATATTTCAACAATTTCAAAGGATCTATCAGTGCTGCTCACTTGACAGTACATAGGAGCCTACGGCATCGCATGCAAAATCCAGCACTTTGTCATGTTCAGCAGGGCTGGTCACTGTAGGGAACACAGCTGTAAATCATTGGCTAAATGGCACTTAACACGGTGTGATGTTGATGTACTGTGTATTTCGTGACCCCTGTGGCCATTATCCCCAATGTGCGGTACACACGTCACATACGTCTCGCTTTGCCCCTACTGGCAATCCTCAAGAGGCTATGTGATTAGCCCTAGCATAGGGGAGGAGTCCAGTGGTGTGAGTTCGCTCCCCAGCGGGGTGAAATTTTTTTCTTCGTATATCTTCTGGGTTTTTGATGCCTTAAACTGTAGGTCCCCATCAAAGTCTCTCTGGGACGTTTAATAATCATATTTATAACGCATAAAAGAGATAAAACTATATAGTTCCTCTCCGAGGGGTTAACCACTCCAGATTTTGTTTGAAGGTTTTCAAAGATTTCCTGAGATTCCTGGAGTGATTAACCCCTTGTTCCTCTCGGAAGGGCTGCCCATGGTTTTCCGGTAAAAATCACAAGCTAGAAATTTTATCTAAACTATAAGATTTGTTTTTTCCAATGAGGGAGGGCCATTACATCCATGCTAACGCCGAAAATCGAACTCAGACCTCTCGGCACACAATCGGACTCCTTGATCGCTCGGCGACTGTGCCTTAAAACCTAAAAAGAAAATGCTTTTTCAAATATTGACCAGTGGCAATCTTTTTCAGAAAAGCGGTTGGTGTAGACAAAAGCTGGAATTGATGTATTTTGCTTTCTTCAAAACTGTTCCATATAATGTTTATTAGTCTTTGAAGTGACTTCAAGGTCAGACGGTGAACTTTAAAGCATAAAACAGTCGTTAGAAAGCAGAATTTGGGTCAGGAAGGCTATGGGAACTAGAAACTAGAACATGTTTAATTCAGTATGCATGCCCTCTAACCGTTTCGAATGCAGGTTTTTCTCAGGCAGACTGCGACTGCTGCCAGTTTCGCGGGCCCATAACCTTTTATGAGTTTCGAAATACAGCTACTTACGAAGAAAAGCTACTTGTACTGAGCTTACCTGTAGCAGTCTGTGGAAACGTACCTCAGTGCCTTACGTAGAAAACGAGGTACTCTGATTCTCAGGTTCTTAATAGGGCACCCGCTATGGAAACTTAGATATAACTTAGATATTCAGATGTTAAACAACATGCGGTGTCGGTTATTTCATCTCATGCAGTTATCTGGTCTTGACAATTTTTACAATATGAAATACATGGGCTGAAAAAGACGTGCATGACCCCCAGCGTAGTGGGGAACCTAAAATCTCGATTTCGAAATTTTGCACGAAAAAATAATAAAACTATATCCTGAGCAGGGTAAAATTGGTCAGTTATAGAACCTCGAAATTTTGCAGCTGTGTTTTATTTGGCCTACAGTTTAAATTAGGCTCCAAGCCACTATCTCCTCCATTATCATTATAAATGGAAAAAAAATCTAGGGGAAAAATCTTGTTTCGCTGAAGTTCGAACTCGTGAGCTCCTCGTCTGACATTCAACCACGGTGCTGCCATAAGATCATTTTGATCAGGGAAATTTTTTGGCAGGATTCGGATCGAAACCTTGCTCTCATTGTTACCCTAAAGTCGATTACCTTGACGACTGAGCTATCGAGTCTGTTGAAATGTTCCGTAACAGTTACGGTATATATACTAGTGACGTAGGTGTACGTCACGTCGCGTTATGTAGCGTTGTCAAGTTCGTGTCAGGTATTTAATGTAATGCGTCGCTTATTTTATTAGCTGTTCCTGACTTCACTCTGATTACCGTTGAGTCGTAAATATAGAAGCTCTAGCAGCTATGGGCTTCATAGTCTCTCTTCCCCTACATCCAGGATATCTATGGCTTCACTAATTTTGCTCTGAAGGTGTTATAGAACATACTTCCGACTATTTGTTACTGTGAAGCTAGAGGGTCATGGATCGAGTCCCGACTTATCGAAAAATTTTATGGTTAATTGGACTTGACCCTTATTGGCTGAGAGGAAACTCGTCAGGCTTGATTCTGGCTAAATAACCCCATCATCTACAGAGGTATCCCACAATAGGCCTCGGCCTTCTAAGGACTATATGCGAGGAGTTAACCGCTATAGGAATCTCGTTGGGAATCTCAGGCAATCATTGGAAATCTTTATGAAATCTCAGGGAATCTTTGAAATTTCTGGTCTAGTTAACCCTTCGGGGTGCATCTTTCCACGAATCTCGTTGAAAATCTCAGGAAATCTTTGGAAATCTTCATGCAATCTCAGGCAATCTCAAGCAAGTGGTTATCCCCTCGACTATATGTCTAGTGCCACGAATTTTTTACATTTAATTTCAAAAAAATAGTCCACTTTAAATGTTGTTCGAATGATTTTCCTTAATAATTTTCCTCTCTACACGACCAAAATCGGTATACGGCCCAAGTGCAAAAACAGTATTGTATGTACCAATTTTCAGCAACAAATTTTCAGCTGTGATCTCCGAGATAATCATTTTTATACGAATTTTACTTGAGAAATATTTCTCAGCATGTGATTTTTACAGTAAAGCGAAGTATATTTCTTATAGGGATATGGTATAGAAGCAGTAAAAGAGATTCCAAACAATAGTGTGCTCAATGTCTCAGATTTAGGCTGAATTTCACCACTTTCCAATAGTGTCTTTTAACGAGAGGATTTAACGAACGGATCCACGTTATCGTATGTTTAGCTTACGACAAATGCCTTGCGCTTGCACTTGTTTCTCTGCGAACGCACTTGTCGTAAGCTAAACATACGATAACGCAAATTGGTTCGTTAAATCCTCTCGTTGAAGACACTATCGGAAGGTGGTGAAATTCAGCCTTATAGTATTAATAATATGAATGTAAAAAAAGAGGTAAAATTAACAATAGCAGATGTATTGCTCAGCGAAACAGCAGGACAATGAGCACAACGAGAATAACGGTTGGTGTGACTGTCGTTACGGCCGTTACGGTCGTTACTGTCTGCGGCGTTTCTGTCGCACCATATTTTCTGCGTTGACAATAACTCCTCTTCATCTGTCACCGTTCTCATATTATTGTTCTTTATTTAAAAGTACCATAGGCGAACGTGCAAGGGGGACCCCTGGCGAAATTGGGAAGGATGGGTAGAACCTGCCTTTCACCAGCTGGGGCTGTATCGCACTAGAAGCCACTTTTTTAACATGACCTTTCTATAACGACGGTATAAATTCTCTCTTTATAAAGAGCTATAGAGATGGTCTGACGTTGTGGAGACAGGGTTTGTCAAGGCGCCGTAGTGTTCTGTTGTTAAAGAGAGGTTTTCGCTATAGAGAGTGATGATAGTACTATATTTTAGGGCAGTACATATCCAACTTTTCCTTACTAAACTGTCATTGAGAAGAGTCATCAATCGTCATTGTGTCTACATCGTAAAATTCATGTTTGTTTATGTCTACCTAACCAAAACTATGTAGAGCCTTAGGATCAACTGGCCAATAGGAGATCAGGCGACTCTCGCCTTCAGCAAGTTGAAGTATCTTCCCCTTCAAGGGTACAGGCCAAATTTTATAAGCACTTTTTCTCAAATTATCATAGGAACTAACCTTCTTATTGCAATAAAAACAACGTACTTACCTTCCGATAGTGTCTTTAACGAGAGGATTTAACCAACCGATTTGCGTTATCGTATGTTTAGCTTACGACAAATGCGCTTGCAGTTGTTTCTCTTCGAACGCACTTGTCGTAAGCTAAACATACGATAACGCAAATCGGTTCGTTAAATCCTCTCGTTAAAGACACTATCGGAAGGTGGTGAAATTCAGCCTTAGTCGATTCTTGTTCGTACATAGTAAGCAGAAATTCATTAAAATGACTATTGGTTACTTCACAGTGTTTGAAAAACCAAACAGATAACGTGAGAAAACGTGCTTTGTTTTGGTCCAGGTGAACAAAAATAAACATCAATCGTAAGAAACGTCTAAGAAACGTCAGAAAAAAAAGCATTGTGCCTTATGGGTAGGGTAAGCCTCCAGGAAGGCAGTTAATGTCAAGGTTATAGCATGGGTTAAGAAGGTTAGGAAATGGAAGCATAGCATGCAGAACATGGGTTGCGAGTCTCATGAGTTTCCGGTTGGCAAGAAGGCACGTGTCTGTAAAGCTCGCCTCACACGATCCCTCTGGAATTAGGGGGCTGGAGTGCCGGGATTTTAATGGCTACCGAGGGGTTAACCACTCCAGGAATCTCGTTGGGAATCATTGGAAATCTTTATGAAATCTCTGGGAATCTTGGAATTTTTTTTGGAGTGGTTACCCCTTCGGGGTTCATCTTCCTATGAATATCGTTAGGAATCTTTGGAAATCTTTATGGAATCTCAGGGAATCTCTGGAGTGGTTACCTACTCGATGGCCACCTTCACAGCCTTTATTCATGCTAAATTAGAAGCGACAAGAGTCATCGATGTTCAAGGCGGTATTCCTTCAGAACTACCATTCCTCCCGAGTCCCTGCGTCCGAGAACGCCTTTCTGGTAGGATGGTCAGTGTATGCATTGAGAGGAAGGGCAGTTTTGAAGGGATGCCATTCCGTAACTGGAATTCCAGAATTGTTGACGATAGGACATTTCTGCATGAAATTTGTAGATTACTTTTTAATTTTTTTGACATTTCTAAATCAGAATATCATTTATTACTGGTAAGTAATTCCTAGTCTCCCTTTGTAACACCCTCCGTGGTAATACCTATAGTCTATATGCCAAATACAGGGTTGCCAACTAAAGAAATCGAATTGGATGTGAACGGAAGTGAAATATGTTGTAGAGCTCGTGGACTGTTCGGCACACAATTTGGATTTGTGGGAAAAGACTTGAGACTGGCTATGACTGTAATCCTCTTAACAATGCTTTTTGACCTGAGCTTTGGGGAAGCTCTTGAAGAAGCTCTCCCATTGTCAGAACCTCCTTCACCAATCCTCTTTTTATTTCTTTCGTCCATAGAACTTGTCAATTTTTCTTTATTTTATGTGTCATTGGTTTCAGTGCCCCGCAATATTTCACACTTACAGTTCACTCTCTATAACGAATGCCTCTTTATAGGGAGCGAACGATAGGGTGCCTTGACAAACCCTGGAAAATATTGCCTATACGCCGAGATTCGAACCTAGACCTCTCAGGACACAAGTCGAACTCCTTGACCGCTCAGCCACTGGTGGGGTGCTTAGTTACCCGAAGTGGTTACATGTTAAAAGGGCATCAATCCAGTCGTGTTTGTTTACGTTTCTTTCTTCACATTTTATGAGGAAACTATTGGGTAAACGTTCTGAAATATAATGTCTTTTTAAGGGTCCGCTATACCTGTCGGTGCATTTTTTTACCGCCCATAAGATTAACATTGCGAGCGTCGATTCATTTTCAAGGTTTACCCTTGGTTGGAAAGACACAAACTTTTGCCTGTACGTAGCCCTAACAATGTTCTAGGGAGTGTTCGAAGCAGATTTCCCATTTTTTTACTGGTTTTCGAGATACAGCACTTTTCTTGAGGTATGCGATGCTAGCATTTGCAAAACAGTTGCAATAAAAGAAACCAGTGAGAAATTGGGAAATCTGCTTCGAACACTCCCTAGAACATTGTTAGGGCTTGCTACAGGCAAAATTTTGTGTTTTTCCAACCAAGGGTAAACCTTGAAAATGAATCGCCGCTCGCAATGTTAATCTTATGGGCGGCAAAAAATGCAGCGTCAGGTATAGCGTCCTCTTAATTTTTGTTGACAAAAGTCACTCGATCGTAAAATCACAAATTAGCCACATAATTTATGACGTTAAAAAGACATATTATATTTCAGAACATATCCAACAGTTTTCCGAAGTATTTCAGTTTTCAAGTAGTCAAGAATCACCACTCTGGTTGTTCTAGAAATTTCTAAAGAGGCTGAGACACATTGTTAGCGTGAAATGCGCAATGCAGAGAGACACAGCGGAGACTGCTGTTACAGTAAAGATCCGTCTTGAGACAAAAGACATCGTGATTACTCTTGGCGGAATGCTTTGCAAGAAATGACTCACTGGAGTGGTAACGGCTCTGAGTACTGCATCCCCAAAGTACTCTCTACCGCTTCCATTCTTTAGACCAGTGGAAAAGACTCCGGAATCGCTGAGTGATTCACCTCAATGACGCATTGTCTGCTTTCAGTGCTATTGGTTCACCTCGTCTTCAAGCTACTACGATTATCAGCTCATTTTCTATTATTTAAGGGCCACCATACATTCGCTATTTTTTTACGTTTGGACTTACAACTTTGTGAGAAAACTATTGGATATTTAAATATTCTGAAATAAAATATGTCTTTTTAACGTCATTACTCATGAGGCTATGTTGTGATTTTACGATCGAGTGATTTTTTTCACACAAAACAATTGTCCAAAATTAACCGATTGTGAAATCACAACATAGCCTCATGAGTAATGACGTTAAAAAGACATGTTATATTTCAGAATATTTAAATATCCAATAGTTTTCCCACAAAGTTTGAAATAGGAACGTAAAAAATAGCGAATGTATATTCAGCCTTAACTTTACATCCTTTTTATGCGCCTGCAAAACCATGATTATGTAATTTCAAAGTGGATGTACACAAAGCTCGAAAAAAACTTCGATCGTAAAATCGAAAATCAAACACTTGGAGCCAGTTTCTGATGTGTGAAAGATATATTATATTTCAGAACATATATCTAACAGTTTCCGCAGAAAATATATACTATATAAACGTCAGAAAACAACATTATGTTGTGTAGCTTTATATTTGTTGTTGGTTTTTCCTTTGGGATTTTGGAGAGATACCCCGTTTCAGTTTTTGCCCTGAAAATGAGAAAGCGACTTAGGACTATCTTGGGATGGAGGGGGGGGGGGGGTGGAGGGCTTTCCCCCCCGCGGCTATCCCACAACTAGTTGACACAATTCGCTAACTTGATTCTCCCTTCTCTCCAAGATTCCATGATTCTCCATTCCTCGGTGGTTTCTTCCCTTTCTGCTCCCGGAAAATTATTCCATTTATAGCCTACAGGAGGACATGTCTTCTTCTCACCATTCCGTTATTTTGGACCTTAATTTGGGATCAAGAAGTTAAGGGCCCACGTCCTACAGCCCTTGACCCGAAGGCAGAGATGTTAATTAAACGAACTGATTGTTGGGCGAAACCAGATGAATATTTGGTGGGACCAATCGACTTACCAATAGAAAATTTAGTGGTCCCGGGATTCGAACCCAGGACCTGAACTGTGTGAGTCTCGAGTTTTCTCACTAAACCACGGGGAGGCCCGCTGCCTTTTGTGATAAATTTGCTATTTGTTTATGGTTTTTTCCGTCATTTTTTGATATCAGCAATTGTCTTGCTGTGTTATGATTTTACGATCGAGTCATTTTTTTCAATGAAACATACTCGATCGTAAATTTTGAATGCTAAAAAATATCCTCTAACGTCATGCATAAATTCCCTCGTCTTAGACTACTGTTCTAAATACCAAAACAGTTCTATGTAATTTGATTTTGCATCGCCTGGAGCGGTAGTAAGCCGCCGTTTGGTGTGGTGGGATTATCGTGGCAGCAGACAGCACTAGCGCTGTCCACTGCCCGCTGATCCCACGTTATCCCACCCTGCGGTAGCCCGAGAGCCCCTCATTTCGCTTACATTGTTTCCCCCATAAAAGAACAAATTAGCCATTAGCTGGACTTGCCATTAATTCGGGGTCACATGAGCTGGCAGCAGCTGCTGAGTGCCCTCACCCCCTCTCCTGCATTTTGAATTCCCTAACCCCCCCCCCCCCCGTGCCCCTTGGCCCCCCGCCAACCGGGATCAAGTCGTCGCCGTGTCTGGCTCATCCCTCGTGAAAAACGGTTTAACAACTCTTTTTCCCCCGCAATGCATCTTCCTTCAACTGCTCCATTCCTTTTGTTGCCCTATTTCTCAATCCCCCTGGATGGGGGGAGAGGTTAATGTTTTCTGCACCCTTTTCATAGCTTTAATGGGAAATTCCTCCTTTGTCCTCGTAGAATGGCGCCGGCGAAAGAGGCTGATGAATGTGCAGAATAGGACCCGAGCTCCCTTCCCCCCTGGAGAGTGATCCTCAGTCAAACTATAGTCCAAGTCAGGCTGGGAGCATACCGATAAGTCATAATTTCTTGCAAATCTAGGGCTGATCAAAACTTCTTCTTGATCAGGGAAATATCTGCTCAGGGTCGGATTGGCATTTTTAGCGTATGGTAGGATATGGAACCCAAATCCGGATAGGCGTCAACTGAAAATCTTCAAGAAATTATGACTCATCGGTATGCTCCCATAGCCTGACTTCGACTATAGTTCGAGAAGGTTCTTGTTCTAGGCAAATGATTCTACTGCCACGTGTTAACTCTCTTAGGGTGCGTCCCACCATACTCGGTTAACGGTTAATCTGCCGTTAAATTTCAATTATTGCATGGT
Source organism: Mesopsocus fuscifrons (assembly GCA_950004255.1). Classification (NCBI taxonomy): domain Eukaryota; kingdom Metazoa; phylum Arthropoda; class Insecta; order Psocodea; family Mesopsocidae; genus Mesopsocus; species Mesopsocus fuscifrons. The sequence goes on along the minus strand of OX465374.1, from coordinate 1,528,647 downwards.
AAAAACCGAATTTAACTGGAGATTAACCGTTAACCGAGTATGGTGGGACGCAGCCTGGAAGTATTACATTATGCAAAAAATTCAGTGGGAAACTAGCAAATCTGGGCTGGTAGTTGGGAAAACCCGCAGGCCTGCAGAAGACTGAAAACTTGCCGCAATCTCGGGTTAATTAAGGCCCCTCGCTCGTCAGCACTCTCAGCACTGCTGGCTGCACTCTCCGCGCTTCCTTGGTGTGAAGCCTCAGGGCCAGCACAACTCTAGTCATCTCCTTGCTAACATAGCAGCATGTGCTCCAATTACATCCCCACCACTCAGCCAGTGCTGAAAATGTAATCAGCTGTCAGCAACATTCCTGCCGCTTCTTATGCTAGTGTATCACACCACACCTTGAATGAAATTAAGAGGAGACTCCACCCTGAACAGAGCGAATCTATTGTCCAGCCACGAATACCTCAGACTTGTCTATCTCTATAGAGTCTAAGAAGACTATTTTTTTTTTATGTTTAATAATTCAAGCACTATGAAGTAATAATTAATTTTCCCTTCTAAGGGTGCGTCCCACCATGCCCAGTTAAAATTAAACTGGAGATTTTGTCCTATATTTACCATGTTAAATTTAACTTTTAAGAAAACTGAAAAAGTGCTTTGTTTTGGTTTAGGTGAAAAAAAAATTAACCATTTCCCCTTAACTGGTTTATGTGACCCTGCGTTCTATAAGAGAGAAACTCTTGGAGCGAGTTTCGACCGTTGCGGCTTGGGAAACAGAATGTGATTCAAAATGCATAAAGTGAGACCTGTGGTGAGACTGTTTCTTATTCCCAGCCGGACCAGCTTACCAACAACCAACATTTATCATTCATTACAAATAGGAGAAAGAGGCCAGCTGACCGAGGTGCAGCTTTCACCGGATGAGGGCAACCTCCAGCTCTATTACGGATGTGTTAAGGGTCCGCTACCTGATGGTGCATTTTTTGCCGCCCATAAGATTAACATTGCGAGCGGCGATTCATTTTCAAGGTTTACCCTTGGTTGGAAAGATACAAAATTTTGCCTGTACCTAGCCCTAACAATGTTCTAGGGAGTGTTCGAAGCAGATTTCCCATTTTTTTTACTGGTTTTCGAGATACAGCACTTTTCTTGAGGTATGCGATGCTACCATTTGCAAAACAGTTGCAATAAAAGAAACCAGTGAGAAATTGGGAAATCTGCTTCGAACACGACCTAGAACATTGTTAGGGCTAGGTACAGACAAAATGTTGTGTCTTTCCAACCAAGGGTAAACCTTGAAAATGAATCGCCGCTCGCAATGTTAATCTTATGGGCGGCAAAAAATGCACCGTCAGGTATAGCGTCCTCTTAACGCAAAGTTAACGACGAGATCCCTTGTAATCTAGCCATCTTCAAAGAAAAACAAAAACTTTTTTTTGTAACGCGCAACGAGTGAGTTAAGATCCGAAGCCAGTATATCCGTTTTGAAAGCGGAAAAATTTCCCGTTACAACGGGATTTGAACCCGGGCCTCTCAGGACACAAAGCGGACCCCTTGACCGTTCGGCTACTGAGGCACAAAAAACTTTTTATACGATTGGGATCAAACCGGTGTGAGTCGGCCATCGAGGGAGTTTATTAGTTGGGTTATTTTCCATGGTCTTATAAGATAGAGAGATTTGTTTCTGTTGGAAGCCAAGACAAATAAACACTACACTGGAATTTGCCGTTAACAGACAGCGTTTACAGTTGAGAGCTTCCCAAAACAAATGTTGTCGTGAGGAGACAAAACATCGAACTAGAAGTAATCTGAGAGATCCAATGGAGCTTGTGGAGCTTGTGACGTGAAATGGACAACCCGGAGGAAGAAGACAAATAAAATACACGTCTCAGCCATTGCTCTCTATCGCAGCTAACAAGAGAAATAGCGTATTTGTCTGAGCGACAGGAGAGAACTATCTTCAGGCGTAGGATTTTGATAATAGTGTCTCAGTGGCTCACTTCTTTAAAGTATACTATAGGGCCTATAGAACAGATTTAAGGCTGTATATACATTCTCGACGAACTCCACCGAAACCACTGAGCGGAAGTAAATATTCGACAAAACTAATGTTTACATATTAGTACCGCCGGAGACTGGTAATTGCAATATCGTATTGGTTGTGTCTACTCTAAAAGCTAAACATAGTGTGCTATTTGAACGCGAAACGAACGAGTGAAAGTAGGACACTATGTTTTAACACTTTTACAAGAGAAAAAGTAGAGAAATGGTGTTGCAATTACCCACTTTCGTAAGTGAAATAAAAATTGTCAACATGTAACATGGCGGCGGTAAATATTACAAACAATTATCAAGCCTTTCTACTAAATGTGACGATAAAATCATACTGTTTTAGTTCTAAACGTTACAAAAAAATATTTCGCGTGAGGTAGTGTTGTGTTTTCGCGATCTGTCAAAAAAACATGTGGACTGGTAGTTGACTGTTTAAAATCGCTCCTGTGGGCTTATAACTCCATTTCATGCAAAAATACAACACTACCTCACGACAAAGAGACTCAGGTTTACACCCCCCTATAAACACTTTTCACTCGCCCTGTAACTTCGGAGTAGGGCTTGAAGTACGTAGCATTGCGAACCAAGTACGTGTAGTCGACCTTAACGAATTTTCTTATCGTGATAGCTAGTGATGCACGATGCAAGAACAAGAAGTGGCATTTCTTGTTCTTGCAGTAAAAATCCCTTCTTGTTCTCGCATTAGAAATCATTTCTTGCTCTTGTTCTTGTTTTTGCTGCAAGACTCTTGCAATTTCTTGGATACACATGGAATTTTCTGTGGTTGTAATGTGGTTTGTTGCTTTATTATGAATATAATATCCCCGAAAGGCCATTTCATGACAAATAGTTCGTCGCATTGTCTGCAGAGTTTTTTGTACAAAATATGGATGATGAATCTACCAAATTTGTGCTTAAATAGGGATCAACACTGTTTGAAACAGGGAATGAATTTGATCACAATGTACAAATCGTAACCAGCGCCATGTACAATGCCTCAATACAACTTCCACCACAACCCCATCCCCCCCCCCCCAACCCCTCGCAACCATTGAACCGCTGAATCAGCAACGTGATTGGTTGCCCATTCAAAGCCGAGCGAAACAAAAACAAAAGATGCGGCCTCACCGAGGTCGAGTAGGAAAACATTAGACTCGCACGACTGAGGTCCTGCGTTCGAGTCCCGGTATAGCAGTAATTTTCTGTTGGTAGCATTGATGTCAGTTAGGAAACTATTGGATATTTAAACATTCTGAAATATAATATGTCTTTTTAATGGCCGAAATTAACAGGCTGTGTGGTCATTTTGCAATCCGGTTAATTTCGGACAAATTTTTTGTTGAGAAAAAATCATTCGATCGTAAAATTACATCTCGTCAGTAAATTTAAGCCGTTAAAAGGACATTCTATATTTCAGAACATTAAAATATCCAATAGTATCCTAATAAAGTGTACAGAAAAAACTTAAGAGGACGCTATACCTGACGATGCATTTTTTTGCCGCCCATAAGATTAACATTGCGAGCGGCGATTCATTTTCAAGGTTTACCCTTGGTTAGAAAGACACAAAATTTTGCCTGTACCTAGCCCTAACAATGTTCTAGGGAGTGTTCGAAGCAGATCTCCCAATTTCTCACTGGTTTCTTTTATTGCAACTGGTTTGCAAATGCTAGCATCGCATACCTCAAGAAAAGTGCTGTATCTCGATAACCAGTGAGAAATTGGGAAATCTGCTTCAAACACTCCCTAGAACATTGTTAGGGCTAGGTACAGGCAAAATTTTGTGTCTTTCCAACCAAGGGTAAACCTTGAAAATGAATCGCAGGTCGTAATGTTAATCTTATGGGCGGCAAAAAATGCACCGTCAGGTATAGCGGACCCTTAAACAAACCGCCTTAACTTTAAAAAACTGACGAAGCTTGGAAGCAGTGAACCGCTAAATCAGCAACATGATTGGATATCTATTCAAAGGGGAACGAAACAAAAACAAAAGATGATAATTATCAAAATATTTTTCCTCGAAAAGGGATTGATCAAACATTTTCGCGATAAACCTGTTAAAGGTAATAAACTGTAGAATTTTCTTTGGAAAATAAGTTTTTCTGTCTTTCCTTTTCAGAGAGGATTTGATGATAAAAATAAGTTTTTGAAGAAGACAGGAGCTCAGGAGTTTGCCAGACAATATTCACCCCTTCCCCTCAGCCCTTCTTCTTATCGTGATAGCCAAACTGGAAGGGTAGCTCTAATAATTCAAAACCTTCAGAGCGGCCTCGCCGTGGTTTAGCGGGAAAACACTAGACTAGACAAAACAGGACTGAGGTCCTGGGTTCGAATCCCGGTAGCAGCAATTTTTTGTTGATAGGTAGCATCACGTAGCATGAATGTCACACCAAATATTCATTTGGTTCCGGGCAACAATCAGTTTGTTTCATTAACATCTGTGCCTTCGGGGCAAGGGTCACCCCTCGATCCTGTTTGTTTATGCTTTATCTCATCAATTGTTTTAGAGAAGCTGTTGGGTATTTAAATGTTGTTAAATATAATATGTCTTTTTACCGTCTGAAATTAACTGACTGTGTTGTGATTTCTGTCACTAAATTTTTTTTTGCCAAATTCGTAAAATTACAACAAGGGGCAGTATCTTGGACGCTAATTAGATATACAGTTGTCACTCTCAATAACGAAAACTTCCCTGTAACATCTTCGACACAACTAGACTCGTATCAAAAACCCTTTCTATAGCGAATCTTCTCTTTATAGCGAGTCAATTTGCAGGGGGTCGTTACAAAGGGAAGCTATACTTATTACATTTAAAACATTTAGAACAGTTTCCTCATTATATGGGATGAAAAATCATTCTACTGCCACGTATTCCAAGGTTCTGTACTTCGTTTTCCAGTCTAAAGTATCCATTTCCTGAACGGTATTCTCCTTGTTGCAGGTTCTTCCTACCCTGCTGTGCTGTCGGCAGTGCACGCGTTCCCCAGGCGTTCTCCGAACGGGCTGGACGAGCACCCGCGGTGTGTCGACGTGGACAGCATGTGGTCTTCGTGTGATTGTCGCATCGAGACCTGTATCGGGTGGTACCCTTGTGGCCTCAAGTTCTGCAGAGGGAAGTCTGCTGAAGGATCGTCCTATCGCTGCGGGATCAAAACCTGCCGGAAGTGCTCTCTTTTCGCGTACTACGTCCGTCAGAAACAGCTGTGCTTGTGGGACGAGTGAAAGTTCCGTGCTGTTCTGTGTCATTTTTTGCGCTTTGAAGAGTTTTTTGGGCGCTGATCGAGGGAAAGCTTGCTTTGCTGTATGTGAAAATGTGTATGAGTGCTGGTTAAGTCGTCCACACCGTTCTGTTTGTTAATGTTTTTTTACTTTCTGAGGCAATATGTTTTGTCAAAATGTTTTTTCGCCACCTCCCACCCCCCCCCCCCCCCCCCCTTATGGGGGGAGTTTTGGTTACTTTCCAAAGTACGTTGTATGGGGTATCAAAATGCTCGGGGAAACGTTCTGAGGCAATTTATTTTGTCAAAAAGTTTTTCCGACCTTCCCCAACCACCTCACCTCGTTTTAGGGGGTAGTTTTGTGTGGTTGCCGAAGTACGTCGTGTGGGGTCTCTAAGTACTCGGGGGGGAACATTCTGGGGCCATTCCTTTCGTCAAAAACTTTTTCCGTCTCCAATCATTTAACCAAGGGTTTTTTCTAGGAATCACGCAAATAAGCAGGTAAAGTTTTGTCCGACCGTGTCGTACCGCTTGTTTTTCGTATATTTTGAGATTTTTTGAGGGAGCCGAAAGGAGCTATCCTGTAGGGATCTCTTCTTGCTCTCTATTTTTTCCTAAAGACGGAATCTACATTTGCTATTTGTTTACGTTTTTCCGGCTTTTAAGGCTGAATATACATTCGCTATTTTTTTACGTTCCGATTTCAAACTTTGTGAGAAAACTATTGGATATTTACATATTCTGAAATATAATATATGTCTTTTGAACGTCATTACTCATGAGGCTATGTTGTGATTCCACGATCGGTTAATTTTGGACATTTTTTTTTTTTTTTTTTTTTTTTTTGACAAAAATCGATCGTAAAATCACAACATAGCCTCATGAGTAATGACGTGAAAAAGTCATATTATATTTCAGAATATTTAAATATCCAATAGTTTTCTCACGAACGTAAAAAAATAAGAAATGTATGGTGGCCCTTAAGGACACTGTTGGATATTTAAATGTTCTGATGTATAATATGCCTTTTTCACGTCCGAAATTAACTGGCTATGTTGTGATTTTACGATCGAGTTAAAAAGATATACTACATTTCAGAACATTAAATATTCAAGAGTGGGCTCAAAAAAAAAAAAAAAATCAGAAAAAACGTAAACAAATAGCAGATATATAGGTACCTATATATTAATTTTTAATATCGTACAAGTAAAATTGAGTAAAGAAAAACAAGACCCTAAGCTCACTGATTAACTTTTCTCAACAACTTTACAAATTATAACCAAACTTATTTAACGAGGGGAAAATTAAGGTACAGTTCAATGAGTTTTGATGAGGGAATCAATACCTGATTTTCTTCCATAACTTCTCTAATGAGGACTTGAGGTAAAGGCTATCGCTGACGTGTGAAAGATAAGATACTTACTTGTCACACCCTTAAGATGACTTGTAAATGAGGTACAGTATTGAGTGTTGAGGGCAAGGCCACCGGTTCGATCCAGATCCTTATCAAAGTTTTTCTGATCGGCATTCACCTCTGATATGTTCAGTATGTCAAGTGAAATGTATATCGGGGCTGTGGTGGTTCGGAACCCACCTTCACCATAAGACCGAACGATCATCGAACATTCGCTATTTGTTTACTTTCTTCTGCACACTTTATGAGGAAACTATTGAATATTCAAATGTTCTGAAATATAAAATGTCTTTTTAACAGCCGAAATTTGTGATGTTACGATATTTGTGAAATCTTAGCACACCCTGGTAATTTTGGCCGTTAAAAAGACTCATTATATTTCAGAACAGTTAGTTATCCAATAGTATCCTCATAAAGTGTGGAGAAAAAACGTAAACAAACATGACTGCGTAGACGCCCTTAAGGGTACGTCTAATGAGGTTCTGAGGTTAAGCGCACCGCTGACATGTAAGAGATAAGATACTTGTCACGCCCTTAAGATAACGAGGAGATGGGCAGGGTTCATTAGGTACGCCTTGCTCCTGGGGGGCGGTAACCCTGTAGCCTTCCTTATGCTGATCCGCGTGAAAATTTCTTAAATTGAAGGTACGGACTGATGGAGACGATTTTTCTAGAAACCACTTTTTACATCTCAAGGGACCCCCAAGATGACGGGAAACAAAAAACCTCGATTTCGAAATTTTTGCTAGAAAAAAAAAATTATGTCTTGGTACATTGCATCGGCTAGCTAGAAAATAAAAAACGTCAAAAAGCAAAGAAATTTAATGCGGGAAAAAAAAGAACGCTTGCAAATTATAGTTATTTTAACTGACAAACTTTGTGTTTTTCGCACTATACATTTGCTCTCTTCCATTTTATTTTTTTTCTGCACACTTTATGAGGTTACTATTGGATATTTAAATATTCTGAAATATAATGTATCTTTTTAACGGCCGAAATTAACAGGCTGTGTGGTGATTTTACGATCGGTTAATTTTGGACAATTTTTTTAGTGGCAAAATATATTTCAGAACATTTAAATATCCAATAGTTTCCTCGTAATGTGTGCAGACGAAAACGTAAACAAATAGGTAACGAATGTATGTTCGGCCTTAATTTCTCTTATTTCAAAGTATAGAAACCCCACGGAAGTTCAAGCACAATTTTATGGTGACATTCTCGGTTAAAAAAATTAATCTCGATTATTTGAGTGTCTAACTAAGGTTAACTTTTGACCAGTGTGAATGATGTTTGATTTTGTTACAAAACGCAACGATTAATAAAACGCTACATCTGCCTTATCCGATTGGTCTGGAATATAATGTAGGTATTTATGTATTTTCTATTAGTGTACTCCATAGACTGTGTCGTACCTCAGTAGAACTAGAGTAGCTTTTTATGTATAGAAAATTACATACGATACAAAAATGGAATTGTTTTTTTGTTACTATTTTCCACTACGTAGACCCTTTACGCTGGGTTGGTTTTGAAATTTAACTTCTAGTTACGCTAACTGGACTTAAGCAGAGCCGGTTTAACCTTCAATGAGGCCCCAAGCTAGACTCGATTTCTAGGCCCTTTTATTTTATTATTTTTGTTATTTAATGCCAAGAGTAGCAAAATTTTGGGGGAAAAGGCAAAAAATGAGTGAGCGAAGGGAGCGAGCCGAAAATTTCACTAATCTCCGAAAAATCTCCATATTTCCTAATTGTTTGTTACGTTGGGGGCCTTTGTAGGCCCCTTCAGAGCGTAGGCCCTAAGCTATAGCTTATTTAGCTTAATGGTTAATCCAGCACTGGACTTAGGCCCTTTGTTAACAGCAAAACTTTAGCCAGGCTAACCTAACCTAACCTAAGCTGTAGAAGGGTGAAATAATGGAAACCAGAGTCCATTCTCATTGAAAATTGATCCTTCATCATGACGATCATCAAATATTCACCAGTTTCCCATCCAGTGAACGACAGAGAAGAGGATTCAACAATGGCGAAAGAAGCCATAAAGAACACTGTTTACATACCCTTAGTTTACTTAACCGGAATTTTGATCCACTGAAGGGTGATTTCACAACTTCTTAAACATCACTTTAGTGCCGTCTAAAAGTTCACTATAGCGCTATCCTCCAGATAAAGAAGCAAATCTTTCATCTTCCTAACGATAGCGCTCTTATCTTGCCGTTAGCTAGTGGATCGATTATCCGGCCGGTAGCGATCTAAAGTGAACTGCAGTCTTCCATGATAAAATTTGAGATATCGGCCAGTTAAAAATTATAGGTAAATTTATCTGCTTGATAAGGAATTGGTGAAAGCCATCCTATAGTTTTTACCTAGACCTTAGGTACCTATATAATTTTACAATGGCTAGGGTACATGGTACCTACCTACTTCTTGATTCATGGAATATCAAACTAGCTACCTCACTTCTTGTCCTTTTGTCTCCAGTATGACTACGTCACCTATTCAATTTAGTGACGTCACCTATTACATGCAGTACTTTTAAGACGTACTATACTATACTATACTATACTATACTATACTATACTATACTTCTTGCAGGTCACTTTTTCAGAAATTCTCTATTCTCCCTGCTCCTTGTGTTTTCATTTATCAGGTATTATTATTTGTTCGCGAACACCCAGAACACTTCCCTCTTAATTCAAACTTTCACTCTTATAAAACTCGGTCGTCTTCAAATATACATGTAGGCAAATTTGCTACCTCCCTTCGTTTGAACAGTCCTCCGATTTTAGGTGTTCGTCTATATAACGCTCTCCCGGTTGAAATTAAATCTGAAGAAAGTTTAACGATTTTTAAAAAATTGCTAAAATCATATTTACTTGAAAATGTTTTTTATAGTTTAGAGGAATTTCTAAATTTGTAATTTAACTGGACAACCAGGCGTTTTATACTTTAGTTCCACCTATTTTTGGTGGGACAAGGTCAACAAAACGTAAAAAAAAAAAAAAAAAAAAAAAAAAAAAAAAATACATTCCCTCTTTGATTTATTTACGTTTTTTGAACAATCATACGTACACATATCGAAATTCATATTTTCTTACGTGAAAAAGACATATTTCAGAGCATCTACATAATCTAACAGTGTCTTCAAAAAGTGGTTGGAAAAAACGTAAACGAATAGCATTGTGTCTCCCAACCAACTGAATAGTGACGTAACGAAAGCTTTGTAGGTATGTACTGACAATAAGGGTGACCTGTACCTGCATCTATGTTCCCTTTAACGTCAGCCACAGAGACTCTGAATTATTTATCAGGGTTCCGACGAAATGTCAGTGAGCACGAGCAGTGAGCTATAAGCGCGACTGATTCGTGGTTCGTGGATGGAATAGATATAAAGTGACGCCCCACAGCAAAGGTAGGGCAGTTCGTACCACTCTGGCCCACGAAAGCAGCCTTCCCCAGTGCTGCTGCCACACAATGGACTCTACCACCCTACCCCATACACGATCACAGTGGGCCATATAGGACCATGCTGGGCGATATAGTAGCAGCGTCAGCCAGCTGGTAATACGAGGGGGTAACCACTCCAGAGATTCCTTGAGATTCCACTGAGATTCCATAAAGATTTCCAAAGATTCCCAACGATATTCATAGAAAGATGAACCCCAAAGGGGTAAACACTCCAAAAAAATTCAAAGATTCCCTGAGATTTCATAAAGATTCCCAACGAGATTCCCAACGAGTGGTTAACCCCTCAAGGTAATATGTGACCGAAAAATTTCCTAACTTTATGAGCGGTATAAAGGCAAAAATGTAGAGGTTTGAGAATTTCCACAAAAAATCCGAGAGACCCTCGTATGTTCATGAAGTGCACTTATACAAGAAGAGATGTAAGGAGTAGGCAATCAAGCTGATGTCATACGGGAAAAGAAATAGGTTGGATGCTTTCAGAAAAATACAGAATAAGAGAATAAGAAATCAGGGTACGAGGGTGACTCTGAATTATAATAAATGACAAATACGAGGCTGAGATAGAAGATAAGATATAAAAGCACTCCCTGGCTGAGATATAAGATAAAGGCACTCCCCTTTGCCTCTATTATTTGTGCCTTCACATGTGTTTCCCCACCCGGTTCTCTTGAAAAAATTCGCGTTATATTGTATGCGCCTGTCGTGTAAACTCATCTTTACCTTACACCTGTCTGACTTACACGTTCCCTAAGAATAGTGATGTGGATTTTTATAAGTCCCAATTTTGTAGAAAGGGACTATAACGAAAAAGTTTGGGAGGAATTTTTTTCCTCAGAAACTCCCTTGTTATGGAAGTTACAGCTGTACCAAAATAAATAGACCACCTAATTATAGAAGCCAACATTTCAATAAAAAAGGGATATAGATAGACGGGTCACACCGGTTCGATCCCGTCCTTGTCAAAGTTTTTTTTTAACGACATTCATCTCTGATCATGTTCAGCATATCAAGGCTGTAGTTGTTCAGAACCCACCTAAAACTGTAGGTCTCCATAGTGAGGAGCTAGGTAATGCTGCCAACTGCTGGGATTGTTCTAGGTGGACGGGGAACATAAAAGAATAAAAAATGATGGTAGAATGAGGCAAGCGAAGATATAATGTAACTGCATATAAAGAGAGTGGCGTTAGCGGTTGCTGCTTCGTCAGCAGTTCTACTGCTGGCCAACAGCCAGGCGCCATTAGCCCCCCTCCCCCCCACCTTCGGATGTTGCCCCCAGATTGTAGGTGGGTTTTGTCTTTTTATAGCCGCAGTATCTTAGGGGTAAAAAAAAGATATCACTGCGATGGTTTTAACGACATTTTTGTTTTAAGGCTGAATAAACATTTGCTATTTGTTTACGTTTTTTCTGCACAAATGAGGAAACTTTTGGATATTTAAATGTTCTGAAATATACTATGACACGTCTTTTTAACGTCATAAATATGTCTTTCTAACGACTACAGTTTTTGGCATATTATATTTCAGAAGATTTAAGTATGGAAGTTTCCGCCAAAAAAAACATCAACTAACAGGAAATATATGTAGAAGACAGGGCCCCATCTTTCGAGGCTGCACATACACAAGGGTCTGATGTGGTCACAATCACGCCCGGCAGGCTTCTTTTCTCCCCTAGCTTATAAAGGCTCACCCAGATTCACCAGAAAATATCTCTACAAGTTAATAGGATTAGATCCAGTGCCTAATCCAGTTATTAATAACAAGACATCCAAACTTGCAACAGATTAAACATTCAACTTGCAAGTTTTCGAATCAAAATTGGGGTCTGACCGTTGGGAATCGTCAAGACTTTGGCAACTGCTGAAAGGCTCTGGGGCAAAAAGGTTCAGCTGACGGGTTACGGGCAGGAGGGCAAACAAACTTTCAATTAGCAGGTAATCCTGTAAGACTGGAGGAAGGAATCGCTGACATGTTTGCCTTTCACTCTGTTCCCAGCCCGTCTCGATCCCTTTGGCGGCGGAGTGCATTGCACCCCCCAGGAGTTGACTGTGCACCCCCCAGAAAGTTAGAAAAATAGTAACTATAAAAAAACTGCATGATCATACAGGACTAAATTTATCATAAGACAATAGGAAAAAATATTCAACCCTCTCCCGAAAAAATCAAAAGGGCACATGCACCCCCCAGGAAAGTGGTCTTCCGCCGCCAATGCTCGATCCCTGTGATAGTATCCCCGAACTCAGCGAATAAATTACTCAAGGAGATAGCTGGAAGTGTGGCCGAAGCCGATGAGGCCGGGATTCGAACACAGACCTCTCAGGGCACAAGTTGGCCCCCGTGACCGCTCGGCCACTGACAGGCACTTCGATAACTTTCATTGGGAAGGTACGTATTTCAAAATCCTCAGTGAATGAGTAGGCACTTCAACACATTCAAGAAATTATACTCGACAGAAAAATGGAAACGTCAGTCGGTCAGTCGAGACAGATAAAAATTGAACCCACGACCCACGACCTACTGATTGGCCATCAGGAACTGCGCCGTCTCTGCCTGTTTACAATATTTCCCTTGCACATGAGGTGCACCTGGGGGTAGGTACTTTACAGTCGTCACTGACCTAAGCAGGTACCACCTGGAAGTCGTTAAAATCATTCACCATGTAACTTGTTTTTGATACAAGGTGAAAACTGAAAACTACGTAATTATTACTTTAGAATGATTTATTCTTGTGCGGTGCTTTAGGTTAAACAGTTTTATGAACCTCCCGCTACGGAGGGTGTCGGTAAACTGAGGAGCAGCGCAGATCATTCTTTCTTATATACTGCAATACATCCATCCCGAGGAACCTCGAAGACACCCGAAATATCCCGAACCTTCCTACGTAAGTAATTAGTCATCAAAGAAACTAGGTAGACGAACATGAGTGAATATTAAAAACATTTTCTGAACCTTTTTTATGTGGGTAATTTAAACATGAATAATTATTTACATCTTAATATTCAATTATATTCATACAGTCTTACATAATATGTAAGTTATAACTTTTTACATGTATTTTACATAGGTGAAATAGGTAATTTTTACATATGTAGTGTTTTAATTAAATTTTACATATGTAATTTATTTACATAAATTTTACATATGTAGTTTATTTACATAAATTTTACATATGTATTTTATTTACATAAATTTTGCATATGTAATTTTTTTTACATAAATTTACATGTGTAATTTTTACATAAAATTTATGTTTTACATAATTTTACATATGTAATTTTTTTACATAAATTTTACATGTGTAATTTTTTTACATAAATTTTATATACGTAATTTTTTTTACATAAATTTTACATACGTAATTTTTTTTACATAAATTTTACATACCTATTTAATTTTTTACATAAATTTTACATATCTAATTTTTTACATAAATTTTACATGTGTAATTTTTTACATAATTTTTACATGTGTAATTTTTTTACATAAATTTTACATATGTAATTTTTTACATAAATTTTACATATATGTAATTTCTTAATATAAATTGTATGTCATTTTTAACATATCGGAATGTAATTTTTTAACATAAATTTTACATGTGTAATTTTTACATAAATTGAATATATAAGTTTTACATAAATTATACATATATGTATTGTTACAAATATTACACGAATGTACTTCAACATGAGTTATAGACGTAGGAAACTTAACATGAATGAAGTAGGTAGCTGATTATTTCGTAGATGCGTTCGGGGTACTTCGGATGTCTTCGGGGATTCTCGGGACCAGTATGACAGTATATAAGAGATATTCCGTGAGCTGTCCCCTCAGTTTACTGGCAGCCTCCTTTGCGGTTGGTTCACAACAACGTTCAACCTCTAGGAAAGCACCGGTTATCTTTTGATCCTACTATCTGTGGTTAGGAATACTGAGCATTTACTTACCCTATCATCAAATCATTCAGAAATAATGGTGATATTGATGGTACTTACTTTGGTCCGTGACGTCATTACTATCGACCCCATTACATCATCATCACTTAATGATCACTACCTGGGAGAAATTATTCAGCTCAGTCCCTGCATGGTACGTGTTGCTTTTGCTTAGCAAGCGCCCCGGAACGATCATGATGGGGACCTACAGTTTAAGGTGGGCTCCGAACCACCATGTAGACACAAGGCAACGTAAGCCAACGCCATTATGTAGGCAGCACAGCTGGCTGACGCTGCTACTATATCGCCCAGCATGGTCCTATATGGCCCACTGTGATCGTGTATGGGGTAGGGCGGTAGAGTCCATTGTGTGGCAGCAGCAGGGCCGCCCACAGCGTTCGCGGGCCCCAATGCGGCCCCCCTCCACCCAGGGCCGGATTTGGACTAATTGCCGCCCTGGGCACAAATAATTTTCCGCCCCCCCCCAATTTTTTTTTTTCGTTTTCCTATGCACCAGGTTTTAAATATTGATAAGAGGCTCAAACAGACTGAAATCACTGTAACAAGTACCTAATCGAGCGAGCGAAGCGAGCGAGAAGAAATTTTGAGATCCAAAAGTTAGCAGGGAAAAAACGCTTATTTATTTATTCGTTTGCTTTTTCTAAACCGTGCCAACCGCTTACGGCGGCGGGCCACTCTGACCCCCGAAAAAGAAAGCCATCAATCGAGCGAGCGAAGCGAGCGAGAAGAAAATTTGAGATCCAAATAGTTAGGTAGTCCTTATAAAAATATCTTTTCTTGTATGAAGGCGAGATTTTCCGCCCTGGGCAAGTGCCCATAATGCCATTAGGTAAATCCGGCCCTGCTTCCCCACAGTCATGGATGGAAATAGGTAGTTGATGTTTAATTAAGGGGAAATACACCCATTTGGTTCGCAATGCTACGTACTTCAAGCCCTACTCCGAAGTTACAGGGCGAGTGAAAAGTGTTTATAGGGGGATGTAAACCTGAGACTCTTTGTCGTGAGGTAGTGTTGTATTTTTGCATGAAATGGAGTAATAAGCCCACAGGAGCGATTTTAAACAGTCAACTACCAGTCCACATGTTTTTTTGACAGATCGCGAAAACACAACACTACCTCACGCGAAATATTTTTTTGTAACGTTTCGGATTAAAACAGTATGATTTTATCGTCACATTTAGTAGAAAAGCTTGATAAATGTTTGTAATATTTACCGCCGCCATGTTACATGTTGACAATTTTTATTTCACTTACGGAAGTTCGTAATTGCAACACCATTTCTCTACTTTTCCTCCTGTAAAAGCTAAACATAGTGTCCTACTTTCACTCGTTCGTTTCGCGTTCAAATAGCACACTATGTTTAGCTTTTAGAGTAGACACAACCGATACGATATTGCAATTACCAGTCTCCGGTGGTACTAAAATGTAAACATTACTTTTGTCGAATATTTACTTTCGCACAGTGGTTTTGGCGGAGTTTGTCGAGAATGTATGGTGGCCCTTAAGGACAATACTTTGGAAAAAAAATCTGGGGACCCGCGGGCCCCTTCGGGGCCCCGGGCCCCAATGCGCCGCGCATTACCCGCATTATGGAGTGTCCGGCCCTGGGCAGCAGCACTGCTGAAGGCTGCTTTCGTGTGCCAGAGTGGTACGCACTGGCCCATCTTTGCTGGCTGGGCCACAGTGTGTAAGGACCTTAAGGGTCGATGTATTGAATTGCCAGAGTGAAAGTTTACAACCCTTGTCTATCAAGCTTTGCAATTAGTACAAGTTACGATGAGTTTCCTCTAGAAAAGCTCTGGTTAGTGCTTACCAGTGTACTCCCGTCTGCAGAGCCAGCAATAAAAGCAAATCATACGATTGGGCGATCAAAGCAAACCCTCGACAACTCTAGAAATGTTGAGGAATCAGAGCTAACTCCAACTGCACCTCAAACACAGCGTACCTTACTTATTTTTCCTTTTTCCAGAAACAGGGCCGGAGTTTCACAGAACCGGAAACGTGTAAATTTGCTCGCTATAAAGAGAGAGCTCGCTATAGAGAGGGTTACAAAAGGAGGCAAGGTTTTTCAAGAGACCGTAGCGTTTACACTACTGAGAGTCTCGTTATAGGTAGAGAAACATTTTCTTCAGCTTATCGTAGGTATAGGTATTTTTAGATTATTAGCTTCAGCTTAGGTACCAGTGCTATCGCATTATGGAAACAAGTGGATATTTTGATATTTAAATGTTCTGAAATATAATACCTATGTCTTTTTAACGTCATAAATTATATGGTGCACGTGATTTTATACGATCGAGTGTTTTTTGTGAAACCACAACATAGCCTCATAATTTACGACGTTAAAAAGACGTCTTATATTTCAGAGCATTTAATTATCCAATAGTTTCCTCATAAAGTGTGCATAAAAAAACGTAAACAAACACGATTGTGTGGTCGCTCTTAACAATAGGTACATTTTGTAATTCAGAACAAAATATGGCAAGAAAAATGATTCTTCTGCCACGTGTTACACGTTTCACCTACGCTCCATTTTTCTGAAGAAAGGCGTTAAATATTCCATATCGAGGATTTAACATTCCATCAAGCACGAAAAACCAACGGGTGGGAAAAAAGAAAAAATTCCCCTTCTGGTTGAATAAGGATAAAGACCGAGTGCGAAGAAATTGTTCCGTTAGAATAAACGTAATTCCCAATGGTTTTCTATTACATCTAAAAAAATATTGGAGCTTTTTCAACTTTGTGATCCGTCAGATCCATCATGCTGTATTTCACTTCCTTTTACTTCTTCCGGTGCGGCTGCCAACACTTTCACGTCAAACCGAAGCAAACAAGCTCAATTTCTTTTTGTTCAGGGCCACCACTAGAAAATGCAAGACAAGAACAAGAAACGGCATTTCTTGTTCTTGTTCTCGCAAAGCGACTCTTGCTCTTGTTCTTCCAGTAAAAATCCTATATTGTTTTTGTTCTTGCAGTAGAAAACATTCTTTATTCTTGTTCTTGCTGCAAGATTCTTGCAATTTCTTGAATATACTTGAATAATGTGGTTTGTTGCCTACCGAGCAGCCATTTCAAGTGCAATCTATCGTCGCATAGTCTGCAGAGTTTTTTGTACAAACTATGGACTGCAATCCATGAATGAAGCTTTGGAAAATACTGCCTGGGTTTATGCAAGACTCTTGCGGGAACTCTTGCAAAAGTTCAACTCTTGTTCTTGTTCCTGTTTTGGTGACAAAAATCACTCGATCGTAAGATCACAACATAGCATCATGAGTAATGACTAATGACGCTAAAAAGACATAATATACCTATCTCAGAATATTTAAATATCCAATAGTTTTCTCACAAAGTTTGAAGTTCAAACGAAAAAAAATAGTGAATGTATATTGAGCCTTAACGGCCACCATACATTCTCGACGAACTCCGCCGAAACCACTGTGCGAAAGTAAATATTCGACAAAACTAATGTTTACATAATAGTACAACCGGAGACTGGTAATTGCAACATCGTATTGATTGTGTCTACTCTAAAAGCTAAACATAGTGTGCTATTTGAACGCGAAACGAACGAGTAAAAGTAGGACACTATGTTTAGCTTTTACAGGAGAAAAGTAGAGAAATGCTGTTGAAATTACCCACTTCCGTAAGTGAAATAAAAATTGCCAAAATGCAACATGGCTACGGTAAATAGTACAAACATTTATCAAGCTTTTCTACTAAATGTGACGATAAAATCATACATTTTTTAGTCCGAAACGTTACAAAAAAATATTCCTCGTGCGGTAGTGTTGTGTTTTCGCGATCTGTCAAAAAAACATGTGGACTGGTAGTTGACTGTTTAAAATCGCTCCTGTGGGCTTATTACTCCATTTCATGCAAAAATACAACACTACCTCACGACAAAGAGTCTCAGGTTTACATCCCCCTATAAACACTTTCCACTCGCCCTGTAACTTCGGAGTAGGGCTTGAAGTACTTAGCATTGCGAACCAAGTAGGTGTAGTCGAAAATAGCGAATGTATATTCAGCCTTAAGAGGACGCTATACCTGACGATGCATTTTTTGCCGCCCATAAGATTAACATTGCGAGCGGCGATTCATTTTCAAGGTTTACCCTTGGTTGGAAAGACACAAAATTTTGCCTCTACCTAGCCCTAACAATGTTCTAGGGAGTGTTCGAAGCAGATTTCCCAATTTCTCACTGGTTTCTTCTATTACTTACAACTGTTTTGCAAATGCTAGCATCGCATACCTCAAGAAAAGTGCTGTATCTCGGAAACCATAGTAAAAAAAAGGGAAATCTGCTTCGAACACGCACTAGAACATTGTTAGGGCTCGGTACAGACAAAATTTTGTGTCTTTCCAACCAAGGGTAAACATTGAAAATGAATCGCCGCTCGCAATGTTAATCTTATGGGTGGCAAAAAATGCACCGTCAGGTATAGCGGACCCTTAAGAAGTGGTGAAATCCAGCCTTAGCGGGATAACAAAAAGTGCTTACAAAGTAAAAGCGCAAGTTATCTATAGTTATACGTAAAGTAAAGAAAATTTAATTGTTCAGTTTGCCTCCAGGGGAGGGGAAATGAAAAGTAAGCATGTTGAAGAAGAGGTGCGAAACTTTACTTGTCTAATGAACGGAAAATGTGTACCTACCTACCTTAGGCAATTTACTGCCAAAACTTACAAACTTTCTTCCGAAATTCAGCGGAATACTTCATTGCTTTTGGGCGTACGGTGAGAAAAACAAATAGAAAAACATAAGGTATTTTCAAAAACCGAGAGATCCGAGAGTTCTAGGTGTTGGTCTTGGAGGACCCAGGTACAACCGGTTCGATACCTATCATATCGAAATATTTCTGATCAGCATTCACCTCTGATATGTTCAGCATGTCATGGTAAATGTATATCGAAGCTGTGGTGGTTCAGAACCCACCTAAAACTGTAGTTCCCCGTCGTGTATGCAATAATTTCGTCAGAAAAATGTCATTAACAAAGTGAACACAAGAGGTTGTATAGTGAGGATTAGGTTAGGATTAAGGGGTGGTCTGGCTTGAATATTGTATGGTTACGTAAGACAAATGAAGCGTTTTCACCCCTTAATTGCTCCCTTACTTAATCAATAGCAAAACCTTCTCCCTCCACCCCGTCCAGAGACCTTTGTAGTAGAGGGGTTTGGGGGGGGACAAGCCCAGCAACTAGACCATTTCAAGAATTATCCATCGTGCAGCTGGCATCACTACCCAGTTCATCCCCACCCAACATATCAGAGGCGAATTTCAATCAGAAAAATTTTAATACGATTGTGATCGAACCCTAGTGTTTCTGTAATGACTCGCTTAATCAATGGGAACAACCATCTATCTCCTCTTTTTCCCTGAGGTCGTAACTCCCGCAACTTTCCTCGCTTCCCGCCAATAACTGAAAAAGAATGAGAGAATTTCAAAATTATCGCCCCTGCGGACTACAGAGTAGGAGTTATGGGGAACAGAGTCCTACAGCGAGCTTTTAACTCTGCGCCGTTATCTTTCCTTTATATCGGATCGGGTAGTTTATTATGAATCCGGTGCTTTCGAGGAACACTGACGGGTCACACCGGTTCGATCCCGATCCTAGCTAAAAGTTTTTCTAATCACTTCTGATATGTTTAACACCTCAATTGAAATCTACATCGAGGCTGTGGTGTTTCGGAACGGTCGTAGTAGTAACACGATGGCTAGGGGTGTATACGATGGGGACCTACAGTTTTAGATGGGTTCCAAAACACCACAGCCTAGAGTCACATTTCTTTTGGATGCCGGACATATCATTTTTGATGCGCTCAAGATCGAACCCGTGCTCCTCTGCTATCGAGGCTGTAAGGAGATCCAGGGTACTTGAGCTGATGTATAGCTTGCAATATCGCTCCTTCTCGAATCCGGTAAATCAGTCGGTGGGGAGAATGGGGGGGACTACCCCCCGGGGGGTAGCAGCCCCCTGGGGGGGTGGTACACAGGGGTCAAAAAGGGTCATTTTCCACCCCTATTCCCTAGTTCAGACCCAAAACCCAGACGAAATGATATATTGAGGTCATCGTACTTTCCAAGTCAAAATTTGATATTCCAAAGACCACCCGGTCCCAACTGGCACTCATCCATATTTAAAAACCTCGATCATAGACAATTCTAAAGATCTGACTTTATTTTGGTTTCAGGGTAGCTTGCACCACTTCCCTACCGGACGGATAAAGTAGCCAAAAACTTTATCTTGTCGCTATAAGTCCACTAGCTAACGTTACGACAAGAGCGTTATCGGCAGGATGGTGAAAGGCACCAACTTTTCTTACCGGGAGGATAACGCTATAGTGAACTTCTATGGGGCACGCTATAGTCGACTTTAGAAACTGGTGAATATTTATGTGTTCTGAAATATAGTAATATGTCTTTTTGACGTTGGTTATTGTTGACAAATTTTTATTTGACTTCATCGAGCCATTGAATGGGAGAAAACGTGAATGTCGCTCGACCAAGATATAGGTAGATAGGTAGGTATAGGTATAGGTGCAGGGGAAAACGCGGAATTTCAATTTAACTGAACACTTGGGGGGAAATAGGACCTGACCGTGTCACTAGACGCTCAAGGGATGTTCGCTGAATAAAATACACGTCCAATTGGAACCCCCTCATTCCAGTTGCATTCACTCCGAGCGCGACAGGAACATTTTCATGTGCACGGTGTAGAAATGCGTTTCGCTTTTTTTGTATGACGAGCACAACACTACGCGAATTTGGCCGAAGCCGAATAGGTGTAAGCAGAAAATATTCCTCACGCAGGGATTTGAACCTAGACCTCTCAGGTTGGTTCTACGAAAATCCCAGGTATCGCGACTAGGTGCACTGTCACACTCAGCCGAATCTAAGGGTTGGGGGGTTTGGAGTCACATTCTCCCCTTAAACATATGGTACTATAGTCCAAGTCAGGCTGGGAGCGTACCGATTAGTCATAATTTCTTGAAGATTTTCATTTGATCCGGATTTGGGTTCCATATCCTACCATACGCTAAAAATGCCAATCCGACCCTGAGCAGATATTTCCCTGCTCAAGAAAAAGTTTTGATCAGCCCCAGATTTGCAAGAAAGTATGACTTATCGGTACGCTCCCAGTCTGACTTGGACTATACCAATGTGAAACAAACAAGGGGTACGACAATGGCCGCAGATACTTTCCCAGACTTTCCCCCTTGACCACCACTGCCCCTGGGATGAGATGACTTGTCTGAGGAAGCCACCCCGAGCATTTTGATACCCCGCACGACATATTTCTGCGACCTTTTAAAACACAACCCGGCGGAAGTCGGCGCGGTGCAGCTAGGTGGACGACATCCTTGAATGGGAAAGAAATGGACGAGAAGATTGAAAAGGGGAGAACAACCGGAAGCTTGGGTTTTCGTAGAGCACCTCAGCCGGAAATGAATATTACATTCTTTTTGTGTGGAGAAACATGAAATTAATTTGAGGGGGATGGAGGGTGGGAATTCATAGAATTAGAAATAAGGGAGGGGGAGAAGAAGCTTTTCCTCCACGAGCTGCCACTTGAAAAAAAGGTATACAATAATGTAAAATTATTCTCAGAGCGCAGCAGTTTCACTGCGGTGTTGCCGGTTTTATGTATTGAGCTTGCACGAGTTGTCGAGTTCGTACTGTATGAGGGTGAGGGTAGTCACTAAAATGTTAAGACATAGATCCCATAAATTTGCCTATTTGTTTTTCTGCTCACTTCATATTGGACATTTAAATGCTCTAAAATATAATAGGTCTTTTTAACAGCCGAAATTAAGAGGCCATGTCGTGATTTTTGTCAACAAAAAAAAATTTCCAAATGGGAAAATTTTAATTTTTGCTTTGGTGGTGGGAGGAGCAGGGAAACTGTGGTCTCCCTATACCTCGGTGACTTTGGATCCTTCTAACCATCCAAGATGGGGTTCCTTTGACTTAAAAGCAGACACCGGAAATGAGCATGTCTTGTTTACATTATTTCTTCCTTCTACTAAAAACTCGAGTCGCGCCGGATATGGTTCTGCCAGGTTGTTCCCCGCACACTTTCTCTTGGAGGTCTCTTACCCAGAGTCCAAAAAGGTGGTTGGTACCTATCTTCAGAATGTACCTATACCTATAGGTACGTCAATACGTCCGACGTAATATGCGAAAGACACACAAAAATTGCACCTGCTTCAGGTAGTGACACAAACAAATGTGCTCGTTTGTATCCGATCTTTATCGAAGGGCTCCACGTATATAGGAAAAGACAGATATAGATGGGAAGGTAGCCCCAGGGAGAAACCTTTCTGCTGGTGTATTCCCTTTCTCGAACGCCAGCTAACCCACCCAACTAACACCTTCAATATTTATTGTAAGAAGAACTGTTCTCCGTATATCGCATCATGACGTGCCTTATCTTCTTACAATAAATTTTGAAGGTGTTAGTTGGGTGGGTTTGCTGGCGTTCGAGAAAGGGAATACACCTCCTGGGCAGGTCTACCTACGGCCTAGTCAAACACCGCAGACTTGCCCATATCTCTCTAAAATGTGTAAGAAGACAGACTTAGTTTCTACCTGTATTTCGGAGCAACTAAAAATCCAGCAGTTTCCCCAAAGCCTGCTGTCACTAAAAAAAACGTCAAAAAACAGCACTGTGTGTCAAAATTCGTTTACGTGGATCTTTAAATGTTCTGAAAATTAATATTCCTTTTTAAGGTGGAATACACGTATTTGGTTCGCAAATTTTCCTTACGTACTTCAAGCCCTACTCCGAAGTTACAGGGCGAGTGAAAAGTGTTTATAGGGGGATGTAAACCTGAGACTCTTTGTCGTGAGGTAGTGTTGTATTTTTGCATGAAATGGAGTAAGTAATAAGTCCACAGGAGCGGTTTTGAACAGTCAACTACCAGTCCACATGTTTTTTTGACAGATCGCGAAAACACAACATTACCTCACACGGAATATTTTTTTGTAACGTTTCGGGCTGCAAAATGTATGGTCTTATCGTCACATTTAGTAGAAAAGCTTGATAAATGTTTGTACTATTTACCGTAGCCATGTTACATTTTGACGATTTTTATTTCACTTACGAAAGTGTGTAATTGCAACACCATTTCTCTACTTTTTCTCCAATAAAAGCTAAACATAGTGTCCCACTTTCACTCGTTCGTTTCGCGTTCAAACAGCACACTATGTTTAGCTTTTAGAGTAGACACAACCAATACGATATTTCAATTACCAGTCTCCGGCGGTACTAATATGTAAACATTAGTTTTGTCGAATATTTACTTTCGCACAGTGGTTTTGGTGGAGTTCGTCGAGAATGTATATACAGCCTTAACGGCCGAAATTAACTGACTATGTTATAATTTTACGATCGAGCGATCGACAAGAAGATTGTCCGACATTAACCGATCGTAAAATCACAATAGTCTGTTAATTTATGACTTTAAAAAGACATATATTTCGATCAGAAAGTGTATAAAGAAAAAACGTACACAAATAGCGAATACCCAAGCGAATTTAAAAAAAAATGTGTTTCAGTGATCCCGATTGGATAATTTGCATTTTCAATGCTGTTAATTGGAAGAAGGCAGAGGGAGGAGGGTTAGGAGTTAAGCCGTGGGGATTATTCCGGCCCTTCCTTCCGTCGGATCGACTTGCTTCGCGTTTTCACAGTCGCTTCTGAGCGAAATCTCATTATTTTATATATTATACATTCCACATTTTTGTCTTTCACCGCGCTTATACTAAATCAGTGACAGCGACAACTCCCAGTTATCTTATAAAACTCAGATTAAGGCTTAAAGTAACTTTACTCTCCATTCTAGTGAAATCACATCCGATTTTGAAGAAATTTGGTATGTATTTTTTAAAAAATCAAGGTCAAGTGCGTTTTGATTGGTCAAAAATTGCGGCCGCTATTACCAAAAAAACCACGAAAATAATTCAAAAATCGTGTTGTATTACCTACAACTTTTGTCTGAAAAAGTTTTTCGTCCGACGCACCGTTTAGGCAGGGGGTGGGGGGTTGAATTTTCAAAACGCATAACTCACTTATTTGGTACTACTTACAGGCAGTGTCTGGAATTAGTCACTGTCACTGTCACTGCTACTTCCCATCGCCTCCTTCTTGCTCCTCAAGTTCGCCCTGAGCTGCTCCTTCCGTCCCCCGCCTTTCCGAGGTAGCGTAGGCTTTGCACGCCAGCGGTGTTATTGCGGCCGTCAGCGGGCAGGGGGTCGCCCTCCTTGAGAACGCGGTGCCAGGCGTAGCTGGTGAACTGCCGCATGCCGGTCCAAGAGGGCCATCAGGAAGAGCTGGAGGAATAAGGGGGAAATGAGACCAGTGACATATCAGGTACCGCGGCGTGTCGCCGTTCTAATGCGAAAACGTAGCGTAGCCGAGAAAGTGGTCCAGAATGGAATTATTACATTGTAGGTGGCTATGGTCACTCTACTATTCTCGAAAATTAATAAGAAATATCAAAAAAGTCGTTTCGAGCTCAACATCTTCAGACCTCTCTATCCTCTACTATAAGTAATAGGATATGGGAGCAATATCACGCTGCTATCAGTAACCTAACCTGACAGTTGGTTGGTATATAGGTAGGTATAGGTACCTCGATGTCGTCCTGAACGATGTTGAGGACCCATGCAGTCGAGTCGAAGTCAGTGAGCCGTAGGAATCCAGCTATCATGTTTCCGCCAGAATATAGCCGGTTGTGCGCAACCGATTTCAAAAACTCGGCCTTGGCCCCCCCTGCAGTATTTGCCTTTAAGGCAAGTAAACGGCCCTCAAGCCTCTTGTATTTCTTCTTTGACACCGAAAGCTGGATACCTATCCTAACTTGTTCGATGGCCGGCTCCCAAGAGGACTGCTCCGTCCTTAGGGCGCTGACAAGCCGGCACAAGGTAGGATGAGTGACCAGCATCCGGTGCTGGAACACCCGGTGCCAGCCTGCCAAGGAATTAGTTGTTCTAGGAAGGCCTTGCCCCATCCTCTCCCAGAAGTTATAAAAATAAAAATCGGCCAAATGTCCTGTCGGCCAAGTGTCCGGTCACGGGGTGCAGGGCATGCCGGAACACAATGTCTCCGAGCTGCGTGAGAGCAAACGTCGGCTCGGCCCGGCTCTTCCGTCTCTGGCGCTGACGGCTGCTGTGGTGAGACATCAGCAGAAGGCTTATCCATAATGTAGCATGGGTGACTGCCCGCACCTTTTGCACTCCCACCGGCATAACTAAAGGCCATCCTGCGGTGGGAGGCTGTCAGCGTCCACCAAAATGGGTAGTAGGGTGACGAGGTGACCCGGTTCCGCACCAGAAACGACCCGCCGAAGATGGCGGGCCACCTGCCACACGGTGCGGAACCTCCTGGCCACTCCTGTGGGAATCCACCTTCCAGAATTCTCTCCCTTGCCTGACCACCACCTGATCACCCACAAAGATCCCTTGGGTGTAACCCAACGAGAAGAAGTTGCCCACGACCTGGTGGAGTTTCAGTCGGGTTCCGATCAAGTCCCGGTCGGAAAACTGACGGAGAACTTGAATCGGAACCTGTGCCCCGCAAACTGCGCCGTCTGCTTCACCTGGTGAAGGTAGAGAAGCCTCTCGACACGGTCTATAAAGAACGTCTATAAAGATCGTTCCCCTCGTAAAGAACGGTATTGCATGATGGTCTCGCTCGTCCACGTGGCGAGAGACAGCACCAGGGACATTGCGCAGTAGGTCATTGTGGTGCACTGCAGGGTCGTGGGGTAGAGCCTCGAGTCGACTTGTGAGAAGTCGCCATAAATCACGACTGGTGCCGTTTTTTATAAAAATCCAAACAAACAAAGAAAACAATTATTAATAACAAAATAAATTAACGGAAAAAGTTATTAAATTATAACACAAGGGACGGAGCCGCGGAGACAGGAAGGTGTTGCCTATAGGCAGAGCAAGGACAGAACTAGCAATGAAGAGGCAGAGCAAGGACAGAACTAGCAATGAAGAGGCAGAGCAAGGACAGGACTAGCAATGAAGAGGCAGAGCAAGGACAGGCCTAGCAATGAAGAGGCAGAGCAAGGACAGGACTAGCAATGAAGAGGCAGAACAAGGACAGGACTAGCAATGAAGAGGCAGAGCAAGGACAGGACTAGCAATGAAGAGGCAGAACAAGGACAGGACTAGCAATGAAGAGGCAGAGCAAGGACAGAACTAGCAATGAAGAGGCAGAGCAAGGACAGGACTAGCAATGAAGAGGCAGAGCAAGGACAGGCCTAGCAATGAAGAGGCAGAGCAAGGACAGGACTAGCAATGAAGAGGCAGAGCAAGGACAGGACTAGCAATGAAGAGGCAGAGCAAGGACAGGACTATGGCCCGGCTTAGTTTAGTTGATACTTGTCAAAATCTCACTCTAATGTCTAAGAAGACAGACACTATGCTTGAGAAGGAAGCAGTGTTCAGGCCTTTTAAAAACTCTAGCCTATTTATTTATAGAATTCTAAGAAGACCCAGCAGTAGTTTATTTCTCAAACAAAGTGTCTGTCTTCTCAGACATTAGAGTGAGACTTTGAAAAGTATCAACTAAACTAAGCCGGACTTTAGCAATGAAGAGGCAGAAGAACTGCTGCCAGCTGCAAGCTGAGAGCTGCGAAACTCAGGCTTCCTCAGACAGTCAATGTCTGACAGTCAATGGGAGAGAGGTAGAGACCCTCCAACTATGCCATGCGTAACGAATCCAGTATTAGGTACTGTTTCTTCTTCTGCTTCTTAGCTTTGGGCCCGCAGTGACGCATGGATGAGGCACCTGTACAGAATGAATGGCAACACATTGCGTGTTATAGTTTATATATATGATAGTGAGTAGACCGCGCGGTAGGTATCTTGGATTCTTCAAAATTACGCCAGCAAAAGAATACTTACCTACTTACTTTCATACTACCTATACCTAATACCTACTTACCTACCTTTTCGAGCAACCAACGACGGAGACGAGATGGAATTTCTTCACTTTGACTATACCTATCCCCTCTGCTAAAGTTCACTATAGCGTGGCTTTCACCACCCCGCCGATAGCGCCATTATTACAACGCTAGCTAGTTGACTTTTATAGTGGCCAGATAAAAGTTTTAGCTAGTTCTTCAGGAAGATCAGATACTGACTTTATCTGTACCTATATACCTACCTACCTAATGAATTGGTGAAAACTATGCTGTGATTTTCGAAATTTTTTTGTCAGTTATTCTTTAAAACTTATTATATTTCAGAACACAAAATATCGAACAGATTCCTCAGAAAATGGAGAGAAAGTAGTAATCTGGTGCCACGTGTTTATACAGGCTTAATAGGCAAAAAAACCTTGGTCCCCAGGATCTAGATCTGACAAACGACTAATTTAGGTCTCTGTAAATAAAAAGAGCGGGTTTTATTTGCACAAATGCTGATGTTTCTTTGGGAATAAGTGGCGCGCATTTAAAAAAGAGCGGGAACGTAATCTTGCAATTAGTTTCGGGTTTAATGGTGATTGCCGCATGAGGTTTCAGTTTTATTTTACGGTTCTCCATGTTCTTTTAATCTTTCCCCCAATTAAAAGCCTATTAATGTGTTTCCGCCGCGAAGGCTTTACGACGTCTCGACTGCCGCGACGCATTTTTCATTGCAAGCCGGCCGTTTTACAGCAAATACACAAGAATAAACAAACATAGCAAAAAAACGCATTTGGCGTCAGAATGATTTATCCTGACCATTTTTTGAGGAAACTGTTGGATGTTAGTGAATATGTTCTGAAATATAATAAGTAAGTCTTTTTAACGTCCAAAATTAACTGGCTATAAATGTTGATATTTTAAGATTGAGATACCTAATTCTAGACAAACTTATTTGACAAAATCACTCTACCGTTAAATCGGTCCCTATCCACCCTAAGTACAGTTCAGAAAAATTTGACGATGACCTCAATCGAACCTATCTCAAAGCAACCATCAAGCCCCATTCCCTTGGCCCGAAGGCACAGCCGTAAATAAAACAAACTTTTGGCCAAAACCAAATGAATATTTTTGGGTGTTATATCCATGATTTCCAAAAAAAAATTGCTGATATTGGGATTCGAACTCGTCAGTTGTGTGAGGCTGATGTTTGCTGAGGCCGCAGCAGCGTTGATCAGGATTGTATAGGTATATTCGATGCGTAGATTTAATGTAGGGGCACTTTAGCACAAGAGAGGTATGCACCTAGTGCTGAGTGCTTACTGGTGTCTGGGGAGGTCATTAAATTGCTAATGCAGCAATGGAAGCCCATACAGAAAACCAGATTATCCAGTCAGCTGCATGTTGCATGGGTGATGGTCAAACATCACTAGAATCTCCACAGCTGTCTGTTATGCAACTGTAACGCATTAAGCAAAGCTGTTCCAGTCGATATTCGGCCTAAAGCAGGTTCCACATGATGGGAATCAGAATGGTTTGGAATCAGCTATGCCGGGATTTTCTCGGCCTCCATGTCAATAAATTTCCCTCCAAAATTTTCTAGCGTTGCTTTTTAAGAAGGTATTTTAAGAAGAACCTTAAAAATCTCTTGAAAATGTTAAAAAAAAAAAAAAAATGACCGGGGGGGATACGGTTTGAAGATGGTTGTTTTCAGACATCTCCCGAATTGTTCCCGGATTTCGTTATATAAAAACTGTGAAAAAACTGTTCCAAATAAGAAACCATGTTTTTGAATGGTCTGGACGCGTTTGGGACTACAGTAATACTCGTAGAATGACAGTCATGAGATTGGGTATGGGTGATCTCAGATATAGATGGTCTTTTTATCCAATTTTTATATAAATTACAGCAGTTGAATTGATAGCGATTTTTAGGGGGTAGTAGGGCTATAAGGGTTAAAGATGTATAAGGGGTAGTAGTACTGTGAGGGTTAAACATGTAGAAGGGGTGGTATAAGGGGGTAGTTAAAACCACGGAAAGCTTGGAAGGTTTATATGAGAGAGTCGGAAGACAGCAAGTTAGTTCGACACGTAGCAGCCATGAATCTTCATTTACCCTCCTACGTTATTTCACCCCTTGTTTCCCCATTATATGCTTCCCCAAATTTAACCCCTTAAGGGTTAGGCTACTGATGCTCATTACGAGAAACCTCATGCTGCTTCCTGATTCTTTTTTTAAGTTATGAGCCCATGCACGTACCTATTTTGGTGCTTACAACCCGAAGGCACAGATTTTAATTAAACTGATTTTTGACCGAAGCGAAATGAATATTTTTGGTGTGACACCCATGCTACCAACAGAAAATTGCTGCTACTGGGATTCGAACCCAGGACCTCCGTTATGCTAGTCTAGAGTTTTCACACTAGACCACGACGAAGCCGCGCGAGAAAAATTTTAGTCCAGATGAAATTCTCAGTTTTTTACATCAAAGCCATGCGTAAAGGGAGGGGGAACCCTGAAATTGAAAGCTAGCAATCATCAGGCTAAAGGTAACCTTGGGTATAAATACTGAAGGGGATTGGAGAAGCTACCGGCTTCATTGGGCATTGAAAGCAATAAAGCTTCAAGCAAGCTGTTTGTAAATATACAGAATGTTGCCTCTGTACCAAAATATCCATCCACCCCTAACATGGGCTGGGTAGGACAAGGACCGGGCAAAATTCACCGAAAAAAAATTTCGACAACCTAAGACTAGAACCTGTGTCCTCTTCCCTCACATAGAAGGAAAGACTGCGTCTCGGAGAAAGTTTGGGTGTCTGAAAGTAGAAATTCGCCGGCAGGTAGCAAGATAATTTGGTGAGAAGAAGGAAGGACAGGGAAGTGCGAAATGATGTAAGTCCCCCCTCCCCCCACCGCCTCAAGCCCCCCCCCCCCCCCTCCAAAAAACCATCAACATCAATTTTATGCTTCCGCCATATTTTTATTTAGGAAGAAAGTTTCCAGTTAAAAAGTTAGAGCTTTCTCTCGCGCTAAAAATTTAAATGAAAATATTTTGCATTTGGATGAATTCTTGGAGTGTTATTTGTCCACGTCTGCCGAGTGGAAAGGATGGCCGTTTCATCATTCTCCTCTGCTATGTTCACCATATCTGAAATTAAAATGGAACCCACCTAAAACTGTAGGTCCCCATCGTGTACAAGACGATTGCTGGGGAGCTGGTAGTGCTGTGAAATCGTCCTGTCGCTAAAAACTGTCACCTCCCCATGTCTCTCCTAACTCATATCGAGGCTGCGGTAGTTCAGAACCCACCAAAAACTGTAGGTCCCCATCGTGTAATTGGTAAATAAGAAGTAATAGCAGGTATGGTGGCAGCTAGAAGGTAACAACACCTAAGGGAGCGTTTGGGAATAAAGTATAATGTTATTTCCCATAGGCCTCACCGTCGTCTCCCTGTGATCGTCGTCCCATTGTAAACAATCTGCTGCCAACTGTCCTATCCCCCCTTAATTTCCTTGGGGGCCAATTCCCCCCCCCCGAGCCTGGAAGGTAGAAACGGCTAATTTAAATATCCAACTCACTTTCGTCACCTCCCCTTTTTCGTTAGATTTCTTTTTATTTCGAATTATCCGGCAATTAAATGTTCGGGTGCAGTTTTTGTGTACGGGAATTTAAGAGGAAGCTACACTCTGTGACGTCATATACGAGTGACTCTTTACCTTCCGAAAATTATTAAACAAAAATCACTCGACTGGTGAGATTTATGTGTTCTCCATTATCACAAAAATCCCGCCAAAATTCAAATCAAATCTTGTGGAATCGGCTTCAAGTTTTCCACAGAGTTCCAAATCGGTAGGCGTACAATCAATGCCTTGGATTTACTTCCGTTGCAGTTCGTTCACAATAAATAGAATATAATGGTTATCAGCAGAAGCAGGGTGTGGGTATCCCGCAAACCAGATAATGTCAGTTAAGCCGATATACAAAGGAAATTTCGCAATTTCCCAATGGAATGAAATTGAATGAAGCGCACCTACCGCTCACCACAACGCGAATAATCGCCTTAAATTTCGAAATATTACGAACAATTGTGTTTTTGCTCATTTGTATAGTATTGTAGGGAGCGACGGCAGTGGCGGCTCCTGTTTTTCATGTTTGAGTGTTACAGGGAAGTGTTGTTTCCCCTGTTAAATGAATATTATCACCTAATTAAAGCCTTACTTATTCTGAACATTGCGATATCTTTGGCTAAAAAATAGCTGCCGCCGTATCGGAGCAATCAAAGTTTAAACGGAGGCCTGCATAGTTGAGTTGTTGAGTTGGGCATAACAGAAAATGTTTTGTCCTGGAGAAATTGTGCGACAAATGAGTTGGGAACGTGCATTTCTCATGTACCTAGTAAGTAGTGATTTTTTTGGGGGGGTTTTGCAACCCAGGAGCCGCCACTGGAGAAGGGGGGGAGTCCCCCTCGAAATTCGGAATAATGGGGGCAGTCGACCATGGGACGTACCGCAGTCAACGGTTCCGTTGCCTATACAAAGTAAATCAGCACTGAAATTTAGAACTTATTTTTGGGTGAAATTTGGAGTCCCTTCCGGCCTGCAGAGCGTGATTCTCACCAAATCAACCCCTCGTTTACAGAGATCACCAAAATGCAACGGTCAACGACTTCTATGCTGAGAGGTGTGGGTTCAAATCCCGGCGTTAGCAATATTTTTCGTCTATGGCGTGGATGTGATGGCTTCGGCAGTGGGCGCTCACCCCCCGTAAAAAAAATCTATGAAACTGAGGGAAATTTCGAACTCTGTTTCCGCGCCATATATTACAGGGCTCAATGGGCGAAGCATGGAAGCATGACCCTGGGCTGCTTCACCCGACAAAACCAGTGAGTGAAATTTATTTAAATATTTCTATGGGAGTTTTCTATATGGGTGAATGGGCGCTCTATTCATGGATTTTCGAAAAATGCCAAATATATCATCGAGAACAAGGCCTGCAAATGGCGAAGGCATGCCGCAAGTCGACTGTACTATAATCCTGCTGCGAATTATTTTCAGTTTCCTCCTTTGGATGGAATTTCTTAGTGATTTTTTTCTTCCAACTAGTGCTAAACATGGCAAACCTTCCAAGGCTTTTATGAATAAAGCAGAAGAGACAGGCACTGGCGCTCTCCAGGATGCAAAGGAAACATGCAGCTGAAGCCATCAAGCTTAAAGAAACACGTTGACAGGATGGTCATAGCTGAGGCTGGGGGTGCAGGGGGTGTGGGACATGGGAGCAAACTCCCCTCACGTTCTCTGTGAATGTGAGGCCCTCACCCACCTAACTATCAAACTATACCACAGCCTGCTGATATCATGCACCAGCCTCTAGTAAACATCCACGCCTTCCTGCAGTGGGCCAGGCTGCTGCAGCAGGGTAGGTAATACGGGGAGGCACAATGGGATCCTGCCTAAGTGTTCAGGGGAGTCTTCGAGCTCCCCCACCCTCCTCAAATGAAAGAAAGAACGTAAATTTTTAACGGCCGTTACTAAGGATAGACGAAATTCTGGGTCTTTCGAAAAAAAAGTTAAAAATAATCCGTAGCTCGCAATGTTAAGCTTGTGGGAGGAAGAATTCCATCATCAGCTGAAGGATTCGAACCCGGACCTCTCAGGACGCGGGTCAGCCTATCAGATCACTTGGTCACTGTGAGAGATAAGAGGGAAAGTAAAAATATCCTTTCCTTCGGAAAATGTCATTATAAAAATTTTCTGAATAGACGTACTGAGGAATGGAGAAATATGGAGCTGGCCAGAGGGGGGGACACGGTCCACGAGGCGGGATGGAATCAAGATCTATACATTCTAAAGGTCGTCTAATATGAAACCATGATCAAACTATTGTCTAACGTCAGATTAATCCCACCAATCAACAATCAAGAGATCTTGGCCCATGGCATCTGATTCACCAGAGTGACATCATCTAGAGACCCTAGCAGTAATAGAGGGGTGGGGGGGGGGGGGGGGGGGGGAAGCCCATCAACTTACCCAGGTACTTAGTACCTGTCCAGCATCTAGACAATTTCAAGAACTATCCATCTATTCAGGTGGGTTCCGAACAACCATAGTACCGATACACATTTCACTTGACATGCTGAACATATCAAAGGTGAATACCAGTCAGAAAAACTTTGGTAGGATCGGGATCGAACCGGTGTTCTCTGTGTTCCTCTACAGACAATCATTAGACCACTGAGCTACCGAGGCTGTTGTCCACACCAAAGCGACACAACCTATTTCAGTTTGACGACTTGGGACGGAACGGGACATCTCGGCACTCGTGGAATGTCACCGTGCATTCGCATCATAATTTTATTACGAACTCCCGAGAATAGCGAGCGCATTTCTGAAATATAACTTGTTATTGAAATATTTCGGTGCTGGCTGAGAGGCTTTTGTTGGGCTTATAAACTTGCATCTTTCTATACTAACCGGATGGTTTTACTGCCCCTTCTGTTTGGGAACCGTACCGTGACGGGTTAACATGCGGTAGGTATTTGTATACGTTTTTTTCCGACACTCTTGGATAGGTATTTAAATGTTCTGAATCACATAATGTGTCTTTCAAACGTTTGAAAATAACTGGCTATTTTACGATCAAGTGATTTTATCAATTTTGTAAAACCACAACGAAGTACTTAGTTAAGTAATTTCTGACGTTAAAAAGTCATATTATATTTCAGAACATTTCAGTATCAGAGTCCTCAAAAAATAGCAAAAAAAAAAACGTAAACAAACAGCAAATTTATAATCCGTCGTAAGAGGACGCTATACCGCCCATAAGATTAACAGTGCGAGCGGCGATTCATTTTCAAGGTTTACCCTTGGTTGGAAAGACACAAAATTTTGCCTGTACCTCGCCCTAACAATGTTCTAGGGAGAGTTCGAAGCAGATTTCCCAATTCCTCACTGGTTTCTTTTATTGCAACTGTTTTGCAAATGCTAGCATCGCATACCTCAAGAAAAGTGCTGTATCTCGAAAACCAGTAAAAAAAATGGGAAATCTGCTTCGAACACTCCCTAGAACATTGTTAGGGCTAGGTACAGGCAAAATTTTGTGTCTTTCCAGCCAAGGGTAAACCTTGAAAATGAATCGCCGCTCGCAATGTTAATCTTATGGGCGGCAAAAAATGCACCGTCAGGTAAAGCGGACCCTTAAGTGACTGGCTATATCTTGATTTAACATATTCAGTTAATTTCTGACGTTATAAAGACGCATTACACTTCAGAACATTTAAATATCCAACAGTGTTCTCAAGAAATGGGAATAAAAATCATTCTGCTACCACGTATCTCACGATTGTTGTTTCCCCTTAAAGAAACGGAGAGAATTGATTTTGAATATTAACTCTTAACTTCTATAATGTTGAAACTTCCTGGCCTAATAAAGTCAACTGTTTTAGGAACTCCTTCGCGTTGTACAACGCAGACGCACCATACACAATCTTCCGCGCACCCATCGCACCAGGTTTGCTCTTCGTATAGTCCACCAAATTCTGGTACTCTATGTAGTTGCCACCGCCCACCATGAACACCACCGCCTCCTGGAATGGCGCCCTCGACCTCACCCCGTCGTCCCTCTGCTTCTTCGGGTCCAAGTAAAGGTAATCCTCCGTTTCTTGACTTTGTTTTTGGTCCATGAGTTCATCGACGATCCTTGTGACCGGGAGGTTGTGTTTTTTGACCACTAGGTTCTTTACCCCCTCCATGACGAAGGACGAGCCCTGCGAAACCAGTTTTGAAAACATGGAGACGGTTTTGGTGCCACTGCCGGAGTACTGTGACGGCGCTGCTGTTATTTTGGCGTAGCGTTTCAGGTACGCGAGAGAGGACAGGTCGCAGATGCGGCTCAGTGTATTACAACACGCCTCCAACTCGGCCTGCAAAAAAGCAGAAAAAATATTAAGGGTCCGCTATACCTGACGATGCATTTTTTGCCGCCCATAAGATTAACATTACGAGCGGCGATTCATTTTCAAGGTTTACACTTGGTTGGAAAGACACAAAATTTTGCCTGTACCTAGCCCTAACAATGTTCTAGGGAGTGTTCGAAGCAGATTTCCCATTTATTTACTGGTTTTCGAGATACAGCACTTTTCTTGAGGTATGCGATGCTAGCATTTGCAAAACAGTTGCAATAAAAGAAACCAGTGAGAAATTGGGAACTCTGCTTCGAACACTCCCTAGAACATTTTTAGGGCTAGGTACAGGCAAAATTGTGTGTCTTTCCAACCAAGGGTAAACCTTGAAAATGAATCGCCGCTCGCAATGTTAATCTTATGGGCGGCAAAAACTTCATCGTCAGGTATAGCGTCCTCTTAAGTATCAATTGTACGGTACCTCCATACGTGCACCACTATTGGCGGCCATCTTGAAGCAACGCAAGTGGCGCCAAGTGCTGGCAAACGTTTATAAACAAACCCATAGGATCAATGCAACACTCACTTGTTCAATCAGGTGCGACGATATACCATAGAGACAAACAGCGGTTACCATGGAAACCATAGAATAAACTTTCGATATTATCGATCGATAATTGCGACAAGATGGTGGTGCGCGTACCGGGATCTATCGAGATTCGATAATATATTCAGGAGAGACTACTCTTCATAGTTTGTCTAGACTGGATCCCAGATCAGCTAGAGCTAGAAGATCAGGGATTTCCAACATGAGTCTGTAATACATACCGGTGGTATCGAGGGCGAGCATATGTAGTAAATAAGGAACAATCGCAGCTTGTCTTCAGGGGACCCCAAGTCAGGATCAGCCAGCAGATCAGGTACAGGGGTGTCCAACATGAGGCGCCCCATCAGTTTTTCCTCGACTTCGAACAGGGTGTCCAGCCGGCGAGTCTTGATAGCATTCAAGATGACTGTCGCTAAAGTCATGTGCATGTCCACCAGTCGCTTCTAGACATTCAAGATCCAGAAAGACATTAGAGTTAATACAAATTAGGGTAGTGGCAGTGAACTAAGCTATGAAGCTAGAAAACTCGAGATCTAGTGCAGATTTGACAAGATTTTTCCTAATGAGTCATGTCCTGGGCCTAACCAGTCTCGATGGGTAATCTATCCATTACTGGCCGGGGGGAAACTCGACTGTGGGGCGTGACTTTGACGCTTTCATCCCTTTGTGTATAGAGGTCCAAATGGTGGGACTCTGTACCCTCAGACTTGTCTGTATCTGTATATACCTAATGTCTAAGAAGACAGACAAGAAACAGTTTACGTGTCTTCTTAATACTCCAAAACTAAAAAGGCTAAGAAGATGGTTCTGGAGTGTATAAGAGCATGGTTTTTATAGCCTCATCTTACAAAGTTAACTGTCTTATTCTTTTTTCGTAAGGTGACCCTATCAGAATCATCTCCTGAACACTCCAGAATTATCTTCTTGGCCTGCTATTTTAGGAGACCGGAAAATTGTTTCTTTCGTAAACACAGTGTCTGTCTTCTTATAGACTTAATCGAGACAGACAGGTAAGTCTGCAGCACTGGACTCTAAACTATGGCCCTTCTAGTCCTGTAGCCTTTTTTTATACCTTCTCCAGGAGTTCAGGGAGGCTGTTGATCGCCGTGGTAAGCTTGGCGGTATTGTCCGACACCAGACTGAAAGCTGCGTCGGAGTCCCCGTCAACGCCCATCGATTCCTTAAGCCGTTTAACTTTATCTTCCTGCGCGCGATATGACTCCAGCTCCTCCTGGATCGCCTCTGCCACGTTCGGGAACGGGCTGAAAAACGGAAACGGTAAGGATCAATCTAGAATGTTTATAATATGTCCAGTAACCAGAGGATGAGACGTGGAGGTAAGCTGTAGAGGTCAGGTTCGAATACCGGGCACTGAAAAATTTCCACTAACATCACTGTTTCTTGGAGATGGGTTGGCAGTTGGTAGGTTCATTGCCGTTAAACCCCCCCCCCCCCCCCCCCCCCATGAACGGAAAATTAACATGGTAATGCCAACGTGAAACAATATGGACCTGGGACTATTTGCAGCCATGTTTTTGCGCGTATACTTGACTTACGAAGGCACCTTTCCGTACATACCTTCCTTTGTGGGACATCCAGAAGGAGTCAGTGGTGTCCAGCTGGCAGGCCTTGGTTTTGAGTTTGGTTCCCCCTACTGAAGAACTTTCCAGAGGTTCCTCCACTACCACCCTGTTCAGGCTCAGGTCCAGCACGTCGTGTGCCAAAGCCTGATATGTCCAGGTGTGATGCAGGGGTGTCGCCATATCCACTATCCGGTCCAGGATTATCAGGAGTGGTCTCTGAAAACTGAAAAGATATGCAATTTTAGATCTATCCGACAGCTGAGCCACACCGGTTCGATCCTCAACCTATCAAAGTTTTTTCTTCTGTTATGTTTACTATCAAGTGAAATGTATATTGAGGCTGTGGTGTTTCGGATCTCACCTAAAACTGTAGGTCGACATCGTGTAGGAGCTGGTATTTGGTATTGCTGACAGCTGAACACGAAGGATACTTCTTGAAATGGTCTACAATAGTCGCTGGACTTTCCACCCTCAAACGAACTTTACCGCAGACTAGTCTCATTTTACTACGAAGACAGAAAGGCCTTCTAAAATAAACAGGCTAAGGGTGCGTCCCACCATGCCCAGTTAAAATTAAACTGGAGATTTTGTCCTATGTTTACCATGTTAAATTTAACATGGTAAATCTCCAGATTAATTTTAACTGGGTATGGTGGGACGCACCCTAAGGAGACTGGTCTGGGGTGTATAAGCACTAAATTCTTATAGGGCCATCTTACAAAGTTAACCGTTTTTTTCCGTAAGGTGACCCTATCTTCACTAGGACCCTCTTCGCCTGTTATAGCCTGGCACTATCGGCAGGATGGTGAAAGGCACAATTTTTTCTTTTCGGGAAGATAACGCTACAGTGAACTTTTAGGGGACCCTAAAGTAGACTTTAGCGACTGGCGAATCCCACCCTTTGTGGTATAATGCGTGGAGTTGCCTATAGAAACCAAATTAAATACTGTCCCAAGAATAATTTATTTCTAAAATTACCCAAAAGAAAAAGCACACTGCTTGATAAAAAACAACTACCGATTACTCCAACAAATGAACCATTTTAAAAACGACACAATACGGTTTGTTGATGTTTTTTTTTATGGCCCGCTTTCTGAGGAAATTGCAGGATACTTCTTTATTCTGAAACATAATTCGAACATAAAATCACCACTTGCTGAATAGTTTTTGACGTTAAAAGACGTATTT
This sequence comes from Mesopsocus fuscifrons, assembly GCA_950004255.1. Classification (NCBI taxonomy): domain Eukaryota; kingdom Metazoa; phylum Arthropoda; class Insecta; order Psocodea; family Mesopsocidae; genus Mesopsocus; species Mesopsocus fuscifrons. Next base: position 1,490,363 of record OX465374.1, on the reverse strand, counting down.
TATTTCAGAACATACAAATTTCCAATATTTCCCCAAAAAATGTGAAGAAAAAAACATCAACAAATAGCCTTGTGTGGACAGAGTTAAAATTTTTGGGCAAAAAGTCAACTTTACTGCAAATAGTACGGTGATGATGTCATCACCTTCTCAAAATCGCATTATTCTAAATCAAAGAAAAAGAACTCATCGTCCGAATCCGCATCCTTGACCTCATCATCATCACGGGTTTCTTCTATCTCACGGCTAGCTGACGCCGAATTCTCCACTTCCCTCTTCTCCTTCTCGTCAGCCGAAGTCTCCACAACTTCACTCTTCTCCTCGTCAGCCGAAGTCTCCACAACTTCACTCTTCTCCTTCTCGTCAGCCGAAGTCTCCACAACTTCACTCTTCTCCTTCTCGTCAGCCGAAGTCTCCACAACTTCACTCTTCTCCTTCTCGTCAGCCGAAGTCTCCACAACTTCACTCTTCTTCTCCTTCTCGTCAGCCGAAGTCTCCACAACTTCACTCTTCTCCTTCTCGTCAGCCGAAGTCTCCACAACTTCACTCTTCTTCTCCTTCTCGTCAGCCGAAGTCTCCACAACTTCACTCTTCTCCTTCTCGTCAGCCGAAGTCTCCACAACTTCACTCTTCTCCTTCTCGTCAGCCGAAGTCTCCACAACTTCACTCTTCTCCTTCTCGTCAGCCGAAGTCTCCACAACTTCACTCTTCTCCTTCTCGTCAGCCGAAGTCTCCACAACTTCACTCTTCTCCTTCTCGTCAGCCGAAGTCTCCACAACTTCACTCTTCTCATTCTCGTCAGCCGAAGTCTCCACAACTTCACTCTTCTCCTTCTCGTCATCCGAAATCTCCACAACTTCACTCTTCTTCTTCTCGTCAGCCGAAGTCTCCACAACTTCACTCTTCTTCTTCTCGTCAGCCGAAGTCTCCACAACTTCACTCTTCTCCTTCTCGTCAGCCGAAGTCTCCACAACTTCGCTCTTCTTCTTCTTCTCGTCAGCCGAAGTCTCCACAACTTCACTCTTCTCCTTCTCGTCAGCCGAAGTCTCCACAACTTCACTCTTCTCCTTCTCGTCAGCCGAAGTCTCCACAACTTCACTCTTCTCATTCTCGTCAGCCGAAGTCTCCACAACTTCACTCTTCTCCTTCTCGTCATCCGAAATCTCCACAACTTCACTCTTCTTCTTCTCGTCAGCCGAAGTCTCCACAACTTCACTCTTCTTCTTCTCGTCAGCCGAAGTCTCCACAACTTCACTCTTCTCCTTCTCGTCAGCCGAAGTCTCCACAACTTCGCTCTTCTTCTTCTTCTCGTCAGCCGAAGTCTCCACGATTTCACTCTTCTGTTTCTGTTCAGCCGAAGTCTCCACAACTTCACTCTTCTCCTTCTCGTCAGCCGAAGTCTCCACAACTTCGCTCTTCTTCTCCTTCTCGTCAGCCGAAGTCTCCACGACTTCGCTCTTCTTCTCCTTCTCGTCAGCCGAAGTCTCCACGATTTCACTCTTCTGTTTCTGGTCAGCCGAAGTCTCCACGACTTCACCCTTCTCCTTGTTGTCAAGCGAAATCTCCACAACTTCACTCTCTTCCTTCTTGTCATTTTCCCGTTGACGAGACTCCAGAAGTTCAGCACTTAAGTCTGCGTTTTCCTTATGATCTGGTTCCAACAGGTGAGAAGCCATCAACATCTTCACAAGTTTAGCCACTTCCTCCTCATCGCGCTGCTTTGAATGTTCCGCATTTGCCTTCGTGACCTCTTCAGACAGACAGCACTCTATACACTGGCCGTTTTGAGCTCTTTCCAGCAGACAGCCAACTGTCTGCAAACTATCCAAATATTCAGCCTTTTCCATCGTGACCTCCTGAAGCTGAGACTCGAGCAGCTTAGACTGCTTCACGTTTTCCTTTTGAGCAACGTTTGCTTCATTCAACTGACATCTAGCAGTCTTCAACTTCTCCGAAAGTTCAGCGTTTTCCTTCATGACTTCCACAAGTTCTGACTGCAAATGCTCACATAGCTTCAAATTTCTTTCTTTAGCAAAGTTTGCATCATTCAGCTGACGTTGTGCGAAATGCTCACATAGCTTCAAATTTCTTTTATTAGCAAAGTTTGCATTATTCACCTGACGTCTAGCTACCTTCAGCTTCTCCGAAAGTTCAGCATTTTCCTTCGTGACTTCCTGAAGTTGTGACTCGAACAGCTCACATCGCTTCATATTTTCTTTGTTAGGAAAGTTCGCTTCATCCAGCTGACGTCTAGCTACCCTCAACTCTTCCGATAGTTCGTCATTTTCCTTCGTGACTTCCTGAAGTTGTGACTCGAACAGCTCACATCGCTTCAAATTTTCCTTTTTAGCAACGTTTGCTTCATTCACCTGACGTCTAGCAGTCTTCAACTTCTCCGAAAGTACAGCAGTTTCCTTCACATGAGCCTGAGCCTCCTGCAACTTCCGGTCGGCAACGTTCAGCCTTGCATACAGCATGCTCTTCACCTTTTTCAGCGCGTTACGAAGTTCCTGAACATCTTCCGATGAGCTACCCTGCTCCTTCTTTTTCATGTTATTCAATTGGCGCTGGGCAGCCTTCAGCTTCTGCGAAACTTCCTCCATTTTCTTCTCATGACCTACTTTAGTGACCTCAAGTTGGGACTGCACAGATTTCATCTCGTTCATCTGGCGTTCATTGTGTGCTCGAAGGAAGATGCATTCCAACTCCGCAACTGACAGCTTCTTCACAACTTCTTTAAGTTGGCACTGGGCGGACTTCAACTGCTCTGACATTTCGGCTCCAGCAAGCTGCTCCTTCAAATTCGGCGTTAACACATCGGCTACCTCATGCTCAGTCAGCAACCGTTTATCCAGTGCTTCCTCCTCGTTCAGCTGCTCTGCCTCCTTCAAATTTGGCGTTAACACTTCGGCTAGTTCCTCAGTCAGCAACTGCTCTGACATCCCGCTGATCTCTTTTTCATGAACTGCTTCGGCATCCAAATGCTGCTCCTTCAAATTGCCTGGTAACGCTTCAGCTAGTCCACACTCACTCGTGTCTTCCTCCTCCTTCAACTGCTCTGACATCCCGCTCAGTTCTTTTTCATCAACTTCTTCGGCACCCGAAAGCAAATTCTTCAAATTCCACACAAACATTTCGGCTAGCTCACACTGAAAGACGCTATCAAGGTTACGAGCACTACTCAGGTCGCGACTTGAGTGATGACGCTTCTCATGTTTCGGTTTTAAGTTCCGATCCTTTGTTATCAAAGGAAACAAATCATCTAATGCCACGCTCTTTCCGCCAATTTTCAAAATTTGCGTTGGTTTACTTCTTCCATAATCCCACTATATTAAAATCGTCTCGCCCGCAACAGGGGTTAGTTATGCCACTACAGAGATTTCCATTGTCAAGTTATAGTTCGGCTAAAACTTGCGAAACCATTTACGGCCGTGCATAAGGAATGAGTTGCCGCACTGTAAGAAAATGGGGTAGTGTAGGGTTTCGGCTTTTAGTGGGGCGATTTTTTACCTTTGGGGCTACACGTGATCTAAATAGCTCATTTTCTTCCCCATGAAATGCGCTACTTTGCGCTTATAAAGAAAACGTTTAAATCAAAGATTATAAGGGTCTTTTGGGGTGAGGAAGATTAGCCATGAAAATTTTTTGGGTTTTAGGGATGTCTACTTTCACAATTTAGACACCGCCAAAAGCAATAATATTATAGTTTTCTATACTCTTTTTAATCAGAATGAAGCGGGGTTTCAGAAAAACCAAATCTGACCTCCTAATTCTGAAGAAATATCCAATTTCATTGACTTCAAAGGCGATTATGGGTCAAAAAACACAGAAAATACGGCACAAAAACTATCGTAATTCTTTGGATTCAAAGGATGAAAAAAAAATAATGGCATATTAATGGATGCCATTAATTTAGCTACAGTTTGATATGCAACACATGTAGAAACTATACAGATATATCGCGTAAAAAAATATTTTAAGAAAATATAAAAAGGCAAAAAATCGGTCTTGATCTGGACGCGTCCTGACGATGCTCCATTGTCAAGGCCGCTGCCGTGCTGGTGCCACGACTAAAATTTGCCCGCCAAAATTCAAAATCAAATGGCAACTGCCAGAACCAGTACAGGGCTTCGAGGAAAAAGTCAGAGTGGCTCAACCATTTGTCCGAATTGAATGGTGAAAAGTGATTTGTTTTCACAATAAAATGGGCTCTTAGGATGATATAGTGGCAAAACTGCTAAAGAAAGGACTATCAAATTTTTGTCAATTTGAAAATGAACTTCTCAAAATATAGACAAAGTTAATAAAATCCTATCTCAAAGAAAAAGTTAGAAAATTTTTATATAGACAGAGTGTTCATTACAGAGAATATTCGTCATAGAAAATTGAGTTTGTTACAGATGAGATAGAGAATTCCAAAAACGTAGCCTATTGGTTATATGGAACTGTGGCTTCCGAAGTTAGCTGTGTGCCATTGGTACAGTGGTTTCAACAGTAGCCTATCGTGCGGGGGGTCAGGGATCGAATACTGGTGTAATTTCTTTTTTTACATTATTTCATTTTTTTCTTTTTCACCGGTAAGTAGGTGTATACGGTGAGGAAGTCCTGGCGATCACTCTCTCTATAACAAACATTCACCCTCTAAAACGAACACTCCCTCTTTATAATCTACAACCTTATAATATACAACACTCACTCTATAACGAAAGCTGTCTATAACGAACACTCCCACTTTATAATCTACAACGATTTCTCTATAACGAGGTCCCTCTCTATAACGAACACTCCACATTATAATCTACAACAATATCTCTATAACGAGGTCTCCCTCTATAACGAACATTCCCACATTATAATCTACTACACTCTCTCTCTCTATAACGAGGTATCTCTCTATAACAAACACTCCCACTTTATAATCTACAACACTCTCTCTCTATAACGAGGTATCTCTATATAACGAACACTCCCACTTTATAATCAGCAACACTCTCTCTATAACGAGGTCTCTCTCTATAACGAACACTGCCACTTTATAATCTGCAACACTCTCTCTATACCGAGGTCCCTCTCTATAACGAATATTCTCATAACAAACACAATAGCATAGGAGGTACTCCGTCTCTAAAACAAACACACAGCCTATATAAGTATTTTGATGACCCGATTTTGATGAAATTTGATGTGCACCTGTCTAAGATCATGGCCAAGGGATCCTTATAAGTTTTTTTTTATTTTTTGATGGGTAGAAATTTAAAATTCGTGTTTTTGAATAGCTGAGACCTCAGTTTTCAATCTATAACATTAGGAATTGATAAGTATGTTGGCAAATAGATCTTTGAGGGTACCTACTTTGGGATGAAAGAACAATTAGTAGAAAATTACAGAGCAGTCTTTGACTGAATTTCGATCGATTTGGCTCCAATCCCATTTACGTACTGACGAATTATTCTGAAATTTAGTACTTTTGTTTAAAACAACGTTACTTAAGGCTGTATATACATTCTCGACGAACTCCACCAAACCATTGTGCGAAAGTAAATATTCGACAAAACTAATGTTTACATATTAGTACAGCCGGAGACTGGTAATTGCAATATCGTATAGGTTGTGCCTACTCTAAAAGCTAAACATAGTGTGCTATTTGAACGCGAAACGAACGAGTAAAAATAGGACACTATGTTTAGCTTTTACAGGAGAAAAAGTAGAGAAATGCTGTTGAAGTTACCCACTTCCGTAAGTGAATTAAAAATTGCCAAAATGCAATATGGCTACGGTAAATAGTACAAACATTTATCAAGCTTTTCTACAAAATGTGACGATAAAATCATAAATTTTTTAGTCCGGAAATTTTCAAAAAAATATTCCGCATGAGGTTACTTAGTGTTGTGTTTTCGCGATCTGTCAAAAAAACATGTGGACTGGTAGTTGACTGTTTAAAATCGCTCCTGTGGGCTTATTACTCCATTTCATGCAAAAATACAACATTACCTCACGACAAAGAGTCTCAGGTTTACATCCCCCTATAAACACTTTCCACTCGCCCTGTAACTTCGGAGTAGGGCTTGAAGTACTTAGCATTGCGAACCAAGTACGTGTAGTCGACCTTAAACGTTTGTTGAACAGAATTTCGTAATTATGGCCGTTCTTTTTTTAAAAAAAGTGCTCCAAATGAGAAACCATGTTTTTGAATGGTCGGAATTCGGAACGCATTTGGCAAACTGAATCTTCGTCTGATAAATGTCTAAAACACCTCCTCAACAATTGTAAATCAAAAGGAACCATGAGTCCAAAGCCCAAGGTGTCTAGCCCCACGCAGTGGCGAGGTGAAGAGCAGGCGGAGCCTGCGCTTTAGCTCGTCTATATATTAAAATTGTCTCGCCCTCAAAAAGGTTTAGGGTCCCGTATATGGCGCTATTTCCTATGTCAGGTTAGAGTGCGGCAGACCAGTGGTGCAGAGGAAGAAGAGTGCGGCAGACCAATGGTTTAGGGGAAGATTTTTGTACCCGGCCGCACTCTAAGAAAAAGGGGTAGTGTAGTGCTCTCGGTTTTTAGTGGGGCGATTTTCTACCTTTGAAGCTAGACGTGATCTAAATGGTTCATTTTACTCCTCATGAAATGCGCTACAAGGCAAATACAAAGAAAACGTTTCCATTTAAGTTTATAATGGTCTTTTTGGGTGAGGAAAATTAGCCATGAAAAAATCTTGGGTTTTCTCCCTCTTTAGTGTCACATATAAAACATAGCTAGAGTCAGTGAAATTGTAACGTTCTATACTGTTTTTATTCAGAATGAAACGGGCTTTCAGGTGAACCAAATTTTAGTTGCCAAATGTGAAGATAAATCAGTTTTTTTTAAGTTCAAAGACAAGTATTGGTCAAAAATCCCACAAAAAGTGCTACAAAAACTACATTAGAAATTTGGATTCGAAAGATGGAAGAAAAATAATGACAAATTAATGGATGCCATTAAATTAGCTAAAGTTTGATATGCAACACATGTAGAAACTGTAAAGAAAGATCCCGTAAAAAAATATTTTAAGAAATGAAAACGGCAAAAAAACTGGCATTGCCACACAAGTGCATGCTAACGATCCATCTGCTCCCACTACTGGCGGTTTGACACACAAAAACGCGTGCTAACAATCCGTCGCGTCCCATGACTGGCGGGTCTCCATGCAGACGTTTAGAAAAAAAATCATACCACTTTAATTAATTATCTGATTTTAAAGGTGAAAAGTGGTTTGTTTTCAGCATAAAATGGGCTTTTAGGCAAATATAAAGATAAAGCTACTAAAGATGAAACTATTAAATTTTAGACAATTTAGAAATAATTGACCTTTCAAAATTCGTCATAGAAAAGTGAGTTTGTTACAGATGAGACAGAGAATACCAAAAACGTAGCCTATTGGTTATATGGAACTGTGGCTTTCGAATTCAGCTGTGTGGCATTGGTACAGTGGTTCCAACAGTAGCCTATCGTGCGGGGGGTCAGGGATCGAATACTGGTGTAATTTCTTTTTTTACATTATTTCATTTTTTTCTTTTTCACCGGTAAGTAGGTATATACGGTGAGGAAGTCCTGGCGATCACTCTCTGTATAACAAACATTCACCCTCTAAAACGAACACTCCCTCTTTATAATCAACAACCTTATAATATACATGCAACACTCTCTCTATAACGAACACTCCTACTTTATAACCTGCAACGCTCTCTCTATAATGAGGTCCCTCTCTATAACGAACACTCCACATTATAATCTACAACAATATCTCTATAACGAGGTATCTCTCTATAACAAACACTCCCTCTTTATAATCTGCAACACTCTCTCTATAACGAGGTCTATCTCTATAACGAACACTGCCACTTTATAATCTACTACACTCTCTCTCTATAACGAGGTATCTCTATATAACGAACACTCCCACTTTAAAATCTGCAACACTCTCTCTATAACGAGGTCTCTCTCTATAACGAACACTGCCACTTTATAATCTGCAACACTCTCTCTATACCGAGGTCCCTCTCTATAACGAATATTCACGATAACGAACACAATAGCATATAGGTACTCCGTCTCTAAAACAAACACACAGCCTATATAAGTATTTTGATGACCCGATTTTGATAAAATTTGATGTGCACCTGTCTAAGATCATGGCCAAGGGATCCTTATAAGTTTATTTTTATTTTTTGATGGGTAGAAAATTACTTAAGAATAAATTTAAAATTCGTGTTTTTGAATAGTCGGACAAGCGCTGAGACCTCAGTTTTCAATCTATAACATTAGGAATTGATAAGTATGTTGGCAAATAGATCTTTGAGGGTACCTACTTTGGAATGAAAGTACAATTAGTAGAAAATTACAGAGCAGTCTTTGACTGAATTTCGATCGATTTGGCTCCAATCCCATTTACTTACTGACGAATTATTCTGAAACTTAGTACTTTTGTTTAAAACAACGTTACATAAATGTTTGTTGAACAGAATTTCGTAATTATGGCCGTTCTTTTACTTTCTCGCCCGTATGTAATACATGGGCTGAGAAAGTTATGTCTTCGTGCAAAATTTCGATTTTGAGATTTTGGGTTTCCCATGATCCTGGAGGTCCCCCGAGTCCAAAAAAGTGGTTTTTAAAAAATGTCCGTCCGACGTTCGTACGTGCGTACGTACGTACGTCAGTCTGTCGCGCAACTAGACGTCATACCGTTCGTCCGATTTTGCTCAAATTCGGTATGTAGGTACCTAATGTAAATATCTGGACATGTTTTTTGATAAATTTTGATAACTCAAAAATTGCGCCTGCTATGGTCAAAAAAAGGCAAAAAATCGTGTTTTTTGACACTTAAGAAGGGCTGGAAGCTACGTATATCAAGTTGGAACCTTGAAAATTTGCGAAAGTGTTTTTGAATAGATGCTTCTTGGTCTTTTACAATCATTTGGAGGTGGGCCAATAACTTGGCCCAGTTTTGGCCCAAACGCGTTGGTCGTCACTCCGGTAGCACTATTCGATCGATTTCAATAAAAATTGGTAGGGAGGTGTACTTTAACCTACTGTGATGTTTTACCGAACGAAATTTATCCAAAATAATAATTATGGCCAATTTTGGCATTATCGTAGGAAAATTTTCCAAAAATGGAAATCACGTTTTTGATTGGTTAAGACGGATTTGCAACAACCCTAATCGACAGATTTCCTTGAAAATTGGTGAAAATGGTCTCAGATAGATGCTTCAAGGTCATTTTCAATAGATTTTGCAATTACGTGAAAATTAAGGCCGTGACATGGAAAATAGAAAACAAGCACTTTGCGCGTCGAACGACACTTCACCACTTGACGGATATGTTTGAAATCCGGTGAGTAGGTGCCTAAAATTATTGTCCAGTGTATGGCAAAATATTTTTTAGAAAAAGTTAAAATTTTGGTCCCAAAAAAAATAAATTACGTAAAAAAAAATCAACATTTTCGATACCGCTGGCGTAAAAATTGCGAGAAAGTCAAGTGCTCCAAATGAGAAACCATGTTTTTGAATGGTCGGTATTCGGAACGCATTTGGCAAACTGCATCTTAATAAAATCACAACAGACCCTACTGCCGTTCGTCTGATAAATGTCTAAAACACCTCCTCAACAATTGTAAATCAAAAGGAACCATCAGTCCAAAGCCCAAGGTGTCTAGCCCCACGCAGTGGCGAGGTGAAGAGCAGGCGGAGCCTGCGCTTTAGCTCGTAATTATTAAAAATTGTTTTTTTTTTTTTTTTTTTTTTTTTTCAGACATTTTTAAGAAATTAAAAAATGAAATAACAGAGAAATTTTCCTGGGTATTATGTCAAATAGATGGATAAACATACCCAAATTAAAAATCACATAAATAAGGATGGAAATATCCTGAATGAAAGTAAATCAAAATATGCTAGGCAAGAACTCAAGCTTCTCGCCAAATATCAGAATACCCATATCTAATAGGTAGGTCCCCGTCGTGAACCAACAGAATGGGGGTGGGGGGCTGTTGCTTGGTAGTGTGGGGGGCACTGTGGGGGGCAGTACACACATTTCACTTGACATGCTGCAAATATCAAAAGTGAAAGGGAAAATTTCTGAAACGTTCGGTATCGAACCGGTGTGACCCAGCTCTCAGGGTACCTCTAAATGCAACCACTCGGCTATGGAGGCTGTTTAGGACCCTAACCTACAGGTTCTTTACCTGAAGTTTCCAATCTGAGATGGGTCGAGAATAAACAGATTATTCCTGGAGTCTCTGAGGTTTTCCCTCAGTTTCTTGTCCAGCTTCTCAGCGAGCATCTGAGCCGCGTTACCCCGTGGGCAGCGGATTATCGGCACGGCTCCAACCGTCGCAAACACCGAGAAAAGACTCTCAACCAGAAGATCAATCGTCGCGTCCATTTCAAAGTCTTTGATGTTTCCCTTATTCATACCTAAAAAAATGATAATATCACGTCTTTATTACTTTTTAACGTAAGAAATTAGCTAAATTGCAATTTTTCTATCGAGTGATTTTCGACAATAAAGAATTTGTCCAGACGTGTTCGGACGTTTTGAGGAAACTGCTCTGAAGTATTCATGTCTTTTTATTGATTTATTGCCTGAAATTAACTGGCTATATTTGAGTTACTTTGGACAAATGTTTTGTTGACAAATAGCTAGTTAATTTCTGTACATTATATTTTAGAAAACTATTCTGATACAACCTATTTTCTTCCCTCAACTTACCATAGTACGATATTGCCTCAGGAGGATGTCCAGCTTTGGTGTCTGCTTGCCGTAGAACAAATAGATCATCTTCCAAAGATATAAAATTGAGATATTGGTCATAGACTTTTTGGATCTGTGTGACACAGTTGGCTTGCAGTGAAAGCTCTGCCAAGTCTTCCAACCGCTGGCGAGATATTGGATTGATAAAGTTCAAATGATACAAATCGTATAAATTATTCTGGAAGTCCTGCCCGATGCGAGTTATGTTTTCTTCTGAAGGAAGCACGAAGTACACGGCTGGTACGTCGGGGATGCTGTCTCGATCTGAGTGGAGCTGGCTGAAAATAACAGAATATTCATGAAACCATAAAACGCCATGAAGTCATTCCTGCTTTGTACGTTACTAACACCAAAATAGCACCGCAAATCAACACTTTTAAATCCCCTGGATAGTGAATTCTAATCAACTCCGAGATAACTATGAATTTATAAACTGAGAACGCGTCGGCAATTGATGTCTCTTCAACTTCCGAGTCATATCCCACTAATTCTTTCAACTGGCTGAAACGCTAATTCACCATGTTAAACTCGGTTAAACCTAAGAGTAACCAAGAGTTACAGGCGCGTTGCCTCCGACTGGTCACTGTCCAATTTTGAGCATAACTGGATACATATGCGATCTGATAAGTGCAAAGTAGAGGATGTACTCGTAGCTATAGTCCAAGTCAGGCTAGGAGCGTACCGATTACTCATAATTTCTTGCAAATCTAGGGATGATCAAAACTTCTTCATGATCAGGGAAATATCTGCTCAGGGTCGGATTGGCATTTTTAGCGTATGGTAGGATATGGAACCCAAATCCGGATCGGCGTCAACTGAAAATCTTCAAGAAATGATGAATAATCGGTATGCTCCCAGCCTGACTTGGACTATAGATAGAGGGTGCGGTAGGGTGCCTATTCCCATAACATATATTATACAATTTATCTCATCGTTAAGTTATTCTGGTAAAATCCTTAGGTTAGAAGCTAATCGTACGTAAATAAACAGCACTGTATCTACTTACGCATGCAGGGTGACACCCAACTCCCGAAGCTCCTTCACAGATATTAGAGGCGATATTATGTCCTGCCCAACCCGGTCATAGATCAAAATTTTCCACACGGGCTCTGCAAGCTTCGACTTTTGATTCAACGGATGGTTCAGGTTCAGCATCAGCTTCAGAGCAGCTGGAAAGATAACCAAAGAAACGTTACGTACGACCACAAAGTAAGGACAGCAAGGAGATGGGTTCCGAACCACCTCAGCCTCGACAACGAGATGCTGACCATAAGGAAAAACTTCGATAACATCGGCATCGTCCGGCTGTCAACCATCTAGACTCGGCTATCGGCTGGGGAGGATACAACCCATTTTCTACTAACGTTGTGCTTGTAATTCGTTTAGGATGGGGGCGAGCAGCAGGAACCAATAACACTGCAATTATTTAATTGATATACGTTCAAGATAAGACCCTCACCTATTTGCTTCTCCCTTAATGACACCATAATGAATCTATATAGTAAAATTATTATCAAAATAAAACTTAGTTTTCAAATCATCAACAAACCACCACGTCGACCATCGTTGTCAATTTGAGTGATTTCTGAACGTACTTTTAACTTTCTATTTTTCAATTTTTAAAGCAAAATCTGTAATTAAATAAAAATATAATTATAAATTATAATATTTTTTATATTTAAAAATATTATTTTATTGTTTATTATTATTAAATTAAATATTAATTTTTATACAAATTTTGTTGATGAATTTCTGAACGTACCAAACAGGTTCCCTCCATCTTGCAACCAACGGTCGCTTGCTCGGCTTGTAAACCATATTCCAGTGTGTGTGATTTTCCCTTTATTTCTTTAGTTTTGTAGTATTTATTTATTTTTATCGTAATGTCTAGTTCTAATAAAGAAGGGGACTTTATTCCCGATATAATACTTGACCATCACGCTGGGAAAACCTACAAAAAAGGAACGTTTTTTGGCAAGGTAAGCTTGGTTATGTCTAGGCCTGTTTTGAACTGAAAATCAAATAGTTTGAGAAAAAACTTGTAATATTAGTATTGTCCCATTATTTTTGTAATAACTGTAAATTTAGGGGCTCTGGCTGGTTATATTTGGGTGTGTTGTGTATAACGGTTTTTAGTGGTTTTGACAACAATAACATTGTTGACCCCTCTTTCGCGGGTAATTTTTAGTGCGTGCATGTCTGATTTTATTCTCCCTGATTGCACTAAATGAGTGCAGTGTACACTCGGTACACATGAAGGTTATGTAGTTAATTACACACTGTCGAAGGAACCAATTAATGACCACTTGGAAGGGAGGCGTTGCGAGAAACGTTCCTCTTCCAGTACCTTCGTGCTGCATTAGACAGGGTAGTGAAGCCAATGAAAGGCTGGCTTTCTGAGCCACCCCAAGCTCTTTTGAAGATGGTGGTGGTAACCACCCGCGGCGGCCATTGTGGCCATTAATTCTTTCCAGCCACAATAACTTTTTGCTCAAATACTCTTAATATTTGACGATGTTTGCACTGCCATTTTCTGTTGTCTCTGTTCTGTATGTCAACACATAATAAGATTCTTCTCTGAGAAGGAAAGTGGTAGTTTAATCCGCGGCAATGCGGTGAAAGGCAGTGCTTGTTTCGTGCGTTTGAATCCGTGCAAAAGTTATTTTTAGAAACTTCGTTGACGAAATTGATTTTCTGTTTAGGGTGGGTTTGCGAAATGCTACGAGATCACGGAAGCCAAGACGGGGCAAATCTTTGCTGGGAAAGTTGTCCCCAAACGACTGCTGGTAAGACAATGTTCTGCACTAGTACCTAAGTTTATAGGTATGAATACAAGTAGGCAAGAGCGGTCTCTGAACGAGATTGAACTTGAGATGCCACTGACTAGGGTTGTAGCTCCAAGGAGTTATTTTAAATTGTTTGTGGATTTTGTAGAAAAAGGGGAACCAGAAGGAGAAAATGACGTCCGAGATAAAAATCCACCGTTCACTGAAACATCCGCATGTCGTCCAGTTCTACAATTTCTTTGACGATGACCTCAATGTTTACATCGTGCTCGAGCTCTGCAGGAAGCGGGTAAGTCCTCTTAAGGGTGCTGGAAAGTCATCGATAGGAAACCAGGATTTTTTTAATATTCCACTCCACTGCAAGCAACAATTGAAAATTTGCTCTACGGTAATTGGTAACTGGCATAAAATGAAGACTGCCATTGCCGAAGTGCCTTACTACAGGTTATCCTATGGTTAAGAAGTGGAATGGCCAATTTCTAAGTATGTGATGAGCTTATTCTTAATAATAATAATGTATTAAAGTCACACACAACAACTACAGAGTTAATAATAGTGCTGACTTACTAAAACTACAGACTAAAAACTACCACTAAAGTAACCTAGCTAGGTATACTTAGAACGTCAACTACCGTTTAGATTGTTCCTAAAGCTCTTTGTATTCCTAAACCTAAATATGTCTACTTCCGAACAAGTATTTCCAGCCACACTCAGGGCATATACAGGGGCTCTCTCACAAATGTTGGTCCTCGCAAATGGAACATAGAAAGCATCGCCATTTCGAAGTGAAGTGACTCGAAACTGCAGCTTGTTGATCATGGTAGAGTTGTTCTCCTGACCATGGAGAAGCTTGTGAAGATATATGATTTTGGCACGTCTTCTCCTATCTTCAAGGGTGGACATGCCAAATCTATCTAAAATCACACAATATTCCAGGCCAGAAGATTCCTCATTCCTGATTTTTGAATTTAGATACTTTAGGGAGCAGATTGTGTACGAAATCACTTCACTATGATCTTACGTTCGTGTTGTTTGTGTAGTCTATGATGGATCTTCATTGACGTCGAAAGGCGGTGACGGAGCCAGAGGCGCGCTACTTCATGAAGCAGATTGTAGACGAGGCTGGCTACCTTCACCACATTGATCTCACGTTCTTATTGTTTGTGTAGTCTATGATGGAGCTTTATCGACGTCGAAAGGCGGTGACGGAGCCGGAGGCGCGCTACTTCATGAAGCAGATTGTAGACGAGGCTGGCTACCTTCACCACATTGATCTCACGTTCTTATTGTTTGTGTAGTCTATGATGGAGCTTCATCGACGTCGAAAGGCGGTGACGGAGCCGGAGGCGCGCTACTTCATGAAGCAGATTGTAGACGAGGCTGGCTACCTTCACCACATTGATCTCACGTTCTTATTGTTTGTGTAGTCTATGATGGAGCTTCATCGACGTCGAAAGGCGGTGACGGAGCCGGAGGCGCGCTACTTCATGAAGCAGATTGTAGACGGAGTTGGCTACCACATTGATCTCACGTTCTTATTGTTTGTATAGTCTATGATGGAGCTTCATCGACGTCGAAAGGCGGTGACGGAGCCGGAGGCGCGCTACTTCATGAAGCAGATTGTAGACGGAGTTGGCTACCACATTGATCTCACGTTCTTATTGTTTGTATAGTCTATGATGGAGCTTCATCGACGTCGAAAGGCGGTGACGGAGCCGGAGGCGCGCTACTTCATGAAGCAGATTGTAGACGGAGTTGGCTACCACATTGATCTCACGTTTTTATTGTTTGTATAGTCTATGATGGAGCTTCATCGACGTCGAAAGGCGGTGACGGAGCCGGAGGCGCGCTACTTCATGAAGCAGATTGTAGATGGAGTTGGCTACCTTCACCGTAGTGAGATAATTCACCGTGATCTCAAGCTAGGTAACCTTTTCCTCGATGACAACCTTCAAGTCAAGATTGGCGACTTTGGGCTCGCGGCCAAGCTGGAATTTAGTGGAGAAAGAAAGAAGTAAGTTGTACTTTTTCGAATTTACTCGACTGATCTTCGGTGGCCTCACTGTGAAAATGTTAGACTCGCAAGGCTGAGGTCCTGGATTCGAATCCCAGTACCAGCAATTTTTTATTGGTAGCATGGATGTCACACCAAACATCAATAAACCCACTGATCCAAAAAGTGGAGTCTGTTTGGTTGGTTTGGTTGGTTTGGTTTTTGCAATAAGGAGGTTAGTTTCGATGATAATATAAGAAAAAGTGCTTTGTTTTGGTCCAGGTGAACGTGATTTTCATCTTAAGGAATCTTAACACTATTGACTTTTTCTAGAACACTATGCGGTACCCCAAACTACATTGCTCCGGAAATTCTGAACAAGGAAGGGCACAGCTTCGAGGTGGACATGTGGTCCATTGGGTGCATTCTGTATACTCTTCTGGTTGGGAAACCACCCTTCGAGACCAACACTCTCAAGGACACCTACGCCCGCATCAAGCACTGCCAGTACATAATTCCCAAGTAAGTCCCCGCCCTCAATTATTTATTTATTTTTATGGTATTTGGTACATGGTCGTCAAGACAATACCTGTTGTTGGTTTTGGTGTTTGGATTTGTTCCTAACTGTTTACCTGGTGTTTAGGTATGTCCCTGACGCGGCCCAGGCGCTGATTCAGTGGCTTCTGCAGTCCGATCCCAAAAAGCGACCCAAGATTGACGAGTCAGCGAAGCATGAATGGTTCCGAGGATTCACCCCTACATCCCTCCCCTCATCTGTGCTCATCTCGGCCCCGCGCTTCAACTGTCTTGAAGATAAAAACACTCTTAAGTCCCGGCGACCACTCATTGAAGTCAACGCTGCTGGTCAGTATTGTCTATTGACACGCTTACATTTTTTTCGACCAGTTTTTAATTGCTCTAATTTCGCAAAGTTACTTTGGAGACTATCATCTTAATTCAAATTGGTAATTTTCAGGAAATAGTCCGGCAACCGCCGGGCGGATGAGCGTGGCGGTGGCGGGGGCGGCAAACGCCGCCATGGTGACGCAGTACGAAGTCCGCAAACACATGGAGAGTCTGGTGGCGCAGCTGAAGAGCCTGACGCACATCCTGACAGCAGGGGCGGAGATAGGGGATGAAGACACGGACCCTGCGGCGCAACCCCTCGTCTGGATCAGCAAATGGGTCGACTATTCGGACAAATATGGTTTTGGGTTTCAGCTCATTGACGGCACGTGGGGCATTCTATTCAATGACACCACCAAGATTGTCATGCTCGCTAATGAAATGTATGTATATTATTAAGACCGAACATACATTTGCTTGTTGTTTATCTTCTTTCTGCACACTTTATGAGGAAACTATTGGATATTTTGTTCTGAAATATAATATGTCTTTTTAACGGCTGAAAGTAACAGGCTGTGTGGCGATTTTACGTTCCGTTGATTTCGGACGTATTTTTTGTTGACAAAAATCACTCTATCGTAAAATCACAACATACCCAGTTGATTTGTGACCTTAAAAAGACACATTATGTTTCAGAACACTTAAATATCCAATAGTATAGTGTGTAGAAAAAACGTAAACAAATAGCGGATGTATGTTCGGTCGTAAGATACCTACTAGGTACTAATACTTTAAATATTCACAAGGAAACCCGTCTCAAAGTCAAGACTAGAACTTGGGTCCTCTTCCTTCTATAGTATCGAAAGAATTAGTTTTTCGTGAAAGCTAAACATAGTGTCCTATTCGCAGTAATATGTTTCTCGTTCGAATGGCACACTATGTTTAGCTTTTAGAGCAGCCCAGGCCATAGGCGGTCGTGCAATTAATTACCAGTGTTATCTAGTTCCGTACTTCCTTCATAGCTCAGTTCCCTGCCACCTATGGTAATCTATCGCACTAGTCATATATCATATAACAAGCTAATGTTTTTTTTTTCTTTTTTCATAGCAATGTTCACTACATACACCGAAACGGGCGTGAGGAATATTTCACAATCAACGAGTATCCGGCGGAAATGGAGAAGAAGATCCGGTTGCTGACGTATTTCCGGCGCTACATGAACGAACACCTGATGACTGCTGGCTCTGACGTGGTGCGCACTGGTGACTCTGTCAGCCGGACACCTTACCTGTACCAGTGGTTCCGCAACTCCAGAGGAATCTTCATGTGCCTTACTAACGGCACGGTTCAGGTCAGTGAAACAGATAGTCGAATGGTCTAGATTTGTCTGAGAGCAGGGTTACGGCGGTTCGATCCCAATCCTACCAAAAAGTTTTTCTGAGCGGCATTCACCTCTGATTTGCTTTGCATGTCAACTGAAATGAAAATCGAGGCCGTGGTGGTTCGGATCACCTCTAAAACTGTAGGTCCCCATCGTCGCTGGCTGGGGAGCTGGTAGGTATTTGGTAGTGCTGCCAGCTGAGCACGATGACTAAGTCTAGTTGCTAGTAACTAGTGGAATATCATGATAAAAAACTAAGCGATTAATAAATTAAGGATGGCTTTCACCACTTCCTTACCTTGCAGATAAAGTTAATAAATTAATCTTTCCATAACAGTAGCCAAAATCTCTATCTTGCCGTCAAAAGTCCACTAGCGTTATGTTATGATAACGTGGCTGGGTGGTGGAAGAAAAATCTGTCTGCTGCCACATGTATCCCAATTGTGTGAACCGTCTTAAATTCCATCAGGTTTCTTTGAATATGTTCTGGTTGTTTCAGGTGAACTTCGTGGATCACAAAAAAATCATCCTGTGTCCGCTGATGGGGGCCGTCACCTACGTCGACGAAAACAAAACATTCCGCACGTACAGATTCTCCACCCTCGAGAGCAAGGGTTGCAGCGAGGGGTTGGCCGATGCCCTGCGATATGCGTACCTTAAGCTCAACTACAACCTGAAAAACGTGCCTGCTGCCACGCCTGCCATCCGGTGAACGTGATTCTACCATCGAGACGCTACAGCGAAGGATTGACCGACGTCCTTCATTGTGTCTGTACCTTATGCCTGTCCACACAATGTTGTTTGTTGACGTTTTTTATGGCTCATTTTCTGAAGAAACTGTTGACAATTTATTTGTTCTGAAATATAGCTGAGACGGAATATATATTTAACTATGTGTTGATTTTACGAGAGAGTTATTGAAAAAATCTCTCGATCATAGATCACAACTCTTACTTTACGTAAAAACGTTAACAAAGAGCATTGTGGCAAGAGCCTTAAGGGCGCGGTTTCTATTGCTAAGGGGAACATATATGAGCAATACATGGTCCATTCAAGTATTTGTGAGGCCTGATGCACTGAAAAAAAATCCGTAAAAGTACAATGGGGCGTAGTTGGTGAAAATATTGTGATAAAAATTGTATCACCTCGTACCGCTGATCGGTCTTTGGCTTCTCACTTTTTTAACGCTTCTTGTGGTAAAACTATTTGACGCAAAGGATTGTAAACGTGAAATGGGGGTAGTGGTGTTTGAGGTGATCCCGGTTTTAATTTCATCAACAGCACATCTCCCATTTCGCATGAATAAAAAAGTGCGTCTTGTAGCACCTAACCGAGCCTGGTTAGATGGGATGACAGCTCACCTTTGTCGATTTTTCAGTATTCTAAAATGTTGTAGTCGGTTGGGCCCGTTAAAGCAACCGTGAATGGGTTTTGGAAGTTCTGAAATATAATATGTCTTTTTAACTCACTAGTTCACTAGCTGTGAAAAACAAATATTATATATCAGAAAATGGGTAAAAAAAAGTGCATGGTGTGGTCTTTGTATTCCCATTCTTGAATTCTCGGGCGCCTGACTGACAGCAGGTAACTGACTGATCTTACGAAGAAAAACATTAGTCTTTTGTTAATAATTATTGTACTTTGTTTAATCGTTTATAATAATCCGGGTGACGTAACGAACTTAATAATAAATTGACTCCAACAGTTAGTGCCTTTATGCATGATAACTGAATTGTCATTCCAGCCAAAATATTATTGTAGGTGGGTTTATAGTTCTCCTGACTCTTGGTAGAGAGTAACGTCAGTCACACTCAGGGGTAGGTAGACTACACAAATGTGAATTGCTGCTGCTAAACTCTTCTAGATTATTGTGACCCCTTCTTAAGTCTACTTCTTGTTCAGAGCAAAAAATAATTTTGGAAACCCTGTTTTTTTTTGTAGAACAAGGGATGTCGTTACTCCCATCCAAGGAGGGCTATGGTTAGATAGGCTGATTGTATGCTGTGGCCTTTTTCTTAATTTTTAGTGTCTAATCTGTACTTTCTAAGTCTTTTTAAATAAATATCTACAAAATTATACATTATTTCTAGCTAGCCCGATAGATGGTTGTCTTAAAGGAACGGCTGATATGTTCAGCGTGTCAAATGAAATGTATATCGAGGCTGTGGTGGTTTGGACCCCACCTCGAACTGTAAGTCTACCGTGTACCAACACGATGACTCCCCAGTCGTCGTGTTGGTATTCGGTAGTGCTGCCAGCTGAGCACAATGGATAATAATTCTTAAAATGGTCTCGTTTCTGGGCTTTGAGTATTTGATCAGGTTGGCAGTATAGCGCCATAACTGCTACAGATGACTAGAGCCGTAGACTAGAGGTACGATAGATCCTAGTACGTCCACCACCATTAGCGGCAATGTTTATAAACAAATCCATACAACAATCCAGTGCAACATTCACTTGTTCAATACACGAACACGAACGCCATTTAAGGGTCCGCTATACCTGACGGTGCATTTTTTGCCGCCCATAAGATTAACATTCATTTTCAAGGTTTACCTTTGGTTGGAAAGACACAAAATTTTGCCTGTACCTAGCCCTAACAATGTTCTAGGGAGTGTTCGAAGCTGATTTCCCATTTTTACTTTCTCGCTAGCCATATATGGCGAGAAAGTATTGTTTTCGTGCAAAATTTCGAAATTGAGATTTTGGGTTTCCCATGATCCTGGGGGTCCCCTGAGTCCAAAAAAGTGGTTTCTGGAAAAAGTCTGTCCGTCCGTCCGTCCGTCCGTCAGTCCGTCAGTCAGTCAGTCCGTGCAGTGCTCTAGCGCCTATACCGTTCATCCGATTTTGATGAAACTTGGTATGGACCTGTCTAAAATCACTGCCGAGGGGCATTTTCAAGGATTTTTTGATTGGTCAAAAATTGCGGCCGCTATTGTCAAAAAACCGTCAAAATAATTCAAAAATCGTGTTTTTGGTTACTTAGACAAGCGCCGACGGTACACTTTTCAATCTATAACACTGAAAATTGGTATGTGTGTTGACAAATAGATGCTTCGAGGTCATTTTCAACTAAAATTGAATTGGTTGAAAATTACGGCCGTTCTGGACCAAAGTTCGATCGTTTCGGCGCCATTCACATTTATTGACCGATTGTCATGAAATTTGGTAAATTTGTGTAGAACCATGTAACTTAAACATCTGTCGAACAGAATTTTGTTATCTTTAAAATTACGGCCGTTGTAGTCAAAAAAGTGTCGAAAATGAGTTGAGAATGAGAAACCACGTTTTTGAATGGTCGGAACGCATTTGGGACTACAGTAATAAAATGACAGACGTGAGATTTGGTATGAGTGATCTCAGATAGATGCTCGTGGGTCATTTTCAACCGATTTTCGATTGCTTAAAAATTACGCCCGCAAAAAAATCTCAAAAAACAAAACAAAAAAAATTATTCTTGGCGAGAAAGTTAAGTGCGACTGTTGTCGGACCCTTTATTTTATTTTACGTACTAACAGCACCGCAGCGTTACTACAAGTAGAACTTGTTTAGGAATCATACACCTACGCTGATCCCAAAATTTTAAAATATGAATATGCCAATGGAAGTTAAAGGAAGTCAAAGGTTTCAAAGGAAATGACTATACAGCTTGGAGGACCGGATATGTGGGTGTAAGTACAGGAAACCCGGGGCTGGCCGCCGTTTAAGACAATATGGGAGGTACGAGAATAACATTTCAACAAGTTCTAAAATGGTGCGCCTGGCGATATGCTATACAAGGGGTGAACAAAATGAATTATAGCTATTATTTGCCAATTACTGGGCTCAACCATTTCAGAATAATAGTGGTAATAACTGCTTAAACGTAAGGTCGCCGCTTTAAAGAGCGGGTGCGATGATAGCGTTCGATTACGATTTCATACATTTCGTTTTTTTCTTCTTTTTATTCATTATTATAAGTCCAAGAAAATTTGGGAGGCGCTCATACCCTCATCATTTTCTCTTTCCCATATACGCAGTATATGTGTAAGAATATACTGTGATGATTGATGATGTTGCGTTTATAATTGCAAAGTGCCGTTCAGAGGTCCCAGACTAAAAAAAAATTACAGTTTTTTACGCGTTGGATGTAAACTTTCGTATGGTGTGGCGACAAAATGGTGTTGCAATTTCCATACATATTTTAGCCCCATACCTACCTCCTCACCTTAAAATATACAACTGTGAAGCTCAGGTTTTGATATGATAAAATTAAATTACCTAGTCGTGAGTCATAAAAAAGGAATATAAAAATCTCATATAGCGATTTTGTAATAAAAAGCAGAAAAGTCTTTGAATCTGTGTCTATATGAAATTTTCAAAGAAAAAAAAGGAAAACAACTGAAAGCTCCTCTTGAAAATTTCATGAGGAAAATAAAAGTTTTAGATGCAAAAAAAGTATGGCGTTTGTTGGCGAGGAGAAGCGATAAACAAACTGTTGGGGATCGGGCCCCCCCAGTTGCTAGGCGACGGCGGCGTTGCCTTGGAAACGTGGCTGTTCCTTATTGGTGACATCGATTGATGGTCCTCACCACTCCACTGGAGTTATAGGTCCAAAAAAAAAAAAAAAAACCGAACCTTCAAGACTGCTGGAAATGTTACCATTCGACAACCTGGAGAGGAATTTTCAATTCAAATACGAGACCCAACAGGAAAGTGTCAGAGAATCTATTTACCTGTCAGTTGCAAGGGTTTCAGTGATGGGAGTCTGATGGGAAATGGGTATTGGGTGCGCCTACAGTGCTCACAAAGAACCGTTCTCGGAAAATTCTACAAATGCATCATTTCGAAATGAAAGCATTCCTATACAGATGCATAAGTACATAAGTACGAGTTTTGTAAGCAGGCACTCTGGCTGGTGACAGCCAATCTCATTGCATGCGTTTATACCAGTCAGAATTACTAAGCAGTTTCAGGTTTTAAGAAATGGGTTATTTTTTTGCGGATAAGCTTTCCAACTTACGATATATGCTTAGTTTCAAAATGTGGCACATGGCACTGCTATGATTTGACGTTATAACCTGTTGGTCTATAAAGTGAGTTACTACACTTCAAGGGTAATGAAACCCTACAGGTATAAGCGAGGTAATGAAACCCTACAGGTATAAGTGAGGAGAGACCGTAATTGGATAAAGTATAAAGTACTTCAAACAAGTTCTGCGATCCAGTCATTACACCTCCCGAAAGTTTTCAGTAACTGTCATCAAAGTAATAAGTTCGGGAAAATATGTCATATAGAGTTCAGCCAATCGTTTCGACTCAGGTGCTGAAGGACAGTAATTGCCTATAGCTATGTATCTAATACCACAGCAATTTTTTACTTTCTCGCTAGCCATATATGGCGAGAAAGTATTGTTTTCGTGCAAAATTTCGAAATTGAGATTTTGGGTTTCCCATGATCCTGGGGGTCCCCTGAGTCCAAAAAAGTGGTTTCTGGAAAAAGTCTGTCCGTCCGTCAGTCCGTCAGTCAGTCCGTCAGTCCGTCCGTCAGTCCGTGCAGTGCTCTAGCGCCTATACCGTTTATCCGATTTTGATGAAATTTGGTATGGACCTGTCTAAAATCACTGCCGAGGGGCATTTTCAAGGATTTTTTGATTGGTCAAAAATTGCGGCCGCTATTGTCAAAAAACCGCCAAAATAATTCAAAAATCGTGTTTTTGGTTACTTAGACAAGCGCCGACGGTACACTTTTCAATCTATAACACTGAAAATTGGTATGTGTGTTGACAAATAGATGCTTCGAGGTCATTTTCAACTAAAATTGAATTGGTTGAAAATTACGGCCGTTCTGGACTAAAGTTCGATCGTTTCGGCGCCATTCACATTTATTGACCGATTGTCATGAAATTTGGTAAATTTATGTAGAACCATGTAACTTAACCCTTTCGTAGCCACAGGCCGTTTAAACGGACACTGACTATAGATCGTTCTATCTGCCAGTAGTTTCAATTTTGGTGCGAAGTAGGTTTGTTGTGCCACGAAGTATACTCTACTGCTATGATTTTCACCACTGTAAGTTAGCCAACCTAATTACAACGAATAGGGCGAGTTGTCCTCTACCTGCCGGTATTGAATTTAAAATTTTTCAACATTTTGAAATTTTGAAATTTTTTTTCTCAGTGTTTGTTTGTTCTACGCCGTTCTGGAATTTTTTAAGGTAAGTAGGTACATTCCTTTGTTTATTTTTGATAAAACTAGAACATTTATGTTTGAAATGTGGGTCCTGGGATCAGAATTTGTGCTGGCCGTTTAAACAGACAATGGTATTCAATGAAAACGATTTGTAATTCGGACAAACGTATGGTTCACTTTTTCTTTTTAGAAATGGAACGCCACAGAATCTTAAAACTATCAGAATTTTAAGATATTTTTGATACAATTGATCGTTGCGAGTCAGAAGGCGAAGAAAACGTCTCTTCCTATGATCAACATGCTACTGCAGCACCTTCTAAGGGTGGAGACGAAGACCTACAGCGGCACTTGCTCCCCCTGCAAGAACGAGACGGCGTGTTGGAAAGCCCCGGAGGAGCTGCTCCCACAAAATTGGGGGAAGCAGTGGACAAAAAAGAGGACGCCCATCCAGTGGGCCAGTCCCTGGACCATCACAATCCCACTACAGCCGACGTCAGATATGACCAGTTGGGTCACTGACCCGATTATGCGAAAGAACAAAGGTGCATCAACTGTGGAAAAAGTCATATGTGGTTTGCCTAAAATGAAATAACGGGCTCCTCTGTTTTACAAGTGCAAAAAAACTCTTTTCTTTCTTGTCACAATAAAGTTATCTTTGAAACATATATTTCACTTCATTACCATTGTCCGTTTAAACGGACACGTTCCTAAAATCTAAACCTGTTGCAATTTAAAAAAAATTAAAATTGAATTTCATTAAGACGACCTAAGTGATGAAAAAACCCCATAAGAAAAAATTATTCTCCCGGTCGAAGTTAATTCGGTAACGAAAGGGTTAAACATCTGTCGAACAGAATTTTGTTATCTGCAAAATTACGGCCGTTTTTGTCAAAAAAGTGTCGAAAATGAGTTGAGAATGAGAAACCACGTTTTTGAATGGTCGGAACGCATTTGGGACTACAGTAATAAAATGACAGACGTGAGATTTGGTATGAGTGATCTCAGATAGATGCTCGTGGGTCGTTTTCAACCGATTTTCGATTGCTTAAAAATTACGCCCGCAAAAAAATCTCAAAAAACAAAAAAAAAAAAAAATCATTCTGGGCGAGAAAGTTAAGTGCGACTGTTGTCGGACCCTTTATTTTACTGGTTTTCGAGATACAGCACTTTTCTTGAGGTATGCGATGCTAGCATTTGCACAACAGTTGCAATAAAAGAAACCAGTGAGAAATTGGGAAATCTGCTTCGAACACTCCCTAGAACATTGTTAGGGCTAGGTACAGGCAAAATTTTGTGTCTTTCCAACCAAGGGTAAACCTTGAAAATGAATCGCCGCTCGCAGTGTTAATCTTATGGGCGGCAAAAAATGCATCGTCAGGTATAGCGTCCTCGTATGGTGCGACGATACCATAGAGAAGAACAGCGGTTACCATGGAAACCATAGAGAAAACTTTCGATATTATCGATCGATAACTACAAGACAGTGGTGTACGTAACGGTATCAATCTTCGAGGTATTACAACTAGAGGAAGCCCAATTTCTTGAATTGGTCCCAAGTCTCGTACATTTCCGATACAGACAGCTGAACACGATTACAGCGCGGCCGGCGGGTGGGTTTGGAGTCACAAGTCCAGCTGCACGTTTCTTCGCATTGACCAGACATCAGGGCTCGATATGACACAGCTCTGTCCGTTTGCTCAGCTTCTCTGTAACCAAGCACCCCGTACACTACTATGGTACACGAGAGAGATGTAAGCATGAGCTTACACTACGGTTGCTAGGTTGAGAGCAGTTCCAGGTAACAACTTCTCCTCCGACATTCCACAATCATCTGTTCAGTAAATTGGCTCACGATGGATGATCAGATGTTTTTACTTTGTGGGGGTGTTGCCCTAAATATAGAGCAGAAGGTTGGGTACTCTGTACACTAGGAGGATAGGCACCCCATAGACCTAGGAACCTCGAACTCAGACCGGATGTTTCATAAAAATTTTCCGAACCTGTGTGTGTTGATGTGGACAGGTGACAGCCAGATTCCCAGGGAGACGTCTTCCCCTTGAAAAAACTCCAAGTTGTCAGCGATTGCCGCCAGGTGTTGCACGGTCGCTTGGTTAAGGACATAACCACCCCCACACGGAAAGGGGGGGTATGTGGCAGAACGGTACCGCTCTTCCCGCCATTTCCCTGAAATCAGTCAAGTGTTGGATGTTTATTTGTTCTGAAATATAACGATCATTTTTAACGTCATTACCTACGGAGTGATTTTGTGATGGAGCTATATTTACTCAATCTAATAAGAATAAGACTGGGTGGATTTGACCAGTGCCTAAAGTCGACTATACTTTCCCCTAAAAGTTCACTATAGCGTTATCCTCCCGAACCCTTAAGGGTCCGCTATACCTGACGGTGCATTTTTTGCCGCCCATAAGATTAACATTGCGAGCGGCGATTCGTTTTCAAGGTTTAGCCTTGGTTGGAAAGACACGAAATTTTGCCTGTACCTAGCCCTAACAATGTTCTAGGGAGTGTTCGAAGCAGATTTCCCATTTTTTTTTACTGGTTTTCGAGATACAGCACTTTTCTTGAGGTATGCGATGCTAGCATTTGCAAAACAGTTGCAATAAAAGAAACCAGTGAGAAATTGGGAAATCTGCTTCGAACACGACCTAGAACATTGTTAGGGCTAGGTACAGGCAAAATTTCGTGTCTTTCCAACCAAGGGTAAACCTTGAAAATGAATCGCCGCTCGCAATGTTAATCTTATGGGCGGCAAAAAATGCATAGTCAGGTATAGCGTCCTCTTAACGAGGCTTGAGAGTTTGATTAATTGTATTTTACCTGTACGAGGAACGTGCCAGTATTCCTTAAAGAAGGCCCACCACCAGAGGTAGGGGGTCCACGTCCAGGGGTCCCTGAGCTCTGCTTCCACCCGCCGAAGATCCACCAAAGTATCATCATCAGTCTTCATGACATACGTATAGTCTGCAGTCTCTTCGTTACTTGCCAAGCTGCCAACAAATACAATACCTCAACACTTCGAGTGGGTGTACAAAACCATTGTGTATCTGATTGTGACCAGACGAGCTCTGCGTGAGCTGGGTGGAGGATTCTTGTACGTACTCACTAAGTTATGAATTGTATGAGTTTCTTTGGCAGGTTCCTGTAGACGTCGGTAACGTTGACTAGAATAATGTCTCCAAATATTTTGTTTTCCCTCTTGACTTCCCCATAAATGTCTTCAACTCTCCCTTGCCAAGATAAACTCCTTCTCGCAGCAGCAGCTAATGTGTTATTCTCTGTAACAGTAAATAAGAGATTTAGCTGGGTGTATAAAGCCGGAAGGTATTTCTGTACATTAGCCAGTACCAAAGGATAGCAATATATAGGAGTAAATTTTTTGAGCACCTGGCTTGTCTTTTCCTTAACACAGACTTACCCAAAACTTTATAGTTGATAAAAGGCGAAACACCCGTTGTATCATCAAGTGGCACCAGCCGATTGTTTCTCACCAAGCTGAGTAAAGTAATAGCGCCATGATGTTTCTCAATCCGCGAACAACACCTTACTTGAGCAGACTGATTATAATATTCCAAAAGCACAAGCCCTTCAGCGAGCCTGGGGAACCTTACGGGCGTTATAGCTTTCATATGAGTCTCCCCAGCGTTAAAGGTCGCCGACGCCAATGTCTTCCCATTATATCCATCTTTCAGCTTCACCCTTACTGGGTTCACAGCTTGAGCGGTGAGACACTCAGGTACACCAATGTGAGTGACGGCAATCTCATAGTCGGCGACAAATCCATAGCCATCGGCGCACGGAAGCTGACTGGAGGTGTATGACTGCAGAGACGTAAAAGTTTCGGAGCCCCTTAAAATAGGGCGAAGTCTACAGTCATATGGACTGGCCCGGTCTTCGGGGGGTATAGGGCACATGGAGTTGCCCAAAACAAAATAATATTTGACTGAGGTCCCGGGCTCTGCTAATTTTAGCCATGTTTTCCGAAGGCTCAGTCTTTGGTGGAAATTGTCAGGAGATGAAAATATTCCGATAAGCAGAAAAGACTCAGGTTTCGGGGTTTCATAATTGACGTAATAGACTATTGCTATAACGAGAACTATTTCAAGATACCAGGAAAGATTGTAGCGAGAAAAATTTCCGTTCACATTTTCCATGTTTGTGTACAAACATTTCTCGTCTACATTGGTAGTAGTCAAAATAGTAACTGAAATTTTTGGATTCATTTTTACTGTCAAAAATATTTAACTAAATACTTTATTGAAATTAAAATTTTATTCAAATTTTAATAAAATTGATAAAAATGCCGAAAAAAGATTAAAAATTTACAAAAGGAGATTTCTTTTTTTGGCGCCAATTTGAAAAGGTTTGTATTTATTTGAATTTTTGCTTACAGAAAATTGAAAGTACTTAAATAATTTCGTAATTTTATAAATAATATGAAAAATGGTAAGTAAGTAGGTATATTAACATTTTTTACTTTCTTCTATAAATATTTGATTTTTATAATTATAGATGTCTGTGGTTTCCTTTGGTTGCTATGGCAACAGTGTCCTGAAAAGCGTCAACAAAAAATAACGAAATGTCTGAAGCGGAGGCATTTTTGGTTCCAGACAAAAACGAAGGCGTTTCGGTCGGGCCTGGCCAGTTATTTGAATATTATCTTTTAATGGAAGAACTTCTGGACAAGTTAAAAGTTTTAAATTACGACGAAGAGTTTGTAAAAGAGTTGAAACAGAAACCTCTAAGCCGGCATTACTTTGCGATCCAGACAAATCCTGGCGAACAATTCTATTTGTTCGCTTCTCTCGCTGCTTGGCTTGTAAGGAAATCGGGGAATAAGTTTGATCCTCCTCAAGAATATGACGATCCTAACTCTACTATTTCATCAGTTTTAGATCATGCACGGGAATGCGTAAGTCCTTGCGGCCTTGCCTATAATTTCTGTTCTTAGGACCTAGATGGGTGGAAGGTACAAGTCCAGCAACTAGAACTAGACCATTTCAAGAACTGTCCTTCATGCTCTGTTACTAGCACTCCCAAATATTAGTTCCCCAGCATTGTGTTAATACACCACAGTTTTATAATGGTATCCGAACCACCCAGGCCTCGATATAGGTACCTAGGTACCTACATTTCATTGGACATAACTTCCGAACTTATCAGGTGCGAATACCGATCAGAGAACTTTGTCAGGATCGGGATTGAACTGGTGCTCTGATGTTTAATAACTTTTTTGCCATAATTTCAGGGGGCTACTGTTGACTTCCCACCAAGCCGACTCAAGCAGGGATATGGGGAGCACGCCGTCTATGTCCTCAACTGCTTGGCCGATAAAGCTCTCAAAGCCAAACACTTCAACAAGTGGCCCAGGTACGGCTGGGTACGTCCATAGAATAGCATTAGTGTCCAGAAAAAAATATTGTTGAGACTAGATTGTGAACCCTCTTGCTTCATTGCTCCGGCCCATCTTCCCCCAGAAGCCCGCGGTATGGGTAGGGTTGTACCTATGACTGACTAGAGATTTCCATTTTAGAGCAGAACCGAAAGAAGAACCACCAGAAACCAGCGAAGAGGTGGAAGACGAGTCGGAACTGCTGCTGGAGAAAGTGGAAGAAGAAATGGCCGTCTTGTCCGAGGCAGACGATGAAGAGGAAGAAGAAAATATTCTCAATCTGGACGATCTACGAAATATTCAGCTACATCGGAATTTGTTGCAGCAACAACGTCCTGAAGAAGTCCTGCACTCGACTGTGAGAACCGAAGAATGGCAGGTATGGATGGCTCCAGTAAACGGCGGTGGCCCTGCATACACTCGTTTGCAAGGTATCGTAAGTTGCCAGTGGAGATCACATCAAGTGGCCATCACGGCATGGTCTTCTAACCTTGATGAGAGCAGCACAGCCTTATAAAACCCTTACTTGGCTTACTGTATGGTGACTTCACTAAGCGGAGTAAGCGGCTTCTTGGAGTACCGATGCGCACAAATACTTCGTGGTTTATGTGAGGTACTGGAAATGGTGTTGTAGTACCGGTCTCTATCGAGTGTCGGTAACCATTAGGTCACTAGGTATCAGTATGGTGCGTTATTTTTATCAACACTCAGAGGCTCGTCTGCTTGGCGCGAACCTGGAGGTTTGAGGTTGAAGTTGAAACTGTAGGTAGGGGAGGGGAGGTAGCAGCTTAACCGCTGCTGCTGGACCATGCCAAACAAACGAGCCTCTGAGGGTTGATAAAAAACTAATTTATCATTCTGTATTGACATCTCTTTATGGAACACCCTTACTGACTTAGGTCACCTCTCTGACGTTTACACCATAAAAAAACTACAAAGTACAAACAAGGAAATATTTTTTTTCGATTCCAACTAGCCGGAAACATAAATTTCTTACTTAACTACTAAACGCTAAATTAAATATTTACATACTTATTTGAAGATTGAGTTAAAAGTAAATGGAAACGTGGAAACAACCATCTCCTAGCGGGAAATTGAGGAGTCACTCTGTGGCCCCAGTGATTCCGCTAGGTGGCTTGTCGATGTCGTCCCTACGGAATCCGTCACAGGATCGATAATTTGATTTCTGCCGCCACACCGTGGTCCAGGGGAAAACGCGATTGTTCTGAGTTCGAGTTCGATTTCGATTTCGAACCTGAATTTGAATCCCGGTGCGAGCATTTTTCTGTTGGTAGCATGGATTTTGCAGCAAATATTCATTCGACTTCGGCCAACGATCAGTTTATTTAATTAACATCTAACCCTAACGGTATGGGAAAGCTGGAAAGCACCAAAAGTTGTGTGGGCCTTTTTTAAAAAATTATTTCTCCTGAAAATTCTGGCATATCCTTCTGGGCCCAATTCCACTGCCCTATTTTGGATTAATAAATAAAAGTTATCAATAGAAACTGGATTAAAAAAAAAGGGTCCGACAATGGTCGCACTAGACTTTCTCGCAATTTTTACGCCAGCGGTATCGAAAATTTTGATTTTTTTTTACGTAATTTATTTTTTTTGGACCAAAATTTTAACTTTTTCTAAAAAATATTTTGCCATACACTGGACAATAATTTAAACACCTACTCACCGGATTTCAAACATATCCGTCAAATGGTGAAGTGTCGTTCGACGCGCAAAGTACGTGTTTTCTATTTTCCATGTCACGGCCTTAATTTTCAAGTAATTGAAAATCTATTGAAAATGACCTTGAAGCATCTATCTGAGACCACTTTCACCAATTTTCAAGGAAATCTGTTGATTAGGGTTGTTGCAAATCCGTCTGAACCAATCAAAAACGTGATTTCCATTTTTGGTAAATTTTCCTACGATAATGCCAATATTGGCCATAATTATTATGTTGGATAAATTTCGTTCGGTAAAACAACAAACTAGGTTAAACTACACCTCCCTACCAATTTTTATTGAAATCGATCGAATAGTTCTACCGGAGTGACGACCAACGCGTTTGGGCCAAAACTGGGCCAAGTTATTGGCGCACCTCCAACTGATTGTAAAAGACCTAAAAGCATCTATTCAAAAACACTTTCACAAATTTTCAAGGTTCCAACTTGATATACGTAGCTTCCAGTCCTTCTTAACTGTCAAAAAACACGATTTTTTGCCTTTTTTTGACCATAGCAGGCGCAATTTTTGAGTTATCAAAATTTATCAAAAAACATGTCCAGATATTTACATTAGGTACCTACATACCGAATTTGAGCAAAATCGGACGAACGGTGTGACGTCCAGTTGCGCGACAGACTGACGTACGTACGTCGGACGGACATTTTTTAAAAACCACTTTTTTGGACTCGGGGGACCTCCAGGATCATGGGAAACCCAAGATCTCAAAATCGAAATTTTGCACGAAGACATAACTTTCTCAGCCCATGTATTACATACGGGCGAGAAAGTAAAAAGTAATCGTGTAGGTAAGACCTTAATGACAGCCTCGATAAGCAATTGGTCTAAATCGTTATCTTTAGAAGAACACGGAGAGCCGGAAGACGCTGTTTCTATCCCAATCACATGAAAGTTTTTTTTTTATATTTGTCAAGTATATCATGGCTGTGGTGGTTAGTGCTATCAGCACCCCTCTACTAACTAACACTGGTTCATCTGTTCACTTAAAGGTTGAGATTGAGCGCGTGCTGCCTCAGCTCCGGGTGACTGTACAAGCTGACGCCCGCGATTGGCGCTCCCACCTCGAGCAAATGCAAAAATATCGCGCAAGTGTGGAGGAGAACCTGACTACAACTAAAGGACAGCTGGAGCGTTTACAAAGTGACATCCGGGGAGCACTGGACAAGATAGACAGCAGGGAGAAACATCTTAACGCTCAGCTGGAACCTTTGCTTGCGGAGTATCGGGCTAAGCAAGATGAACTCACCAAGGTGTGTTGCTTGATGGCTCAGTGGATAAGGCGTCCGGTCTAGTGACGTATTCAATCCAGGTTTCAATCACGACCGCCGAAAAATTAGGAAAATCAGGACCTACCTACACCTTGCCTTGCCTTGGTGTAAATGTACAAAAAGTACCGGCCATTAAGACTTTCCACACAACCCAGTCGTACGTGGCAGCAGAATGATTCAGATGTTCTGAAATATATTTTCTATTTTTAACGGCCGAAATTAACTGACTGACGATTTTATAATCGGTTAATTTTGAACAAAATTTTTGTTAATAAAAATCACTCTATCGTAAAATCACCACGTATTTAGGCTGAATTTCACCTTTTTCCGATAGTGTCTATAACGAGAGGATTTAATGAACGGATTTACGTTATCGTATGTTTAGCTTACGGCAAGTGCGATCGCAGAGAAACAAGTGCAAGCGCAAGGCACTTGTCGTAAGCTAAACATACGATAACTTAAATCCGTTCGTTAAATCGTCTCGTTAAAAGACACTATCGGAAAGTGGTGAAATTTGGCCTCTGTCAGTTAATTTCTGACGTTCTAAAAGGCCATATTATTTTTCAGAACATTTCAATACCTAATAGTTTCATCAGAAAGTTTGTAGAAGAAACGTAAACAAATAGCGAATGTATATTCTTAAGTTTCTTTTAGGTGTCCGAGCAGTATAAGAATGTGAACAGTGGCGTGAGTGAGCGATCGAAAACTCTCACCAAGCTCTCGGAGGAGCTGGACAATGTCAAGAAACAGATGGAGGAGAGAAGCTCCAGCATGACGGACGGATGTGAGTATATACTTTTACACAGGATAGGCAAAACTAGCGCAGTGACAGGGCTCTTAGCTGTGAAGCAGGAGGACCCAGGTTCGAGTCCTGATGAATACCTGGCCTTCACTGGCAAGAAAAAGACTTGACTGTGGTGCAACAGCCTCGATGGTTGAGATGGTCGTCTTTTCAGGAATCGTAAGATCGTAATATATTCCATAAGCTTCTGCGGTCCGCGGCGGGCGGGCTTATGGCTTATCTTATCACCTTCAAATCTAGTTGTCGCAGCAAATGACTATTTTCAATTTTTATGTTTTTAGCTCCACTAATAAACGCAAAGAAAGCTTTGGCGCGGATCAAAACGGAAATGCGTGAGATGGACGTGAGACTGGGCGTCCTGGACTGTGAGATTCTCCAGACTAGGTTGAGGCACAAGACGCTGGATCATATGGAGGCTGCGGAGCCTCTTATGTACTGAGGGAAGACTGCGAGTCCTGGAGAGAAGGGGGATGGCTGTGAATTCTGGAGGCGATTAGGGGGAGGCTGAGAATCCTGGAGAAGAGGGGGAACTGAGTCCTGGAGAAGAAGAGGGATGACAGAGAATCCTGGAGAAAAAAGCGGGAGGCTGAAAATCCTGGAGAAGAAGAAGGTGAGGCTGACTATCCTAGAGAAGAAGAGGGTGAGACTGACATTGCTGGAGAAGAAGAGGGTGAGCCTGACAATCCTGAAAAAGAAGTGGATGAGGCTGACAGTCCTAAAGATGAGGGAAGACTACGGCTCGCAGAGAAGAAGAGGGGAGGAGGTGGAGACCGGAAGAAGATCTTTGAACTTCTATTGAAGTCCGATAAAGCGGAGATAGTGTGCCCTCTGAGACGCGACGCTAGTCAGAATAGTAAATATTCGCTTTTCTTTTGAAGCGGTGAGAAGTAACACTGGATAAAAGAGCAATAAATGAATGAAAGTGGCAATATATGCGTGGACCTTCCAGCAGAGTGGCCTAGATGCTAAATAGTTGTCTTTCGAGAAACACAGAGCCGGATCCACCGGTTCAATCCCGATCCCATCAAAGTTTTTCTGATCGGCATTCACATCTGACATGTGCAACATGTCAAGTGAAATGTATATCGAGGTTGTGGTGGTTCGGGACCCACCTAAAACTGCAGGTCGCGTGGGCTAGGGAGCTGGTACCAGAGCGTGGTCCTCGCCGTCATTCTAACAGAGGCTAGGACGACCCCAAACACGCTGCGGCCGAGTGTCTGATATCAACATGTTTTGCTTGTGACCGGGGTGTTTGCGTCAGTGCCAGAGTACCAATGATAACCTTTCCTGTTGGTAACCTTTTGTAATCGGTGGCGGGTCCCGCCCCCTGATCCCTGAGCCTCATTACGGTCACGAGCTGAAAAATGTAGTCACAAAATAATGAATAACTGTCATCACCCGAAAAGGTGGAAAGAAGAACGAAGGAAAGGTCAGCTTAAGGGGAAAGTTGAATGAACTAAAGGAAAATCTGTAGGAATAAGTATGGCATACTTAATTACTGTATTGTACGGTAATTGCACCCCCGTTTCTATCTTTCAAAGGAATTCGTTCTCCAGTAAAAGCTAAATATAGTGTCCGATTCGCAGTCATATTTGTTTCCTCGTTAGAATAGTACCTACACTATTTTTAGCTTTTAGAGCAGCCTCGGCCATTGGCGGTCGTGCAATGACCAGTGCTATCTAGTTCCGTAGGATGAAAGTAGGTATAGATACAATAAGTATGCATGGGACGTTTTAATTAATTATTATTACGTAGGTAGATCCCCCCCTCCCCCAGTTTTAAGGATATGCAGTAGCTTCGATAAAGGTTGGAACTGGGATAAGAAGTAATGTGTGCCAGGTAACATCCTGAAAAATCACCTTTACCGCCTATGGAGACTACAAAACAACAATGTAAGCGAAAAGAAGATCAACCAATTTTGAAAACAAGGTAAACTCTGGAAAAGTTACGAAAGTTCCAGAAAGCCGTTATCGGCGTGAAAAAGGCGGGAAAGTTTGCCGCTTTTGAATTACAGCCTCTGATTGGCTGGAGAAGGTCACGTGGCTATGTTTGGCCTTGAAGGGTCACGGCGACAGGTTTGGTCGATTTCTTCACAATTTTTTATGAGTTGCACGTGCGCTTCAGTTTATTATACGTCGGAATAGGAAAACTCTTTCCCCACCAGAATTAGAATCTACGCCTTTGCTATCTGGTAAGTCTCTGTCATCCAGTCTTTTTGAGACAAACTTTCTTGTATTTCTGAGGTTGTTTATTTGTTCTGAAATATAGTACCTAGGTATTTTGACATACCTACCTACGTAAGTACCTACCTAACTACTTGCTTATTATATTTAAAAGCCAATAAACGTCATATAGTTTCCTCATAAAATGGAGATTTAAAAATGTCAACGATCAGCGTTGTACGTGGCGACACCCTTAGGTACGTCGGGGTTAGGTTAGGGGTGGTTTTCTGCTTTTGAAAGTTCATTTACCGGTAGGTATTTCGTTCTATTATCAAGCCAAATCTCCAGCCGAAACGTACGTTATTCTAGACACAAGGATGGCCCCTTTCTAGTAGGTACCTCAACCGTGAGTCTTACCCACGATATTAAGTTGCCAGAATAGGCACTCATGGTTATAACATCGTTAGAAGATAAAAGTATCTACCTACTTACTTTGGCAAACGAAAGGCAGCTGCACACTATAGGAGAAGCTCCACGCACTATCTTTCCTATAGGTATCTTGAGGTCTAAGCCACCTCTGTCGGGTAACTCCATCTCCCATCTAAAGTAAACCTCTTTTTTATTTTTTTATAGGTGAAGTTTGGTCAAAGCCGAAGAGGGGTTGGCCGAAGCCAAGCAGGATTGAGCAGAAGCCAGCTCAAGAGTGGGCTCAAGCCATCACATTCATGTCGTAAGCAGAAAATATTGCCGGGATTTGAACAGAGACCTCTCAGCACACAAGTTGTTTACGTTTTTCTTCACATTTTTTGAGGACACTTAGATATTTAAATGTCCTTAACTATAATATGCCTTTTAAAGTCAGAAATTAAATTTCTTGTAAAATCGCAACACAGGCAGTTAATTTTGTACATTAAATAGACATGTTATATCTCAGAACATCTAAATACCAATTCAACAGCTCCCTAAAAAATCTCTTGGTGTGTGGGGTACTTAAGAGGACGCTATACCTGACGATGCATTTTTTGCCGCCCATAAGATTAACATTAACATTGCGAGCGGCGATTCATTTTCAAGGTTTACCCTTGGTTGGAAAGACACAAAGTTTTGCCTGTACCTAGCCCTAACAATGTTCTAGGGAGTGATCGAAGCAGATTTCCCAATTTCTCACTGGTTTCTTTTATTGCAACTGTTTTGCAAATGCTAGCATCGCATACCTCAAGAAAAGTGCTGTATCTCGAAAACCAGTAAAAAAAATGGGAAATCTGCTTCGAACACTCCCTAGAACATTGTTAGGGCTAGGTACAGGCAAAATTTTGTGTCTTTCCAACCAAGGGTAAATCTTGAAAATGAATCGCCGCTCGCAATGTTAATCTTATGGGCGGCAAAAAATGCACCGTCAGCTATAGCGGACCCTTAACGATTGTTTAACCTTTCCATTCTAGCATTTACTGGAAAGATACAAAAATCGCGGATAAGCCTTGATAGGATGTCGGAGAGGACTGCGGTTGGAGCGGGCGGCAGCCTAGTCAGTGCCGAGACATCGCAGTGCAAGCAGCGCCCACCGCATACACACAACCTAGCCAACATGGCCAAGCAACTGGAGAAGCAACCGTCAAGGATATGGACCCATCGCTACTATACGGTAAAAAATACTCCCTACTTCGGGGCGTCTACGCAGTCGTGTTAGTTTTAGTTTTTACTGCAACTATGGGATATTTGTATGTTCTGAAATATATGTCTTTTGAACGACCGAAATTGGCAGGCTGTGTGGAGATTTTACAATCGGTTTTCAGACAAATTTTTTCTGACAAAAATCACTCGATCGTAAAATTGCAACACAGCACACAGCCTGTTAATTTCGGTCTTTACAGAGACATTTTATATTTCAGAACATTTAAATATCCAGTAGTGTGCAAAAAAAAAGGTTCGGTCTTAAACCGGGTAAGCCCAAAACTAAGGCTATGCAGCGGCTGAGGTGCATTACTCTTCTTGGTTCCTAAACTCTTCTATAGTGTCGTGACGTATTAAAGTACTTTTTGACGTCATTAAAGAACAAATATGCTGGTATTCATTTGCTTCGTAAGTTTTTCACTGGAACTGGAAAAATATATTTTCGGTCATAGTGTTGGAGGAAATTCGCTATCGGTTGGCTGCATAGTCTTAAAGGCTCTCTGCTATTGCCTTCTATACCCTCTGCTAGCTAGCCGAGTGCTGCTGTTTTTTATTTGTCTGTGTAACCACACCAGTAGGGTGGGTAGGAGAGATAGGGGGGAAAAGCCCAGCAAGAATTATCCATCTTGCTCAGCTGGCAGCACTACCAAATACCGCCTCCCCAGCCAGGAAGTTTTAGGTGGGTTCTGAACCACCACAGCCTCGATATACGTTTCACTTCAGAATAGTGATCAAAAACACTTTGAATGGGATTGGGATCGAACCGGCATGACCCAGTTCCTCTAAAGGCACCGTCTAGACAACTGAGCTATCGAGGCTGTTGAACTAGTACCTAAGTTGTTGCCTTCTTAACCAGCTTGGACTAGTGTTTGTTTGACTTTAGCCCCGCGCTCGTAAGCGATATCCGCTTGAGCCGGATACCTGGTGCGCTATGAGCCAACCTGCTTCGGGTCCCACTCGATGGGTGCTCTACGCCGAAATCATTACGGTAAGCCGGCATTAGCAGGCTTAAAGTACGCTTTTTATTTACTCCACTGGAATTGGCAGTCATAGTTAGGAGAGGGCTGGGGGACAACCCCAGCAAATACACCATTTCAAGAATAACCCGTCGTGCTCAGCTGGCAGCGCTACCATGCGCAAAATTCCCATCCATCGTGTTTGAACAGTTTTATTTGGGTCACTTGACCCCTGAACATATCAGAATCCGATCAGAAAAACTTTGATAGGATCAGGATCGAACCGGTGTGACCCGGCTATCATTGCCTGGCTTTTTCTAGAAATTCCCCTCGTCTGGTGGAGGTTTGAGTTTACCGGAGGGGTGCTTACTTAGTTAAGAGGACGCTATACCTGACGATGCATTTTTTGCCGCCCATAAGATTAACATTGCAGGGGGCGATTCATTTTCAAGGTTTACCCTTGGTTGGAAAGACACAAACTTTTGCCTGTACCTAGCCCTAACAATGTTCTAGGGAGTGTTCGAAGCAGATTTCCCAATTTCTCACTGGTTTCTTTTATTGCAACTGTTTTGCAAATGCTACCATCGCATACCTCAAGAAAAGTGCTGTATCTCGAAAACCAGTAAAAAAAATGGGAAATCTGCTTCGAACACTCCCTAGAACATTGTTAGGGCTAGGTACAGGCAAAATTTTGTGTCTTTCCAACCAAGGGTAAACCTTGAAAATGAATCGCCGCTCGCAATGTTAATCTTATGGGCGGCAAAAAATGCACCGTCAGGTATAGAGGACCCTTAATGGGGCTCCGCGACATTCGCCTCTCCGACCCAGACCTCGATGTATAGAAAGGTGGGTCTTAAGATCCCCGTCCGTGGATAGCATGCACCGCGCCACGGCAGCCAAGCTCTATCTTACTCCATGTGCGTCGCGGCTTGGTGAACGGGGGTAGAAATAAGCCCCGGGTCCAGTAAACAGCCGTCAATCTCGTAAACACATCTAGTATAGAATATCTTCTCCTCAACACAAACACGCTGCTTTCCACTCTATGATTCACAGACTTACTCACGCACCCATGAACAACTTCGAACATGAACTTCAAACCATCAAACAGATAGGCATCAACAACGGGTACAACTCTGAACTTATTGACAACATCCTGAAACACCACACCCGTAAACACACAATGCCACTGGCCTACCCGACTGAACCACCCCAAGAGAAGGACTATTGTAGGATACAGTACCTACCTAAACTGACTGACAAACTGACGAAACTTATATCAGAGACGACAGGAAAAACCCCAGCCCTCTATAATAAAAACAGCATAGGCCTCAGCAGACGCAGGGAATGGGGTGTACAAACTAAACTGCAGTACCTGTGATGCTTTCTATATAGGTCAAACCGGAAGGAATTTTAAACAAAGAATCAGAGAGCATACCTACGGCATAGGAAAACCCTCAAGGTAACCCCCCCCCCCCCCACCCACTTTTTCGTGGGTTTTGACTAAGTTATTTTTGACAGTTTTTCGGAGGTGGTTCCTAATACTAACTCTGGTTGAGGCGGTGCTGGGTCCACTAACGTTTAACTAAACATGGATTATAGAAGATCTTTAGAGCATAACTTGTTGTGGTGCTGTGAGACGTCTGACTTTCATGCATGGTTAGAGGGCGCATGTGTGTCCACGTGACCTAAGAGGACTTCTAACTACACGAGTTGGCGGCCTCAACCGTGGCCTAGTGAGAAAACACTAGACTCGCACGGCTGAGGACCTGGGTTCGAATCCCGGTCTCGGCAATCTTCTGTTATGGATGCCTCACCAAATATTCATTTATGCTTCAATCAGTTTGTTTATTTATAATCTGTGCCTTCAGGCTAAGGGTATGGGCTGTAGGCGCCAGTAGGTACGTGGCCCTTAACTGAAAAAAAAAAATACGACCCACCGCTGATAGTAATAGTGGTACCTAATAGCGAGATTAACCCGTATGGATAAAAAATAAAGGGTCCGACAATGGTCGCACTTGACTTTCTCGCAATTTTTACGCCAGAGGTATCGAAAATTTTGATTTTTTTTTTACGTAATTTATTTTTTTTGGACCAAAATTTTACCTTTTTCTAAAAAAATATTTTGCCATACACTGGACAATAATTTTAGGCACCTACTCACCGGATTTCAAACATATCCGTCAAATGGTGAAGTGTCGTTCGACGCACAAAGTACGTGTTTTCTATTTTCCATGTCACGGCCTTAATTTTCAAGTAATTGAAAATCTATTGAAAGTGACCTTGAAGCATCTATCTGAGACCATTTTCACCAATTTTCAAGGAAATCTGTCGATTAGGGTTGTTGCAAATCCGTCTTAACCAATCAAAAACGTGATTTCCATTTTTGGAAAATTTTCCTACGATAATGCCAATATTGGCGATAATTATTATGTTGGATAAATTTCGTTCGGTAAAACATCAAACTAGGTTAAAGTACACCTCCCTACCAATTTTTATTGAAATCGATCGAATAGTGCTACCGGAGTGACGACCAACGCGTTTGGGCCAAAACTTATTATTATTGGCCCACCTCCAAATGATTGTAAAAGACCTAAAAGCATCTATTCAAAAACACTTTCGCAAATTTTCAAGGTTCCAACTTGATATACGTATAGCTTCCAGCCCTTCTTAACTGTCAAAAAACACGATTTTTTGCCTTTTTTTGACCATAGCATGCGCAATTTTTGAGTTATCAAAATTTATCAAAAAATATGTCCAGATATTTACATTAGGTACCTACATACCGAATTTGAGCAAAATCGGACGAACGGTGTGACGTCCAGTTGCGCGACAGACTGACGTACGTACGTACGTACGTACGTCGGACGGACATTTTTTAAAAACCACTTTTTTGGACTCGGGGGACCTCCAGGATCATGGGAAACCCAAAATCTCAAAATCGAAATTTTGCACGAAGACATAACTTTCTCAGCCCATGTATTACATACGGGCGAGAAAGTAAAAATGGACTCTATACTATGAGGGTAAATTCAGACATATCCAAGGGTGGATAGACTATACTAGGGTGCAAGGGATAAGGAAACGCCTCAGGCGACGGCCCAGCAAGTGGCAGGGTGACCAAGACAACTCCACCCCAGTGTAGGCTGGTGACGTCACCACCGGTTATTCCTATTTCATTGCGGTACACTTTGGTCACCCTGCCACTTGCTGGGCCGTCGCCTGAGGCGTTTCCTTATCCCTTGCACCCTAGTATACACAAATGTGCATGAATTATCGTTGCGAAACTCTTTTAGATCATTGTGACCCTTCCTTCTTACGTTTGCTTCTTGTTCTGAGTAAAACGTATCTTCGAAAAGCCTGTCTTTCTTAGAACAACGGGTGTCATTACTCTCGTCCAAGAATGAGGCTACCTCGCCTGTGAGTTGCGTTTTCCCTGAATAGGTCTCGGGTTCAAACCCGCCGGAAAACAATAATCTTTTCCCAGGACTATTTATTTATTGTTGGACACTGCTTACACAAAACGAGCCTAACCTACCAAAGTTCGAGGGGTTCCTGACTGTCCTATCGCTGAGGCCTCTCAGCAAACACGCTTAGAGACGCCTTTCTATTTAAAATTCATAGTCTCAGGTGATATCTGAACTAGTGATGATCGCGTCACAAGCTGAGCAAAACTTTAGTTTGTTTGGTGAGCTTGATTGTAGTTTCAAAGTCTGCTGTCTAAAGAATCATGACTCCGGCGCCCACACCGGTAAGTCGGAAATTTGATTTGTTGAGGCTTTACTTGATGCTTTTCTGACATTTTTTATTTTTTTCCCCTTTATTGAAAAGACTTCTAGGGGCAGATTTCCCTATTTCCTCGTGGTTTTCGGGATATCCCACTGTTTCGCCTTAAAAATTTTGATTATACCATGTTAGCGTTTGCGAAACTGTTGAATTTTAAAACAGCCCGGAAAATTGGGGGCCTTCCCATAACGCTGTAGCACCTTCGAGTTTTAGTTTATTTTTTTTTCGGTTGGAAAATCCCGATAGATAATCACAGTACGGACTTTTATTTTGCTTGTTGTGATCCCCGGGCTAGTCATCCTCGCAGCTGTTTCCTCAATGGAAAAGATAATGTGGCACGGACACAGCACGTGCTACATCCGTGTTCATTGTCACTCATGTGGTAGTGACTCATTGAGATCAAGGACCACTCAGTTGAAAAGAAAAGAAACAAACGAATACCAACAGAAAATGGGGAAATATCTGTACCTCAGCAAATGATTGGATT
Organism: Mesopsocus fuscifrons; assembly: GCA_950004255.1. Lineage (NCBI taxonomy): Eukaryota > Metazoa > Arthropoda > Insecta > Psocodea > Mesopsocidae > Mesopsocus > Mesopsocus fuscifrons. The sequence goes on along the minus strand of OX465374.1, from coordinate 1,448,129 downwards.
ATGTAGTCCGATGGCTGACTTAGTTTCTGTATTATCGCATTGTAGATTTTGACCACGAAATAAAAAGTTATTATACATTCTAAAGTGGCCGGATTTTAAGTATGGGAGGCGAAAATGACGTCACCATTTTGTTATGCTCCACGTCTTCTGCTGCCTATCTCACTGTAAGCTAACTGTAGGAACCGTCAACGAAAGATCGATGTATCAAAGTCTGAAAAGGACACAGCTAGTTCTACAACACCGCTTGGAAGTCCTCTTCGTAGAGTCTCCTAATTCGATACCTTGCAACAGGCTCATTGCTAGTAGGTACCTATACTTCGATTCGAACCTAGGAGTCAAGTGTTTTGCCAGTGAGACCACGGTGCCATTTTCGTTCAAAGCCTTTGGCGATAACATTATAACGATTTTTACAGGGCAATGCTCCCTTCTCTGTTTTGGTCATGATGGCTTGGTTGGTGACATAATTCAAAAGGTCATTCACCCTTGACCCTCGTATTTTCCTTATGGGAAAAATAATCACAGCATTTTCTTTCTTTTCCTTTTTCTTCTCTGGTGGACTGCCACAACGTACCTACATACAATAACACGAAAGGTCCCAAGAGCTTGGCCTTAAGGGTCCGCTATACCTGACGGTGCATTTTTTGCCGCCCATAAGATTAACATTGCGAACGGCGATTCATTTTCAAGGTTTACCCTTGGTTGGAAAGACACAAAATTTTGCCCGTACCTAGCCCTAACAATGTTCTAGTGAGGGTTCGAAGCAGATTTCCCATTTTTTTTACTGGTTTTCGAGATACAGCACTTTTCTTGAGGTATGCGATGCTAGCATTTGCAAAACAGTTGCAATAAAAGAAACCAGTGAGAAATTGGGAAATCTGCTTCGAGCACTCCCTAGAACATTGTTAGGACTAGGTACAGGCAAAATTTTGTGCCTTTCCAACCAAGGGTAAACCTTGAAAATGAATCGCCGCTCGCAATGTTAATCTTATGGGCGGCAAAAAATGCACCGTCAGGTAGAGCGTCCTCTTAAGCGGCCATCTTGAAGTGGCGCAAAAGTGAATATTTGTAAACAACACCATGGTTGTTTCATAAACAGACACTTTGTTTATGATCACTGATCAGTCTAACTTTCCTAAGTGCGACGATACGAGACTAGAGAAATAGCGGTTACCATGGATACCATACAGTAAAATTTCGATATATCGACAGTATATTTGTGACAATGGTGGTACAATTACCGTTATATCAAATAAAGTATCGATAGTTTTACCAGATGCCTATGCATCTCTGCTTAGCCCTACGTAACATCGAACATATAGACTCTGTATCATGGTCCTATAGTTGTTATCTGGTTGTTGTTTGCATTGTTGTTAACCTTACACTGTTGCCCGACCCTTGGCAAACCATAGCTGTAGGTTCCAGCTTCCAAGTCTGTTGGATATGTCATCGTACCTAGCTTTGTTACTGCGATATGCGAGAAGTTTACAAGTTTGTCACATTCCTCTGCGATACTGTCACTATGTCGTAAGGGAGAAGTTCCGCACTAACTCGGCCTCATACGGCCTCGATAGCCGAGTGGACTAAATGGTCGACTTTTGAGGAGCAGTGAGAGCCGGGTCACACCGGTTCGATCCCAATCCTACCAAAAAGTTTTTCTGCTCGGCATTCACCTCTGATATGTTCAGCATGTCAAGTGAAATGTATATCGAGGCTGTGGTGGTTCGGAACCCGCCTAAAACTGTAGGTCCCCATCGTTTACTCGATGGCTGGGGAGCTGGTATATGGTAGTGCTGCCAGCTGAGCACAATGGATAGTTCTTGAAAACGGTCTAGTTGCTGGGCTTGTCCCCCCCCAACCCCCTGCTAACTAACTAACTCGGCCTCATCGTTGTCTATATGACTGAGGCCCTGGGTTCGAGTCCCGGTCCCAGTATTTTTTTTTTTTTTTGTGTAGCATGGATGTCACACCAAATATTCATTTGGCTTCTTCTTACAATCAGTTTCTTTTTTATTCCCTAAAAACTCCCTGGGAATGGGCGATTGTAGAGATCCAACTAGGAAACCTAACTCCGGTGTTAAAAGTACGGTAATAGACCCTTACGTACCGATTCAGTAAAAAACAACAGGAAAAATATTTCATTGGAAATCCGAGGCCTATTCTAATTGAGGAGGATAAGTTATTCTGACATTCTGATAAGCAGTCCAGTCGCTGACACTTCTCGGGTGGTCCCACGGGCCTACAGGCCCAGATCCTCTCTATCATAATAATTATTGATGATACCAGCGCCCTCTGACGCACGTCCACTAGGTAATAAATAAAATACCAGGCCGGTACGTACCGCCGAAAAGCACCCAAAAGCTGACCGATTGAGACTGGGCCAGATTAGCGCAGTGGCAAAAACACTGACTGTGAAGCGGAACCGGGATCGAGTCCTGAAGTGGCGAGATTTTTTTCTGCCTTCCTGGGGTGTGATTCTGACGAAATCATCCCCTTGTAAACAGAGGTCACGAAAGGTCGCACCGAGGGGTTAACCACTCCAGAGATTGCATCAAGATTTCCAAAGATTTCCTGAGATTCTCAGTGAGATTCGTGGAAAGATGCACCCTGAAGCGTTAAATACTCCAGAAATTTCCGAAATTCCCTGGGATTTCATAAAGATTGCCTGAGATTCCCAACGAGATTCCTGGAGTGGTTAACCCCTCGGGTGGCACCCTGTCTCCTACTAGGCCCCAGCTGTAGGGTTTTTAAGCGGGTCACCTACGTGACCCAGCTGACAGTAGGTGATATCACTGATAGTGATAGTTTGTGACGAACAGTTTATAGTCAACAGCCAGTCGTTTTTCACATCTCTCACTGAATAGGACTAAACGTGTTCCGTGATCAGTAATGGTGATTTGTGGTATACCTACTTGTGATGTACGGTTGTGATACTAAGCACACACCTTGATAACTATTACTACAATAACTATTTTGACTTTTTTAAAATTTGGATTTTTATTCGTTCTGAATTATAATGTGTCTTTTTAACGTCCGAAACTAGTTTAATACGTCAAGAACGAATCAGTCATAAAATCACTAAACTGAAAACGACATAGGTATTATATTTCAGAACAATAAATATTCTATAGTATAAATTTCAGTCTTAAAAGTGAGCCTTGTCTGTCCGTTAGTTTCACCTCTCATTAAAGTCAAATTATAGAAACTGTTATCATCCGTTCAACCGGAATATTGCTATTTGTTTACGTTTTTTCCGAAAATTTTTGAGGACACTGCACTCTGTGGATTATTTTTCCGGCAGTGAATGATTCATTCATATCTGAAAATATTCATTCACTATTCAGTAAGATAGCCAATATCTGTGTAAACAAGTACGTAATAGCCTTAGAAGCAAACGGGTACAAGTCAATACGGCAGTGTCTTCTATTTCTTTGTTTCTATAAGCCTTTCATTTTTATTTAAAAAATGCCCCAGAGTGGTTTTTATAATATTCTGATGTTCTGAAATATAATATGACTTTTTAACGTCAGAAACTAGACGGTAGGGTGTGATTTTACGATGGAGTATTTTTTGACACTTTTTTATTGGCAAAAATCACTTGATCGTAATATTACAACTTCGCCAACTAGTTTTCAGAACATACAAATATCCAACCGTTGTCTAAAAATATGGGAAGAAAAAACATCAAACAGATTTGCGTGGACAGTCTCAACGGTCACATTTAATTTAGTTGGTCGACTTGCATCTAACCGACCGTTAGCCATTAACGGGAAGTTAACTTAACTCATGGATAACGGGATGATGGCCCTTCCCACCTCATTGGCCGAGGAGTTGCCGATTGAAAATGAAAATAACTGTTCGGAGGATCTCGCTGGAATAGATTTGGTAATTCAATTTTAACACGTTTAATATACATTTGGTAAGTGATTGTTTACATTTTTTCTGGCCATTTTTTGATGACACTGTTGGATGTATAAATGTTCTGAAATATAATATGTCTCTCTAACGACTAAAATTAACTGGCTATGTTGTGATTTTTGTTAAAAAGACTTGTTCTTATTTCAGATTTCAGAGCATTTAAATTTAAATACCTGACAGTGTCCTCGAAAAATGGTCGAAAAAAACGTAAACAAATAGTGAGAACTTTTCTAAGCGGTATGTATACCCCATCCGTGCATCCCCTCGATCCTTCACCCCTTCACAGGGAAGGCGGAACCTCCCCCCATCCCTCCGTAACAAAAATGCTGATCTCTATGTCTGTTTACAGGACCTGTCACCGGAGGAGATTGGAGACGGTGAGTCCGAAGATTTGCCGCCGTCAGCGACCAGCATGGTCGTTGTGTCCAACAGACTGCCATTCATTCTACGTAGAAATGAACAGACCGGCCTGCTAGAGCGCAAAGCCAGGTAAGGTGACAAGATAAGAAACATCCGGCTAAAAACTTAGGGTGGGGACTTTACACAATGCTGTTTCTTTACGTTTTTTAATGACCACTTCCTGAGGAAGCTGGGGGATTTCTGAATATGTCTTGTTAACTTCAGAAATTGTTATTTTATGATCAAGTGATTTTTATGTTTAAAAAAATTGTCAATAGTTACTCTATCGTAAATCATAATCTAGAACTAGAGTCCGGCTTAGTTTAGTTGATACTTTTCAAAGTCCCACTCTAATGTCTGAGAAGACAGACACTTTGTCTGAGAAAAAAACAACTGCTGGGTCTTCTTAGAATTCTATAAATAAATAGGCTAGAGTTTTTAAAAGGCCTGAACACTGCTTCCTTCTCAAGCATAGTGTCTGTTTTCTTAGACATTAGAGTGAGATTTTGACAAGTATCAACTAAACTAAGCCGGGCCATAGTTTCTGCAGGTAAGAGATATTATATTTCAGAATAAATAAATCTTTGAAAATGTATGGTTCTGGATCGAGAAAGCGGTCATGGAAAATACATATTTGCACACCCACTTTCAAATTACATAATCACAGTTTTGCAGGCGTATAAAATTTTATACCCTCTTTGTGTTTCAGTGCTGGCGGGCTGGTAACTGCGGTAGCGCCCGTGGTAATCAAAGGCAACGGTGTTTGGGTTGGCTGGCCTGGTATTCACCTTGATGATCCTTCAGAGCCCATTCCGGAGTCTGATCCCAACGATACCACCCCTACAGCGGGACTGCTGTCCAGTAAAGTGGTGGCAGTTCACTGCGAGAGAGGGTTGTTTGAGTCCTTCTATAACGGGTGCTGCAATGGAACGTTTTGGCCACTCTTTCACTCCATGCCCGACCGTGCCGAATTCTCTTCCGACAGCTGGAGGGTATGTGTATAGTAGCAAGATGGAGACCTACAGTTTAAGGTGGGTTTCGAACCGCCACAGCCTTGATAGGCATTTCATGTCAGGCCAGAAAAATTTCGGCTGTATCAGGATCGAACCAGTGTTACTACAAGCTACAAATCAGGCTGTCTTATTTAAAATACACTTTCTGCCTGGAAGTAGGCGTATACTTTCAAAATTGGAAGGCTTATGGACAAAATGGGAAGTTGTGAGGATTTTTGTTCTTACTGCTTTGTTGTTTCAGGCTTATGTGAAAGTTAACCAGGAGTTCGCGAGAAAGACGATCATAGCGCTCCAGAACTTGGAGGTGGAGCCCAACACCGTCCCTATAGTCTGGATACACGACTACCAGCTAATGATCTGTCCCAACTACGTCCGTCAGGTTAGTATTTTATGTTATTTATTGACCCAAAGGCATAAGTAGATGTTAATTTAAGGCTGTATATACATTCTCGACGAACTCCACGAAAACCACTGTGCGAAAGTAAATATTCGACAAAACTAATGTTTACATATTAGTGCTGCCGGAGACTGGTAATTGCAATATCGTATTGGTTGTGTCTTGTGTCTACTCTAAAAGCTAAACATAGTGTGCTGTTTGAACGCGAAACGAACGAGTGAAAGTAGGACACTATGTTTAGCTTTTACAGGAGAAAAGTAGAGAAATGGTGTTGCAATTACCCACTTCCGTAAGTGAAATAAAAATTGTCAACATGTAACATGGCGGCGGTAAATATTACAAACATTTATCAAGCTTTTCTACTAAATGTGACGATAAAATCATACATTTTTTAGTCCGAAAATTTTTAAAAACATATTCCGCGTGAGGTAGTGTTGTGTTTTCGCGATCTGTCAAAAAAACATGTGGACTAATAGTTGACTGTTTAAAACCGCTCCTGTGGGCTTATTACTCCATTTCATGCAAAAATACAACACTACCTCACGACAAGGAGTCTCAGGTTTACATCCCCCTATAAACACTTTTCACTCGCCCTGTAACTTCGGAGTAGGGCTTGAAGTACGTAGCTCGGCGAACCAAGTACGTGTAGTCGACCTTAACAAACTGATTGTTGGCAAAAACCGAATGAATATTTGACATCCATGCTACAGACAGAAAATTGCTGCTATCGGGATTCGAACACAGGACCTCTGTCGTGCGAGTCATTCTCCAGCTGGGAGAAATAACGACAGTTGGGCGTGATTCTGACGAAATGACCCCCTTGCGTACTGGGGGTACAAATGTTTGACACTGTTTACGATGTTTCAGGCTTTGGAAGAAATCAACTTTCGTTTTAAGATGGGATTCTTCCTCCACATACCCTTTCCTCCTTGGGACATTTTCAGACTTTTCCCTCAGTCTGATGAAATACTCCAAGGAATGCTTGGTGAGTCTAAAGGCTATAGGTAATGTGCTGTTTTCTTACCTTTCTTAACGGTGATAAAAACGTGGCACCAGAACGGTTTTTTCTCCAATATTGAGAGGAAACTATACAAGAGTATAATATGTCTTTTTAACATCAGAAAAAAATGGTCCAAATTTCCAAATGTTTGAGAGAAGTTGTACCCTCTTAATTGGGTCCTTTATCTGCTCTATAAAAATTTTTCACTGTTATCAGGCTGTGACATGATTGGGTTCCACATCGAGGACTACTGCCTCAACTTCGTGGACTGCTGCCAGCGCCGCCTGGGGTGCCGTGTTGACCGGAAGAACCTTTTGGTCGAACACGGAGGGAGAACTGTCCGAGTCCGCCCTCTTCCTATCGGCATCCCCTTTGACCGATTTGTCCAGGTAGAACTGTTAACAAGGGGAAAGACGTGGCACCAGAAAAGGTTTTGCTTTAGTCGTTAGGTAACGAGGGGAAAGGCGTGGCACCAGAATGGTTTTTGCTGCTGTCTTTCCATGGAAAAACTATTTTTCTTCTCTGAAACGTTATTTAAGGCCGAACGACGACTCTTAATGACATATTTCTGAGGGAAAGGTTGGTTATTTATTTCGTCTGAAGTATACTGGATCTTTTTACCGTTGGAAAATAGTTAACTGGTTTTACGATCGAGCAATTTTTGACAAAATTTTTATTGAAAAAAATCACTCTGTCGTAAATTCACACGTTAACAATTTTTTGACGGTAAAAAGACACATATTATATTTCAGAACAAGTGAATATCAGACAATTTTCACAGACAACGGCAAGCAAACAGCTGTGTACTCAGCGTATACAATATATTTTTTTATTGATGTTTTCAGCTAGCCGAGTCAGCTGACAGAGTGATGCTGACCAATCAGAAGATAGTGCTGGGAGTGGATCGTTTGGACTACACGAAGGGATTGGTCCATAGACTGAAAGCTTTCGAGCGGCTGCTCCAGAAGTATCCGGTCCATATTGAAAAGGTAACCTAAGACCGAACATAAATTCGCTAATTATCTTTTTTCTGCACACTTTATGAGGAAACTATTGGATATTTAAATTATTATTATTGAAATTTTAACGGCCGAAATTAAAAGGCTGATTTTACGATCGAGTAATTTTTTTCAACAAAAAAATTGTCCGAAAATAACCAATATTAAAATCACAACGCAGCCTGTTAATTTCGGCCGTCAAAAAGACATATTATATTTCAGAACATTTAAATATCCAATTTTGCCTAGTTAACTGCAGGGTCCCACCTTTAGTGAAGTTCATTCCCAAGGGGGTGATTACCGTCAGTCATGCCCAACAGTCGAATTTTCCCCCAGTCAGGTGCCCATCACGGCTAGGTAACTAGGTAGCATCATAGCTAGGTAGCCCCAGTACCCGCCAGAAAAAAAAAAAAAAAAAAAAAAAAATCCCGAGAAATCGGTTCTAGATCCTGAGTCTCCTCTTTCTAATCCAGTCCATGTCTTTAGGTGACATTGCTTCAAATCTCAGTGCCGTCACGGACAGACGTGAGGGAGTACCAGGAGCTCAAGGAAGAAATGGACCAGTTGGTGGGCCGCATCAATGGCTGCTTCACTACGGCCAACTGGTCGCCTATACGCTACATATACAGTCAAGTCAGCCAGGATGAGCTGGCAGCATTCTACAGGTATGCTAAGGCGACATGGGAGCAGTGATGTTTGTTTATGTTCACGTGAACCAAAACAAAGCACTTTTTCTCATGTTATCGTAGAAACTAGCCTCCTTAGGGTGCGTCCCACCATGCCCAGTTAAAATTAAACTGGAGATTTACCATGTTAAATTTAACTTTTATGGTAAACATAAGACCAAATCTCCAGTTTAATTTTAACTGGGCATGGTGGGACGCACCCTTATTGAACTAAAACGTATTAATGCGACCACACAATCGTGTTTGTTTACATTTTTTTTATTCACACTTTATGAGGAAACTATTGGATATATAAATGTTCTCATAATTTATTATGTTAAAAAAGACATATTATATTTCAGAACATTTAAATATCCAATAGTTTCCTCATAAAGTGTGCAGAAAAAAATGTAAACAAACACATTAAAATGACATTCGGTTACTTGGTTGAATTTTCAAAACCTCTGATGAAAAATCTCAAGTTTGTTGAATTGGTCATAGTGACCCCGGGAAGTCTAGTTTTCCGAAGGCCGATGAATTCCAGACACCCTTCAGGGCTGGGCAAGGTTGACCAGGAAAAATATCAACAGGTAGGGAGGTGATCCGGCCCACTACTTACCCCCAAATGAATTCATTCTGCTAGTCTATTTGCCTCATAACTAGAAGTTGAGATTTTAGGGATGCTGCGGTGGCTCTGGTGACACCCCTGCGTGACGGGATGAACCTCGTGGCGAAGGAGTTCGTGGCGTGCCAGATCAACAAACCCCCTGGCGTGCTCGTGGTTTCACCCTTCGCCGGGGCTGGGGAAATGATGCATGAGGCCCTGCTCTGCAACCCCTATGAAATTGATGAAGCCGCCGAGGTCATTCACAGGTAATTTTGGTTTTTAAGCCGCAATGGGAGAGGTTATGTTGATTTAAGTTCATCTGAACCACAACAAAGCACACTGGTTCGACCCCGATATTGTCAAAGTTTGTCTGATCGGCATTCACCTCTGATATGTCAAGTAAAAAAAGTATATTGACGATGTGGTGTTTCGGAACCCACCTAAAACTGTAGGTCCCCGTACTAATACAATGGGTGGGGACCTGGTATTTAGTATTGCTGCTAGATGAGCACAAAGGATAATTCTCGAAAGGGTCTAGTCGCAAGGCTTGTCCCCCTACCTCTCTACTTCTCTCTGCGGTTCTAAATGAGACTGGTTATTGCATGACCACAAACGGCCGTGGCTGTTCCAAAAGCTATACATAGTGTCCTATTCTAACGAGGAAACAAGAGACTGCGAATAAGACCCTGTGTTTAGCTTTCAATGGAGAGCGAATTCCTACAAATGGTGGTGCAACAATCGTCCTAAATGCAGTATGTCATACTTCTCTCTAGGTATACATAATGTGGTATTTTTTTTTTTTAGGGCGTTGACGATGCCTGAGGATGAGCGTACGCTGCGTATGAACTACCTGCGTCGCCGGGAGCAGGTCCATGACGTCAAGTACTGGATGCGATCCTTCCTGAAGGCGATGGGAACTTTGATGACTGACGAGGATGATGACCTGCCCACCACCATGAACCCGGTCACCCTCGATGACTTTGACGAGTACCTTGCCAAGTATGTACCTCTATCATTGGTGTCTTGTTCTGAGATATAATGTACGTATTTATAGGAAGCCTTGGCGGTCGTCATAGTTTCGTTCTCGAACAAAGTGTCTATCTTCCACACCATCGGACAGATCTCAGAAGAAGTCTTGGACCTAGTATTTATTCTCTTTTCAACACAGGTACATTGGTTCTACGCACAAGCTAGCCCTACTCCTAGACTACGACGGGACTCTGGCACCCATCGCGCCTCATCCAGATCTGGCAATCCTGCCCCCTGAGACCAAGCACGTACTGGAACGTCTGAGCAACCAGAGCGATGTCTACATAGCCATCGTGTCTGGCCGCAACGTCGATAACGTCAAACAAATGGTAGTGTATACCTAATGGCTTAAAGACCAAAAAAACGTGGCACTAGAGTGATTTTTCTTCTCAAATTCGGGGAAAGATCGAGTCATTTTAGACACATTTTTTTTATTGGCAAAAATCCATTGTAAAATCACAACGTAGTCAGTTAATTTCAGAACATTTAAATATCCAACATTGTCCTAAAAAAAAACTGGTCGAAAAACGTACGTCGCACGTCTTAGTGCTGTTATAGACACGTTCGTTATAGAGAGAGACTTCTATATAGGGTAAGCACAAGTAGTGACGAGGTATAGACGGAATATTAATGCACAGTTTGTCTTATTTTTTGTCATTAGGTGGGAATCAAGGGAATAACATACGCCGGGAGCCACGGCCTGGAAATCCTCCACCCCGACGGCAGCAAGTTTGTGCACCCCATGCCCAGTGAGTTCGAGGACAAAGTGTCGGACCTGCTTAAGGCGTTGCAGGAGCAAGTGTGCAAGGAGGGGGCGTGGGTAGAGAACAAAGGCGCACTCCTCACCTTCCACTTCAGGGAGACTCCCCCCCAGCTACGCCCCGTGCTGGCTGAGCAGGCCAAGCAACTCATTGAAGCCGCTGGTAAGCTAAACATACGTTCCTTACCGTGCAGATCAAGTTCGTAAATTTATCTTCTTGGAATCGTAGCCGAAAAATTGATCTTGTCGTTAACAGTTCACTAGTTATCGTTATAAGAAGGGCGCTATGGGCAGGATGGTTAAAGACACAAACTTTTCTTTTGGGGAGGACAACGCTATAGTGAACTTTTAGAGAGAGCTATTGTAGACGTCAAGAGCTGGAGAAATCCACCCTATGTTGAGATTTTACGATCAAACGATATTGATGTAAATTCAATAAAAAATTCGCTGAAAAATACTCGATCGTGCAATTGTAATTTACTGAGAACTTTCACTTTGTGCCATGAGTTGATCATCTTCTTTCGTGTGGCAGGTTTCCGTGCGAGCAATGCGCACTGCGCGATTGAAGCGAAGCCTCCAGTACAGTGGAACAAGGGGAGAGCCTCTCTCTACATTCTGCGCACAGCCTTCGGGGTTGACTGGAGCGAGAGAGTCCGCATTATATACGCGGGGGATGATACGACCGATGAAGATGCCATGCAGGTATGGTGCTTTATGCCATGGTAGACAAGTAGAGTGAGGTTGAGAAAGGAAAAGTCAGTGAGAGAGAGTTGAGGGAAGGAGAAAGAGTAGGGAAGAGTGCGAGTGAAGAGAGCAAGAGAGGGAGTGGAAGAGTGAGGGAGAAGGAGTAGGGAAGAGTGAGGACGAGAGTATAGTGTGAGGTGAGAGAGTGGAAGAGCGAGGGAGAGTGAGTACAGTAACAGTGGGAGATGAAGATGCAGGTATATGTGTATATCTTGATAGATAGATAGATAAAAGCTTTTCCAGTGCCACTTTTTTATTGAAAAGAAGATAACCGTCAGTTTAGCACAGTCGTGAAGCACGTGGCAGCAGAATTATTTTTCTTCCCATCTAAAATCTAGACCGCTCACCTGTTGAGGCCGTTACAATAAATATAATTGTTTTCAGGCGTTGAAAGGAATGGCAGCAACTTTCCGCATCACGACCTCCCACATAGTCAAGACTGCTGCCGAGTACCGCCTGCCCAGCACGGACAGCGTGCTCACTATGCTCAAGTGGGTGGAGCGACACCTCAGCCGCCGAGAGCCCCGCGAGCAGTCCCAGTCTGAACAGCGCCGCCGCTCTAACCGCGCGAACAACGGCGTTACCATGGAGATGAGCTTTGAGAACCAGGACCAAGAGCATGGCAACTCCCACCGCAAGCTCACCAACTCCATCTCCAATAGCTAGTTTATATTGTTGTACTAGTCTGTTTGTTTTTCTCCAGAAAACAAACGAAAGATAGATGTTAGATGTAAACAGTTATTTCAAGAACCCACCGAAAGATAGATGATAGATGTTATCTGTAAACAATTATGTCAAGAACCCATTGCCAGCTCCATTGTCTCCAATAGCTAGTTAATATTGTTTTGATAGCCTGTTGAATTTCAGAAGATAACAGGCGAAAGATCGAAAGATAGATACCTAGATGATAGATGTTATCTGTAAACAATTATTTCAAGGACCCACTGAAAGCTCCCAAAATCTATCTCCAATGTTCGTCATGTTTCAGTTGTCCCTCTTGAAAAATTGTTCGTTTGTTTGTCTACAGATAAAAGATAGATGATAAATGTTCTTTTCATCTTTAAATAGTTAATCAAGAACCAACCGAAAGCTTATCAACTCCATCTCCAATAGCTTGTGCATCTTATTTTGTTAGAAAAGCAAAAATTATCGTTTTCTTTACTTAAAATCTATTCCATTGCTCACGTTTCTTAAAGGTTAAAAAAACGTGGCACTAGATAAGCTTTTATTCCCATTATTTGAGGAAGCTTTTGGGTGTTTATTTGTTCTGAAATGGAATATGCCTTTTAACATCAGAAACGAGTTGATTTTACGATCGAGTAATTTTTGACACATTTTTTTGTAGAAAAACAAACCATCGATCGTAAATTCACAACTTAGCTAAATAGTTTCTGACGTTACAAAGACATACTATATTTCAGACTATACAGAAATATCCGACAATGTCATTAATAATTGGGATTAAAACATCATTCTGCTGCCACGTGGGTCAGTCTAGCATTTTATCAACTGTCTGAATTTTTCTTAAGAGGACGCTATACCTGACGGTGCATTTTTTGCCGCCCATAAGATTAACATTGCGAGCGGCGATTCATTTTCAAGGTTTACCCTTGGTTGGAAAAACACAAAATTTTGCCTGTACTTAGCCCTAACAATGTTCTAGGTCGTGTTCGAAGCAGATTTCCCAATTTCTCACTGGTTTCTTTTATTGCAACTGTTTTGCAAATGCTAGCGTCGCATACCTCAAGAAAAGTGCTGTATCTCGAAAACCAGTAAAAAAATGGGAAATCTGCTTCGAACACTCCCTAGAACATTGTTAGGGCTAGGTACAGGCAAAATTTTGTGTCTTTCCAACCAAGGGTAAACCTTGAAAATGAATCGCCGCTCGCAATGTTAATCTTATGGGCGGCAAAAAATGCACCGTCAGGTATAGCGGACCCTTAAGTCTGATATATCGTACAGTAGGTACCTACCTACTGAATTTTGTAAACCTAATTTGATGCAGCTACTCGAACATACCTTCAATTTCTACCTTCTTTTGATTATGGTATCTCAATTGATACTGGTATTTGCACCGCCATTTTTATCGTTCGATAATAGTCGTTCTCCAGTAAAGAATCGTCAAGAAACAGTCTGCTGGCTAAACACGTTGGTCATAATAATTTGGAATGTTGTTACAGTGAGGAGGCGCCCTAAGAAGAATCTCATTTATTACGTTGGAAAAATCATGTACAGTTGCAACTCTATAACGAGTGATACCTCCTTATAGCGAGCAAATATATATAGTCAGTCGTTATAGAGAGAGACAGCGGATGTGTCTAATGTAGGTATTGTGTGTTGTACCTAATATTAAGTTACAAGGTATTTACCTTCTCTCAAGTTGTACCCAGACTGAATTTACACAGACATGTAGGCGTTCAAGCTGGCTGTACTCTTTATTAATTTTGAATTTTGGAAGTCCGGAGAAAAAATAAAATTTTGTATTTTTCGTACCCCTATCATTGTTTACAATTTTACCACCTGTCCGGCTTACTAGGTCTCAAGATCTATTTATTTGCGGAGGTTAGTTTGAGTGCATATGACCTGATAGTACAATTTTGGGGCAACTAGACTATTTTAACGATCGTTCGTATACTACCACTACTACTAATACTACGATACTACCAAATACCAGCTCCCCACCCATCGTGTTCGTAATCGACGGGGACCTACAGTTTTAGGTGGGTTCTGAACCACCATGCACAACCTCGATATACATTTCGTTGGATGTGAAATACGTGAACACCCTCTTTCAAATCACATAATCATGGTTTTGTGTAGGTATACCTAATTTCAAATTTACATAATCATGGTTTTGCGGGCGCGACAATGACTTGAAGAAGGACGAGCAATTACGGTTCTTGCAGGTGACTACATGCGAATCACTTTTATTAAAACTGCCTCGTCACAAATTTGACAATTTAAAAGCTCAAGGGCATTTTAAGATGATAGCTTCAAGTGTTTATTTGAAGGAGGGTAAGGTAGGCTTTTACCAATCAGTTGTTTTTTTAAAGTGGAGGTTTGGTCTGATAATACAATCGTAAATAAATGATAACTCACAGCATAGACTACGCTCGACTGCGGTGAGTGACGATCTGTGAACTTATAATTATTATTTTACAGTAGTCTCTCTGACAACTCTCTGACAACTGCTGTATTGTTAGCTTAGCTTCAGGTACAAAATATAATCATTGTGAATTATACGTACCTATTGATCTAAAATGTTATAGTAGGATGTAGGTACCTAGCTATACCCCCAACCAACTCTAGCGCCGGCTTAGTCTCTATTATCCTAAGAAGACAGACACTTTGTTTGAAAAAGAAAACGTGTCCTTGTCTTCTTAATAAGAGGCTAAGAAGAATGACAGAGTGTAGATGTAAGCAAACAGTTTTTTAGGTGACCCTATCAGACCCTTCTTTTGTTTTCTTTCAGACGTCTTTTCGAAAATGAAGCTGTGCGCGCTGCTGTTGGCGTCGCTGGTCTGTTGGGTCAACGGACAAAACAACAAACTTCCCGACAATTTCTTTGTGGGATTCGCGACCGCCTCTTATCAGGTTGAGGGGGCTTGGAACGAAGACGGTAAGCAGACAAAGTTATAAACATAACTAAAGGGTTAAGTAAAAGACGTGGCATCAAGAAGAATATTTTTTCTTCCTATTTTCTGAGAAAACTTTTGGATATAATGTTCTGAAGTATAATATAACTCGCGCTAACGTTAAAAACACTTAAGTAGGTAGGTAAGTAGGTATATATTTCAATACAAATGCATGGAAATCCATATCATCAGAAAACTGTCGTTTAAAAGCGTCAACAAAGCACTGTAAGTAGGTACCTACCTAAAATATATTCAGTCTTAATTTTTGGATTTATATACCTACCTATAGGTAAGGGTGAGAATACTTGGGACCGTTTCACACACGCGACACCTGAGGCTATTGTCGACCGGTCCAATGGCGACATCGCGGCTGACCAAAACCACAAACTACCCGAAGACATACAGTACCTGAAAGATTTGGGGGTGAGTCAGCTTATTTAGGTACAGAAAACCTCAGTGAAATAGACCCTTCCAAGGTATTGTGATTTGCCAGAAGGGGTGGCTTCAGGTAGGCGTCACGGGGCAGATTTCATAGCGTGAGAGCTGGGAACTATAGCGCAGCCTTAAAAAACTCATGGCTCGACTGTCGGGCGTAATTCTGACTAAATCATCCCCATTGGAACCCTGCATCCCACTAGGAAGTATAGTTTTTTGGTGCTACCTATAGGTATATACCTACTTATCTTTTTTTTCAGGCTCAAACCTATAGGTTCTCATTATCGTGGTCGAGAATTCTCCCAGACGGGCAACCAACCAACATCAACCAGAAAGGAGTAGACTACTACAACAGGCTTATCGACAGTCTTTTGGCCCAAAACATCACACCAATGGTTAGTATACCTATTTTATTATTTTTTACTATCGTTGCAACAGTAGAGGTCAGCTCTATCTAGCAGCACCACGCGTTATTCAAAACGGCGGCGCAATGCGTATAGGTGGACGGATACCTTAAGTATGCCTTGGTCTTATTGTACCTACTGTATTGAGGAAATTAATAATCATATATCGGAGTATAAAAAATGGATAGACTTCAGTTTTTATACGTGCAAAATATTGCATAAACATGAATTTGCAGTCACTTCATGGGCAACTCACAAAAAGTAGTGTTCATTTCACTTGAAAGGTTGACTTTTTCAGAGATGAATGTTGTTCAGGAAAACTTTGATAAAAGCCTGATACCTAATTACCTAAAGGTGAAAAGGTGTATACCTAATGACATAAAGCGCGCTACTTTTCCAGGCTACACTGTTTCACTGGGACCTGCCACAAAGGCTGCAGGATCTTGGAGGTTGGCCGAACCCTATTCTAGCCGACTACTACGAAGACTACGCCCGCATTGCCTTCACTCTGTTCGGCGACCGAGTAAGTTGCTTGGAGATTTGAGGTAGAATTCGAAGTACCGTCGTACCAATGTTAAGAATATTGAAAAATTTCTTCAACAACTTACCTACCATAAAACGTATGACTTGATCCTTCAGATAAAGCAATGGATAACCTTCAATGAACCATACGAGACCTGCTATTCGAGCTACGGAGTTACCGAAATGGCTCCTGGCCTCAACATGACCGGCATCGCTGACTACTTGTGCGCACATACCCTCCTTCAAGCACACGCCAGGGCCTACCACGTCTACAACGATACATTCCGCGCTACTCAGAAAGGTACAAACTACGAAAAAACTGACTAGGTATTATGTTCAACACGAGCAGTTTGTACCTATACTATATAAATGGCATTTTTCGTAAACGTAAATTAGCTGTGCTCGAGTGATTGAAGCGAACGAGAAGAAAATTTAATTTTCATTCATCCGGGCCCAAAAATTCTTCGCTATAGGTACCTACCTACGTTGAGGGATATACTGATAAGACATTTTTTTGGGGGGGGGAGTGTTTTGTTCTAGTAGTTTCAGACTTGTTCTTTTTAGCCTTAGGTATATACCTATATATAGGTACCTAGATTTTGTTTAATTTGCAGGTATCGTTGGGATAACTCTGAGTGGAGGCTGGAATGAACCAGTCAGCGACGACCCAGCTGACATTTTGGCTGCTGAGACAGCTAACTCCTTCGAGGTAGGTAGGTATGTGCCTATGAGCAAGAATTGGCGGGATACTAACCAAGTATGTATATGTAGGTATATGAAGCAAGAACACCAAGGATCGAGTCCTGCTTTGCAGAGATTTTTCCCGGCCTATGATAAAACTTTCATCTCCATTTTCTTTTCAGATCGGCTGGTTTGCTGACCCTATTTTCAGCGCTAAGGGAGATTATCCGGCTGTTATGAGGAAACATGTCGATGCCAACAGTGCTGCCGAGGGCCGACAGCGATCTCGACTGCCGCAATTTGACCAGGCCACCGTCGACTTCATTCGAGGTAACAATTTTGGGAGGCAAGAACACCTAGGGGGGGGGGGGGGGGGAGCGAGGGGAAGTAGGAGAGGTAGTACCTTTGTTCCGGGTCGACTGGGCACTGGTCCTCACTACTATACCCAGGGCATGATGACGCGCTACCACAGATCCTGAATAGGATCCTTAGCCTCTCTCATGCCAAGACCGCACTGCGTGGTGATGAACCACATCCTACTCGAGGTGCTCCTGTTTTCGCAGAACAGTGCGGATCTAGCCTGGAATGCGATATCTTCCCCGGGGGTGGGGCATCGCGCCGAGCCTCCGGCAAGCCTGCTGCCTTGTAGGTGAAGAGGAAGGAGAAAGAGGGGGGACCCTCAAAGGCTAAGGGACCCACCCCGACGAAAATGGGCAGCTATCCGGAGAGCTGTAAGGGGCAGCCCCCCAGATGGTTGGGCGTAGGGCTAACAACCCTACCCCAGAAAACTACTTGTTACGAAAACAAAGCCACATAAGAAAAGAAACCGGACGGATTTTAACGGCAGTCGACCAATGCTTGGAAAAGGACAAGATTTTCTACTGGGGACGTGGAATGTTCTCAGCTTGTACAGAGCTGGGGCTTTTGCTAACCTGGTAAACCAACTGGAGAAATACAAGATCCAGCTATTAGCTTTGCAAGAGGTGAGATGGAAGGAGACGGGCAGCATAACTCGTGGAAATTACACTTTGTTCTACAGTGGTGGCACCAGAAACTTTTTAGGGACGGGTTTTGCTGCATGTGCAGAAGAAATGGCTAGGAGCTGTGTTAAAATTTACCCCGAAGAGTGACAGATTATGTTCCCTCAGACTTAAGGGAAAACTGTTTAACATAACATTTGTGTGTGTGCATGCACCCACTGAAGACTCTCCGGACGAGGATAAGGACGCGTTCTATTCAGAACTCGAAGCCCTATTGGAGGACGCTCCCAGACACGATGTTAAAATAGTCCTCGGAGACTTTAATGCCAAGATAGGAAAGGAGCAGGTTCTGCGGCCGACGGTTGGAGTATGTAGTCTGCATGAAGAGACGAACGATAATGGATTGAGAGTGGTGGATTTTGCCTCGAGCAAAGGATTAGTGGTCAGTAGCACCATGTTTCCACACAAAGATATTCATAAAGTGACGTGGTATTCGGCCGATGGGGTCACTAGAAACCAAATTGACCATGTGCTGATTGACACCAGACATGCCACAGACATCCAAGATGTGCGAGCCTACAGGGGAGCAGACGCCGACTCTGATCATGCTTTAGTGAGAGTGAAGTAGCGGCAGAGAATTTGCAGAGTATACAACGTGAGGGGAGAAAGACAGAGGCGTTTTGATGTGGACAAACTCAACGATGTAAAGATCCAGGAGTACGTGGATACGATAAGGGCAAGACTGCAGAGCCCGAGCGACAATATCGAAGAAGTCTGGCACGAAATCAAGACGGTCGTGCAAGAGGCAGCTGAAAGTGTCGTGGGGTTCAAGGAACCGGAGAGAAGAGAAGGGTGGTTCGATGCAGAGTGCCTGTCTGCCTTGGAAATAAGAAATGATGCAAGGGAAAGAAATCTACAAAGACAAACTAGAAGTACGGAGCAAAGGTATGTGGAAGCAAGGAAAGAGGCGAAGCGGATATGCCGGAGCAAGAAGCGAGCTTGGCAGAAGGGGCTGATTGAGAGGATAGCGGAATGTTCACAGCAGAAGGACGTGAGAGGCATGTATGCTGGGATCAAGAGAGAAAAACAGGGATTTCAAGCCCGCACGACGATGTGCGAAGACAAGAGCGGAAACCTAATTACGGAGACAAGCAAGATTCTGGACAGATGGGCGGAGCACTTCAAGGAAGTCCTCAATGACTCCAGTGGCAGTGGAGGAGATGAGCAGTGTAGCTATCTGGCCGGACCGGACCTGGAGGTGAGAGATCCAAGTCGGACGGAAGTCGAGGAAGCGCTCAAAAGAATGAAAAACCATAAGGCCCCTGGTGAAGATATGATTACGGCGGAGTTGTTGAAGAAGGGTGGGAGACTTCTTCAAGACAGATTATATGCCCTGATACTGATGATATGGAGGGAAGAGCGGATGCCAGAAGACTGGGAGGTGGCCCTTATTTGCCCGATTCATAAGAAGGGTTCGAAGTTTAAGTGCGACAACTATCGTGGCGTATCGCTCCTGAGCGTTGGCTACAAGTTACTGACTCGTATTATTACCTCTCGGCTGGATAAGTTAGCCGAAGATATTTTAGGAGACTACCAGTGTGGGTTCCGGCGAAATCGCTCCACGACAGACCAAATCTTTTCAATTCGGTGTTTACTCGAAAAGGCTTACGAATACAATGTACCAGTGCACCAGTTGTATATAGATTATACGAAAGCATACGATAGTGTGAGCAGGATCAGTTTGGAATACCTAGAAAGATTATTCGGCTGGTTCAAATGACTCTCAGGAACTCAAGGAGTAAAGTCAAGGTCCAACAAGAGTTCTCGCGGGACTTCGCAGTAAGCCAGGGCCTACGGCAGGGGGATCCGCTGTCCTGTGTTCTGTTCAACTTAACGTTGGAGAGGCTGATGCGCGAAATTACCATCAGTGATCGAGGTACCATGCGAAGTTACCTCAGACAGAACATGAGAGCAGCGGGGACGTTTTTCAACCGGCGCCTGCAGTACTTGGCGTATGCTGATGACGTCGCGCTGTTAGGAAGGACGCGCCAGGATGTCGAACGAGCTTTCCTGGAACTAGAGGCTGCATCCTTAGAAGCGGGGCTCCAGGTGAGCCAGAGCAAGACAAAGTTTATGACAATGGCGAGAGAAGGACAATCGACAAGCGACTTGGTGGTAGGAAACAGCACTTTCGAAAACACTAAAAGTTTCAAATACCTGGGCTCACTAATCACAGAAGATAACGATACCCTGGAAGAGATAAAAGCAAGAATAGGAGCTGGAAATCGGTGTTATTTTAATACAATACATCTTCTCAAGTCCAGAACACTGTCAAGAGGTTGCAAGAAGGTGATCTACAAGACGGTGATTCGGCCAGTAGTCACATATGGGTCCGAGACATGGGTGATGACTGATGACCAAAAGAAGTGAAGACTTGCTGAATAGGTGGGAGAGAAAGATTTTAAGAAAAATTTTCGGCCCGGTGTACTCGAATGGGGAATGGAGGATCCGCACCAACGACGAGTTGTACAGCCTCTATGAGGACCCGCCAATTACGACGGAAATCAAGAGGGCACGGATCCGATGGCTAGGACACGTTGAACGCATGCCCGAGTCACGTGGGGCGCGGCAGCTGTTCCGGGGCCGACCTTCTGGCCGGAGACTTCCAGGGAGGCCGAGGAAGCGGTGGCTGGAGGATGTGGAGGATGACTTGCGAAAGCTAGGAGTCCGAAACTGGAGGAGGCTCGCCGTGGACCGCGACGGTTGGCGAGATGTGGTGGAGCAGGCCAAGGCCCTTCGGGAGCTGTAGCGCCACCGGGTAAGGTAAGTAAGAACACCTAGGGTCTAGTCCCGACTTGTCCAAATTTTTCCCGGTGAATCTTAGCTGGGATTGAGCCAATGCAAAATTAAACTTTTAGGCGTGATTCTGACGAACATGTAGCTGAACGATTATGATTTCAGGAACTTATGATTTCTACGGACTGAACCATTATACGACCCATTACGCCGTACCCCAGAACCCTCCGCAAGGTGCGGTCCCTTCCTTTGACCGGGACCGGGGCACTTGCGCTTTCCAGGACCCCAGCTGGCCTCCTTCCGCTACTACCGAGCTTAAGGTACGTATTCTTGATTCCAGTAAACTCGGAGGCTTTAAATCTTGATGAGAGGAGCGCAGCCTTATTATAAAATTTTGTGGGCTATGTAAGGTACCTATAGGTAGGTAGGTATTCAATATATTAAGACGCATCCCAGTTATACAAAAACAAGACCAACCATTCGTAAATAGGTCTGGGATTCAGGAACATTGCGTGCACCATATCTTTTCAAATATGAAGCAATGCCCTTAAGCTGGCCGTCCATTGGGCAGAGGCACATCGAGGCGCGGTGAAGCGCCCTGAAGCAGGCGAAGCGGAGGCCCACGGCTTCGGAGGCCGAAGCCGTGCCGAGGCGAAGAAACGTAAGTCATCCCATAAGCCTCTGCCCCCCCCCCCCCCCCCCCCCCACGAACCCCCGCTTCGCCTACTTCGGGGCGCTTCGCCGCGCCTCGGCGTGCCCCTGCCCCTGCCAGCTTGATGACTTGTAAACGATGGGGACCTACAGTTTAGGTTGGTTCCGAACCATAGTAGCCTAAATATCTTTCCACTTGATATTCTAAACATAACAGAGGCGAATACCGATCACAAAAAAAATTGATAAGGATAGGAATCGAACCGGTTTAGGTATACTTCACTGTTACTCATGCTTCTTCCATCCAGGTCACACCATTCGGGATGAGGAAAATTCTCAACTATATCAAGAATAAATACAACAACCCTACAATAATCATCACGGAGAATGGATTTTCAGACTTGGGGGAGCTAAATGATGATAACCGTATTAACTACTACAGTGTAAGTCAACGTGTCACACACGACTGCATGAGGTCCTGGGTTCGAATCCTTGTACCACCAAATTATCTCTATACCTACCTAGGACAGACAGAAAATTTCTTCTTGGCGAGGATCGAAATACCTATAGGTACCTTAAATCTCAGAAACGTTCACCTCTTCTAACTTGAGAGTGATTTAAAATAGATTTCAAATTCCAGTTGTACCTTCAAGCAATCCTGGACGCTCTCTATGAAGACGGTTGCAATGTGATCGGCTATACTGCCTGGAGTTTGCTGGACAACTTCGAGTGGGCACATGGATACACGTAAGGGAGCGTACCCATTATCAACAATCCTCAAATTTAACTCCGTTCAACGGATGTCTTTAGGCGAAATTTATTAGGGCCTCCTTTTCATTTTTCATGTTATTGAAAGACAGTCGTTGATATTGAACGTCTTGTTGCTTTTATCTCAGGGAGCGGTTTGGAATAATCCGGGTGGACTTTGAAGACGCTAACCGGCCTAGAACTCTCAAGAAATCAGCAAGCTACTTCCGGGAGTTGCTCGCAACCAGACAGCTCCCTCAGTCCAACAATGGTACCTGGACCTTTCCTGACTTCCCTTGAGAAACGAGGAAGCTCCCTCAACCCTCAATTCTACTAGGGAACCTTCACCTTTGCTGACATAAACTGACTCATCCCTTTGGCTCGCAAAAAGGCAGCTCCCTCCATCCAACCCTGCCGATGTAACCTGACTCAGCCCTTTTGGTTGGAACAAAACAGCTCCCTGAGTCTAACATCGGAACCTGGACCTTTGCTGACTTAACCTGACTCATCCCTTTGGCTCGTAACGAGGCATTTTCATTCCTTCGGCAACGGATTCAAAAATTTTCTGAAATGAATGTGTTTCTGAATAAATTAGACTTGGTTAATTTTGAAAAACCAGATTCGAATTTCCTCATTCCCACTTTGCTGCATCTTTGTAGTGCATGGGGAGGAAGAAAAGTATTTTGGGCTCGTTGAGGCATAAATATGAAAAGCACATGCCATTTAAAACAATAATAATTAAAAGTTAAAGGTACAAAATCAGTGTTTACAATCGTTACAGCAGCGGATGTGTCTAATGTGTGTTGTACCTACCTAATATTAAGTTAGGTATAGGTACCTGCTTCTTTCAAGATGTACCCAGACTGAATTTACACATGTAGGCGTTCATGTTGGCTGTCCCTACTCTTTAATTTTGAAGTTTGAAAGTCCGGAGAAAAAATAAAATTTTGTATTTTTCGTACCCCTATCATTGCTTACCTACAATTTTACTGCCTGCCCGGCTTACTAGGCCTCAAGATCTATTTATTTGCGGAGGTTATTTTGAGTGCATAATGACCTGTTAGTACAATAGTTGTATAGGGGATTTTGGGGGACCTACATGCAGCCTACCTACAGTTTTGAGTGGGTTCCGAACCACCACAACCTCGATATACATTTATTTGGATGTGAAAAACGTGAACACCCACTTTCAAATTACATAATAACAATTTTGCAGGCGCTGTGAAACGTGAACAGCACTTTCAAACTGAATACATAAACATAGTTTCACAGTCACGACAATGACTTGGAAAAAGAAGAGATGGTTTTTGCAGCAGGTCTATTACGGAACTTTTTATCACGCAATGCTATTTTCCCTATGTTTTCGTGATAACTGCGTGATCATGCGTGTTTAAAAGATCCATAATAGGGCTCCTGCGGGCCTATTAGGGATCTCGTATCACGCGAAACACGCCTTTTTTCCACGCAGATATCACGAAAAATTGATTTTGCGATTACGAATCGGTTTTTGACGGAAGGCGACCGCCCTTTTATCACGAAAAACTACCGCCGCCTAGCAGAGGTGGCGGTAGGAAGCGGTAACAAGGTTTTGGAGTGTGAAAAATGCTATTGTGTGTTTTATTTTTATATTTTGCATGCTAAAAAAAAGAATTTACAATTTCAAAACTTCAAATACATGCTCTTTGGTTTGTTTTGTTTACTTTCCAGTTTTGGTTAAAATGAAATTAAAAAATGATATTTTAATGTTTTGTACTCAATAAATTAAATAATATTACATTTTAAACTGTTTTTGAAGTTAAAACTCTGAAGATTATGAGTTATTGAAGATTTGCGACGATTTTAAGTGAGCCAAACAAAAGACTGTCGGAAAACGCGGCGGTAGCTACCGCCGGCGTCTTAGTTATCACGAAAAGATCCATAATCGCAGTTTTGAGATGCCCGCGGTATCTAAATGGCGTGTTTTGCGTGAAAGCGCAGTTATCACGATTTTTAGTGCACGATCCGTAATAGTGCTGCTGGTGTGCTTCGTGCATGAACATTACTTTTAAAATCACCTTGTCAACAATTATTATTTTATAGCTTAAAAGTTCAAGGGCATTTTATGAAGATAGCTTCAAGTGTTTTGAATCTAGATATTATTATACTTAAGTAGGTAACCAATTTCAATTGTTTTCTAAAGAGGTAGGTTGGCTAGATAAAACAAATGATATCTCATGACATTAAAAACAGGATAACTGTGTTTAAAAATATTACTTAGACTACATTGGACAGCGGTGAGTGAGGATGGTTATATTATTATTATTATATCTATAACGTAAGTAGGTAAAATAAGTATAGGTACCTGCATAGACATTGTGAAACATCTAAAATGTAGATACCTAGGTATACGTAGCTATAGGTATGGAAAAAATTACCTATACAAAATCTCAGACTTTCTTAAGCTGTCGACATACACCAAGCGTCCTGCAGGTGTATTCCCTTTCTCGAACGCCAGCAAACCCACCCAACTAACACCTTCAAAATTTATTGTAAGAAGATAAGGCACGCCATGATGCAATATACGGAGAACAGTTCTTCGACCTGCTGTAAGGTAAAGAATGGCGGGATCAGGGGTGGCGGGCATCCACATGCAGAAAAACTGCCCACCCCGTACTAACGAGGCTTCCGGGGATGCCAACTAGCCAGAATGGCCGTCCCGGACGCATTGTACGCGGCCAGCATAAAATAACTTTTGCATCAATTTATTTCTTTTAGACGTTTTCTAACCAAAATGAAGCTGTGCGCGCTGCTGTTGGCGTCGCTGGTCTGTTGGGCCAACGGACAAAACAACAAACTTCCCGACAATTTCTTTGTGGGCTTCGCGACCGCCTCTTATCAAGTTGAGGGGGCTTGGAACGAAGACGGTAAGCAGAATTATAGTTAGAAACATATCTCAAGGTTTCAATAAAAGACAAGGCATCAAGCAGAATATTTTTTCTTCCTATTTTCAGAGAAATTTTTTGGATATTAAGTATGTTCTGAAATATAATAGGTAGGTACTTCCTTAACTCGCACTAACGTTAAAAACCTACCTATTATATTTCAATAGGTATACAAATGAAAATCCATATCATAAAAAAATCATCAGTCTTTTTGGATATATGTATATCTTTAGGTAAGGGTGAGAATACTTGGGATCGCTTCACACACGCGACACCTGAGGCTATTGTCGACCGGTCCAATGGCGACATCGCGACAGACCAATACCACAAACTGCCCGAAGACATACAGTACCTGAAAGATTTGGGGGTAAGTCAGCTTAATTAGAAAACGTCAGTGGGATAGACTCTTCCAAGGTATCGTAGGTAATTTGCGGCAGAAGGGGTGACTTAAGGTAGGCGTCACAGGGAGATTTCTTAGCGTGAGAGCTCGAAACTTTAGGGCAGCCTTAACAAACCCATGGCTCGACTGTCGGGCGTTATTCTGACTAAATCATCCCCTTGTGTTCAGAGGTCACTGAAGATGTGGGACCCTGCATCCCACTGCGAAGGAGTTTTTTGGTGCTATAGGTATACCTACCTATCTGATTTTTTCAGGCTCAAACGTACAGGTTCTCATTTTCGTGGTCCCGAATTCTCCCAGACGGGCAGCCAACCAACATCAACCAGAAAGGAGTAGACTACTACAACAGGCTTATCGACAGTCTTTTGGCCCAAAACATCACACCAATGGTCAGTATTTTATTTGTTTTACTATTGTCGCAACATAGAGGTCACCTTCATTTAGCAGCACCGCGCGTATAGGTAGACGGAGACCTTAACTATGCCTTGGTCTTATTGTACTGTATTGCATGAGGAAATTAATAATCATAGGTATATCGGAGTATAAAAAGTGGTTATACTATACCTAGTTTTTATACGAGCAAAATATAGCATACACATAAATTTGCAATCCTAAAGGTGTATTGTATACTGATTTAAAAGCGCGCTACTTTTCCAGGCTACACTTTTCCACTGGGATCTGCCGCAAAGGCTGCAGGATCTTGGAGGTTGGCCGAACCCAATCCTGGCCGACTACTACGAAGACTACGCCCGCATTGCCTTTACTCTGTTCGGCGACCGAGTAAGTTGATTAGAGATTTGAAGGAGAATTCGAAGGATTATAAGGGTGCATTAGCTCCCATGCATTAAGTAGGTATCTACCTATATTGTAGTCCTACCGGTTTTAAAAATTTTGTAGAATTTCTTCGAAGTTTTCTCAGAAAAGTGCTGTTAAGGCTGTAGGTATATACATTCTCGACGAACTCCACCAAAACCACTGTGCGAAAGTAAAATATTCGACAAAACTAATGTTTACATATTAGTACAACCGGAGACTGGTAATTGCAATATCGTATTGGTTATGTCTACTCTAAAAGCTGAACATATATAGTGTGCTATTTGAACGCGAAACGAACGAGTAAAAGTAGGACACTATGTTTAGCTTTTACAGGAGAAAAAGTAGAGAAATGCTGTTGAAATTACCCACTTCCGTAAGTGAAATAAAAATTGCCAAAAGGCAACATGGCTACGGTAAATAGTAACCTACAAACATTTATCAAGCTTTTCTACTAAATGTGACGATAAAATCATACATTTTTTAGTCCGAAACGTTACAAAAAAATATTCCGCATGAGGTAGTGTTGTGTTTTCGCGATCTATCAAAAAAACATGTGGACTGGTAGTTGACTGTTTAAAATCGCTCTTGTGGGCTTATTACTCCATTTCATGCAAAAATACAACACTACCTCACGACAAAGAGTCTCAGGTTTACATCCCCCTATAAACACTTTCCACTCGCCCTGTAACTTCGGAGTAGGGCTTGAAGTACTTAGCATTGCGAACCAAGTACGTGTAGTCGACCTTAATGTCAACAACTTACATTAAAACGTATGACTTGAACCTTCAGATAAAGCAATGGATAACCTTCAATGAACCATACGAGACCTGCTATTCGAGCTACGGGATTTCCGAAAAGGCTCCTGGCCTCAATATGCCCGGCATCGCTGACTACTTGTGCGCTCATACCATCCTTCAAGCGCACGCTAGGGCCTACCACGTCTACAACAATACATTCCGCGCTACTCAGAAAGGTACACAATACGGAAAAACTGACTGCCTATATATTCAAAACGAGGCGTTTCGGGAAAACGTAAAATAGCAGTGCTCGAGTGAGTGAAGCGAGCAAGAAGTTCGAGTAATCTCAGACTTGTCCTTTTCAGCCTACACTTTTTTTTTAATTTTCAGGTATCGTTGGGATAACTCTGAATGGAGGCTGGAATGAACCAGCCAGTGACGACCCAGCTGACATTTTGGCTGCTGAGACAGCTAACTCCTTCGAGGTAGGTACCTATGTACCTATGACAGGCCCGTATCCAGAAAGCGGTCATGGGGGGTTTAGGGTCATGCATGGGGGAGGTTTTCGCCTATATTTTTTTGCTTCACGTTGGCATTACCATGTTAATTTTCCGCTCGTGGGGGGGGGGGGGGGGGGGGGGGGTTTAACCCCCTAAACCCCCCTCGTGGATACGGCTATGACCTATGGGACACAACTGGCAGGGTACTATAAGCAGACCCGTATTCAGAAAGCGGTCATGGGGGGGGTTTCACCTATATTTTTTTGCTTTACGTTGGCATTACCTACCATGTTAATTTTCCGTTCATGGGGGGGGGGGGGGGGGGTGTAACCCCCTAAACCCCCTCCCTCCCCTTCCTCCGTGGATACGGCTATTGTACTAAGTATATGAATAGCAAGAATATCAAGGATCAAATCCTGATTTGCTGAGATTTTTTCCGGCCTAAGATAAAACTTTCATCTCCATTTTCTTTTCAGATCGGCTGGTTTGCTGACCCTATTTTCAGCGCTAAGGGAGATTACCCAGCTGTTATGAGGAAAAATGTCGATGCCAACAGTGCTGCCGAGGGCCGACAGCGATCTCGCCTGCCGCAGTTTGACCAGGCCACCGTCGACTTCATTCGAGGTAAAAATTTTGGGAGGCAAGAACACCTAGGGTCTAGTCCCGACTTGTCCAAATTTTTCCCGGCGAATCTTAGCTGGGATTGAGCCAATGCAAAATTAAACTTTTAGGCGTGATTCTGACGAACATGTAGCTGAACGATTATGATTTCAGGAACTTATGATTTCTACGGACTGAACCATTATACGACCCATTACACTGTACCCCAGAACCCTCCGCAAGGTGCGGTCCCTTCCTTTGACCGGGACCGGGGCACTTCCGGTTTTCAGGACCCCAGCTGGCCTTCATCCGCTTCTTCCTGGCTTAAGGTACGTATTCATGCTTACAGCACACGACGATGGAACGAGGGGAAGTATTTGGTGAGAATGTTCCTTTTCCCTGCGTATAAAATACACTTGTTCGCAAGGTATTGTAAGTGACATCAGGTGGCCATTTCGGCATGGGCTTCTTTAACATCGATGAGAGCAGCGCAGCCTTAAAAAACTCTTCGCTTACTGTGCGGTGCCTTGCACGAAGCGGCTTCTTAGAGTATTGTACCTATACCTTTGCCCACAAATACTTTGTGGGGTATATAGGTACCTATGTAAGAGTAGGTACTCAATAAATCAAAACGCGTCCCATAGTTACACAAACAAAAGACCGACTTCTCTTAAAATAGGTTTGAGAGTCGGGAATGTTGTGCGCCAAATCTTTTCAAACCTACAGATTTAGGTAGGTTCTGAAGTACTTTTCCCCTGAGATTCTGAACAAAACAGAAGTTAATGCCGATCAGAAAATAATTGACAGGCTTGGGATCGAACCGGTCCCTGTTAATCACGCTTCTTCCTTCCAGGTCACACCATTCGGAATGAGGAATATTCTCAACTATATCAAGAATAAATACAACAACCCTACACTAATCATCACGGAGAATGGATTTTCAGACTTGGGGGAGCTAAATGATGATAACCGCATTAACTACTACAGTGTAAGTCAACGTATCACACATGACTCAGGTCCTGGGTTCGAATCCTGGCACCACCAAATTTTCTGTGCAACATGGAAAATTATTTTTAAGAGTTGCCTTGATAAGTATCTAGGACAGACTGAAAATTTCTTTTTGGCAAGGATCGAAATACCTACCTACCTACCTTCCTTAAATCTCAAAGGCTCGATTTTCACCTCTCAGTGATTTGAAATAAATTTCGAATTCCAGACGTACCTTCAAGCAATCCTGGACGCCATCTATGAAGACGGTTGCAATGTGATCGGCTATACTGCCTGGAGTTTACTAGACAACTTCGAGTGGGCCCGTGGATACACGTAAGGGAGCGTACACATTATCAACAACCTTCAAATTTAACCCCGTTCAACGGGTGTCTTACTATAGGCGAAATTTATTAGGGCCTCCTTTTCATTTTTCATGTTATTGAAAGACCGTCGTTGATATTGAACGTCTTGTTGCTTTTATCTCAGGGAGCGCTTTGGAATAATCCGAGTGGACTTTGAAGACGCCAACCGGCCTAGAACTCTCAAGAAATCAGCAATCTACTTCCGTGAGTTGCTGGCAACCAGACAGCTCCCTCAGTCCAATAATGGTACCTGGACCTTTGCTGACTTCCCTTGATTCATCAACGAGGAAGCTCCCTCAATCCAACAATGGAACCTAGACCTTTGCTGATATAAACTGACTCATCCCTTTGGCTCGCAACAAAGCAGCTCCCTCAATCAAACATCGGAACCTGGATTTTGCTGACGTAACCTGACTCATTCCTTCGGTTGGAACAAGATCCAACAACGGTACCTCGACCTTTGCTGACCCCGCTTGATTATCACCCCTTTGACAATGATGGATTCAAAAAGTTATTGAAATAAATGCATGTGTACTTCAATTAAGTATGTTTACTTTCCAGTTTTGGTTAAAATGAAATTAAAAAATGATATTTTAATGTTTTGTACTTAATAAATTAAATAATATTACATTTTAAACTGTTTTTGAAGTTAAAACACTGAAGATTATGAGTTATTGAAGAGTGGCGACGATTATAAGTGAGGCAAACAAAAGACTGTCGCGAAAATGCTGCGGTAGCTATACCACCGGCGTCTTAGTTATCACGAAAAGATCCATAATCGCAGTTTAGAGATACCCGTGGTATCTAAATGGCGTGTTTTGCGTGAAAGCGCAGTTATCACGATTTTTAGTGCACGATCCGTAATAGGCCTGCGGAGGTGTATTCCCTTTCTCGAACGCCATCAAACCCACCCAACTAACACCTTCAAAATTTATTGTAAGAAGATAAGGCACACCAACATATAATATACGGAAAACAGTTCTTCTTACAATAAATATTGAAGGTGTCAGTTGGGTGGGTTTGCTGGCGTTCGAGAAAGGGAATACACCTGCTCACTCTGCGTTCGTTTGCACTGTAGGCCTCTCGTAATTGGGCTCTAGAGGTCACTTTAAGGTCACTTACGAGCCAGAACAAGACCTGTCATACAGCTTCACAGCCGCAGTAACACCTGACAGGGCTCTCCAGAGGAACTGTGCAACGTGTCATCAATCTCCAGAGCCGAAATGAGACCTGGCATGGCTTTTCAGAGGCACAGTGCAGCCTGCCATCGCTCTGTAGAGCCGAAATAAGACCTGGCATGGCTTTTCAGAGCCACAGTATAACCTGACAGGGCTCTCCAGAGCCAAGATGAGACCAGACATTCCTCGACGGCGACCTGCTATACATTTCCGAGGCCATAGGGGGACATAACAGTGCTCTCAGGAGCCGAAATAAGATCTGTCACTGCTTTCCAGAGCCTGGGTGAAACCTTTCAGTGCTTTCCTATGCTAGAGTCAGACTTGATGCTCTTAAGAGCATTAGTTAAGAGCATTAGTGACACCTGTTATTGCTCCTTAAGGGCCAGTTTAGGCTATGTTTCTGCCCTGGAGAGTAGTATAAGGTCACACACCCTGCCAAAGGAGAAGCGATAGACTGCTAGGGGAGTACAGGGTTGTAATTTTCGGTTAAGTTAGCGTTCTGGAAGCTTGTATTACGTTTTGTACCACTGTTTCATCCCATTTACGGAACAGTAGTAGTGTTTATAGAGATGAAAATACCAAAATTTGAAGAAATTCCTTTCGGTATGCCCGATAGCCATAGGTTTATTCCTAAATTTATATTGATCCATCAAGTGCAGTGCAAAATCATTAAGAATGTAGAATAAGACCATTTTCAGTTGTTTCCGACTCATTCCCTCCATTAATAACGGAGATATTGCGATATGAAATTTCAACCCCCACCCTTGACAGAAAGTGATTTCACGAACAACTTTTTTAGACAAAAGTTATAGACAATAATAACTCAATTTTAAAACAAAAAGAAATAAATTGATATCTTACCAACTGAGGGAGTTACGGCGTTTTGAAATTACAACCCTCCACCCCCTGCGATAAGGTTACTTCGGACGAAAAACTTTACAAGACAAAAGTTGTAGATAATATTAAGAAAAATTCATAGCAACAAGAAAAAACTCAATATCATACTTACTAAGCAAGTTCTGGGGTAACTTTTCACCCATTTCAAAATTTGAGGGGTGATTTAAGGCCCAGAAGCCCCCCAATTTGGTGTCTTACTATAAGATTTGGAGTTTAACGGTGAATTTTTACTCTGATTGGTGTTGGTACCTTTTGGGCTGATTTTCGGCACAATTTGAGGTACTTGCCAAATTTTGGATTGCGTCTTAAGGGTAGAAAGCCCCAACCGAAGTGCCTTATTTCTTGATTTTCATATACTAGGGTATGCCCCCTATCGTTCACAGGTGAAATTTATCGTCCCCTCGTTCGTCCTGACGAATTTTTCGAAATTTTCAACCCCGTCTTAAGGGATGAAAGCCCCAACCAAAGTGTCTTATTTTTTGATTTTTCTATACTAGGGCGTGCCCCCTATCTTCTGAAGGGGAAATTTTTCGTCCTCCCGTTCGTCAGATTTTTCCGAAAATTTCACGATTTAAAAAATTTGTAGCCCCCAAAAGCCCCAACGGCGGACAGTAAGACTCAGGTTTCCTGAAACTACCAGAGCCTCCCCATCGCTCCACAGGCTCAAACCTTTTCCTCCCCTTCGTCAGGCACAGACCCCTTCAGCCCCCGGTCTATTTTCTTAAGGTATGCGATGCTAGCATTTGCAAAACAGTTGCAATAAAAGAAACCAGTGAGAAATTGGGAAATCTGCTTCAAACACTCCCTAGAACATTGTTAGGGCTAGGTACAGTCAAAATTTTGTGTCTTTCCAACCAAGGGTAAACCATGAAAATGAATCGTCGCTCGCAATGTTAATCTTATGGGCGGCAAAAAATGCACCGTCAGGTATAGCGTCCTCTTAAGCACTCGTTGGGAATCTCGTTGGGAATCATTGGAAATCTTTGTGATATCTCAGGGAATCTTAGAATTTTTTTTTGGAGTGGTAACTCCTTCGGGGTTAATCTTTCTATGAATATCGTTGGGAATCTTTGGAAATCTTTATGGAATCTCAGGGAATCTCAAGGAATCTCTGGAGTGGTTACCCCCTCGGATTTTTACAACAGTGCACTGGTGGGATCAATTTCAGTGCCATTCACAACCCCATTAAGCCCGAACATACACTTACGTTATTTGTTTACGTTTTTTCTGCACACTTTATGAGGAAACTACTAGATATTTAAATGTTTTGAAAAATAAAGTCTTTTAACGGGCGAAAATAACAGGCTATATGATGTGATGTCACGATCGAGTTGCGTGGCATAAATGGGTAAGTACTTGGCCTTCACCGACTGGGATAAAAATCGACTGTCGGGCGAGATTCTCACCAAATAACCCCTTGTGTACAGAGGTCACGACCAGTGGCATCCCACATCCCATGCCACTCAGCCCCAACTTGAACTCATGATCAAGGTCTTCACAAGTACTAATAAAGAATATTTCAAAAGAATATTTTATTTCTCATGCTCTGGAAAATGAATACGAAGTACTTGAGGATGGCAGTCCTTTGAGAACAGAGCAAAAAGAATGAAATAATTCTCCATGTGGACGGAGAAACGAGCTGACTCAGCGATGGTAAAAAGATTTTTAAATAAACTTTTTCGCGGAAGGAAATAGGAAAGAGTCAATGTTGGCTTTTTAAGGGGAGTGTTCTAGTGAGGATTTTTTAGGGCGCGGTTGGATATTTAAATGTTCTGAAATATAATATGTATTTTTGAAGTCTGAAATTAACTAGTTATGTTGTGGTTTTACGATCAACTTCGTCAGATTTTTCCGAAAATTTCACGATTTAAAAAATTTGTAGCCCCCAAAAGCCCCAACGGCGGACAGCTAGTAAGACTCAGGTTTCCTGAAACTACAAGAGCCTCCCCATCGCTCCACAGGCTCAAACCTTTTCCTCCCCTTCGTCAGGAACAGACCCCCTGGGCCCCCGGACTATAATAAGTCTGCACAGGGATGCCAGTAGTTGTCTCGTGCAAGTCTTTATCTTTATGAGCTCCAATTCAATCCGCACTTCCAAGGATCGATGTTGATCAGCCATCACGTACTGCCATCATGGCAAATTGATCTGATTAATCTCGCAATAATACTTGTAGACCAATATTAATCATCCATATCAGCAAAAAACAAATTTTAATCTCTGATTCCAATGAAAAATAAACAATCTCCCAGCAACCAATAGTCGATCTCCTAGTGTCTCCTACGCCAAAGTCTAAATAGTCCACGTCCCGTTATAGTTAGGGTGCGTCCCACCATGCCCAGTTAAAATTAAACTGGAGATTTTGTCCTATGTTTACCATGTTAAATTTTACTTTTGAGTTAAATTTAACATGGCAAATCTCCAGTTAAATTTTAACTGGGCATGGTGGGACGCACCCTTAGTGACTCATTTAAATTACCTTAAACTAAATCCATGGACATTCATCCATAACCTATCTAACCTCTAACCTATAGACCTTATCCTAACGGTCAGGTAATTGTACCGGTACGTTCTTGGTAACCTCTCTAAAGGTAAAACGGTAGATAAGTGGATCGTTAGGATTTAGGATCCTGTCACTGTCATAGTCCTGGGAGTAAATACTTGGAAGGTAAGTGGTGTGGCCAACACCAGGAGAAAATTGCTGATGGTAGCAATGTATAGCATTCGAAGGTGGTAAACACATAAGTGTGCAGACTGGAATAATTATTTAATGGACTAATTAATGAACCAAGTAATTAATTATCAATATGTTGAGGAAACAATTAGTATAACTTTCCTGTAAGTGAGTAGAGGATTAGTATCCCCAATTGTTGCCAAATACGGAAAGTATTCGCTGGGTAAGGTTTCTAGAACGCGAACGAGCTCAGAATAAACTCAATATCTCACCAAATAAGTGAGTTATGACGTTTTGAAAATTCAACCCCCCACCCCTTGCCTAAACGGTGCGTCGGACGAAAAACTTTTTCAGACAAAAGTTGTAGGTAATATTGAGGCAAATTCATTACAAAAAGAAAGGTAGGTTAGGTAGATACAGAAGGTAGGTATACTAGGTATCAATATCAGAAAGGTTGCAGTTTGAAGTGTCGCATCACTATGATCTCCCATATCTAATCAAGAAAATCTTATAAATATACAGAACAGAGCAGAAACACAAGTAGGTCTTCAAAAATCTTCAATTGTGTTTGTGAATTATGCTTTATTAGCAGCAGAGAACTAAAATGAAGTTGTGCGTTTTGTTAGCCGCCTCACTGGTCTGTTTGGTAAATGGGCAAAACAACAAACTCCCAGAAAATTTCGAAGTGGGGTTTGCGGCATCAGCGTACCAAGTAGAGGGAGCATGGAACGAAGACGGTAAGAATTTATATGACATTACTTATGTTTTAGAACCTATCCAAAAAACCCTAAAAAAAAGTCCCATTATAGAAAATTTAAAATCTGTCCATGTATTTGTAGCTCCTAAGCAGGTAAATTAGGTTTGCACAGTAAACTTGATCCTCGGGCTCGGGTTAAGGCATACTTGAACCCCCGTTAACTAGCAGATAACCCTGACTTTTAAATGTGATTCGTGCGATACAGGAAAAGCAGAAAATGTATGGGACCGATTCGTCCATGACAGACCGGAAGTTATCAGAGATCAGTCCAACGGAGATATTGCTGCTGACCAGTACCACAAATACGCTGAGGATATCCAGTTACTAAAAAGCTTAGGAGTAAGTTAAGCATGTGAAGAGGCCTTATTAGAAAAATAAAAAATTAAATTAAGATTGACTTTAGAATCTGTATGACTTGAAACAGGGAGCAGAATATACAATATATTATGTATTCAAAGCATATGCAACCTTTAAAAATCTCTATAGAGCGTGAAAGGTAGCCTACCTCCCGAAATTGCCTCTATACATATAGACTTTTCTAAAATTAAGTACCTAGTAAACCCTGCAAATACCTTCCTGATCCTGACAACGTGACGTGGAACACGCTACCTACATAAAGGGATTGACTCTGACACTATCGGGTTAGTCCTATCTCGTACTCGTACACATAATGGGTCTGACACCTATATCCTTATGTACCTACCCACGAACACGGTGGATCTGATCCTGACACCTATCCTTAATGTACCACCAACCAAATACACTCAATACAGTGGATTTGATCCTGACACCCTGACCCGAGACTCCCTGTAGAGGAGCCTACATACTGACTCACTCCGATCCTGACACCCTATCCTTATGTACCCACGAACACGGTGGATCTGATCCTGACACCTATCCTTAATGTACCACCAACCAAATACACTCAATACAGTGGATTTGATCCTGACACCCTGTAGAGGAGCCTACATACTGACTCACTCCGATCCTGACACCCTATCCTTATGTACCCACCAACACGGAGTATCTGATCCTGACACCCTGTACGCAGGCATCAACTGAGTCTGATTCAACGTGAATTCACTTTCAGACGCAGTTCTACAGATTTTCACTTTCGTGGTCGCGACTTCTACCTGACGGTACCAACATTAACCAGAAAGGAGTTGATTACTACAACAGATTTATCGACGGTCTTTTGGCCAACAACATAACACCAGCGGTGAGTAATTAACTCTTTAAGGTGTGGTTTTACGATAGAGCGATTTTTGTCACCAAAAAAATGACGCAAGACGCTAAAAACCTGGGTCAGAATCAAGAAGGAAGTGTTAAATTTCCAGATTACCTTGTTTACCTGGGACCTTCCTCAAAGGCTACAAGACTTAGGAGGCTGGCCGAACCCCATACTGGCTGACTACTTTGAAGACTATGCACGTGTTGCGTTCTCCCTTTTCGGCGATAGAGTAAGTATTACAACCTCCTTTACTGACAAGTAGATACCTACTGCCTACTGCAACTACAAAAAAAGTTTCAGAAAAGTTTTGGTTAATTCCAGCCTTCCATCAGGGTATCGTAAGTGTCCATAAGGGGTGACTTCAGCGACTTCAGTCACTTCAGCGCAGCCTTAGAAAACCCATGGTTTGCTCAGTCAATTGAGCAGTTTCCCCCACCCATAGGGGCTGGGCATGCAGGAAAATTTCCCCAAGTTGGGACTGGATCCTGCTTCTTCTTTTCATCAATATCAAATTGCAGATCAAGCAGTGGACAACCTTCAACGAGCCTTTCGAAGTTTGCTACACCAGCTACGGGAAAACTGAAAAAGCTCCTGCCCTGAATATGTCGGGTATTGCTGACTACTTGTGCGCTCATACGCTGATATACTCCCATGCCAGGGCGTACCATCTCTACAACGATACATTTCGCCCCACACAAAACGGTAAATCAGCAAAAGTGAATTTTAAAACAATTTTCTATGAACCGGCTGGGGGAAGACTCGACTGTTTGGCACTGTTTAGTCTCACTTTTGAAAAATTTCTTCACAGTTCTTCTTTTTATGACCCCTGGATCCCAAAACCACCGTCAGTTCAAAAGTTTATATATATCTATATTATAAGATTGAAGGGTACTGACACACTGACTCACTCACTCATTCACTCACTGACTCATTTATCATAATTCATTTTCTTCGCTCCTAATTGCCCGATCGCAATGAAACTTTTTGCAGGTTGTAGGGGGTCCCAAACGGAGTTGAACGGGGGGTAAGCGATCCCCGTCAGCAATTGCTGAGTCAGCAAAAAATCGAAATCAAAATTTTGAGCCGTCCTATTTATTGAGCCAGCGCGACGGTACTTGCAGGGTAGAGTGCCCCAATGGCCCCCATGACGAATATGATGTGAATTCGCGAAAATTGTAATTAGCCAGGGTCGTAGCCAGGGTCATCCGAAGGTCATGACACTTTTCATTTATTGAGCCACGCGGACGGCAGTCGCAGGGTACAGAGGCCTGGTGGCCCCAGTGACGAATATAGTGCGAAATGGGGGAAATTCGAATTAGCCAGGGCCGTAGGCAGGATTAACCGAGTTCGATGACCGCGTGTTGTTTATGGACGGATCGTTACGATGGTCACAGGGTGGTCTCTACTGTTGGTACCAGTGACGAATATGGAGAAACCACCGGAATGGACGCATTATTCAGGGGCGTAGCCAGGATGAAAAAAGTTCGGACTTTTCAATTATTGAGCCAGGGGGGCGGCAGTCGCAGGGTACAGAGGCCTGGTGGCCCCAGTGACGAATATAGTGCGAAATGGGGGAAATTCGAATTAGCCAGGGCCGTAGGCAGGATTAACCGAGTTCGATGACCGCGTGTTGTTTATGGACGGATCGTTACGATGGTCACAGGGTGGTCTCTACTGTTGATACCAGTGACGAATATGGAGAAACCACCGGAATGGACGCATTATTCAGGGGCGTAGCCAGGATGAAAAAAGTTTGGACTTTTCATTTATTGAGCCACGCGGACAGCAGTCGCAGGGTACAGAGGCCTGGTGGCCCCAGTGACGAATATAGTGCGAAATGGGGGAAATTCGAATTAGCCAGGGCCGTAGGCAGGATTAACCGAGTTTGATGACCGCGTGTTGTTTATGGACGGATCGTTACGATGGTCGCAGGGTGGTCTCTACTGTTGGTACCAGTGATGAATATGGAGAAACCACCGGAATGGACGCATTATTCAGGGGCGTAGCCAGGATGAAAAAAGTTCGGACTTTTCAATTATTGAGCCAGGGGGGCGGCAGTCGCAGGGTACAGAGGCCTGGTGGCCCCAGTGACGAATATAGTGCGAAATGGGGGAAATTCGAATTAGCCAGGGCCGTAGGCAGGATTAACCGAGTTCGATGACCGCGTGTTGTTTATGGACGGATCGTTACGATGGTCACAGAGTGGTCTCTACTGTTGACACCAGTGACGAATATGGAGAAACCACCGGAATGGACGCATTATTCAGGGGCGTAGCCAGGATGAAAAAAGTTCGGACTTTTCATTTATTGAGCCACGCGGACGGCAGTCGCAGGGTACAGAGGCCTGGTGGCCCCAGTGACGAATATAGTGCGAAATGGGGGAAATTCGAATTAGCCAGGGCCGTAGGCAGGATTAACCGAGTTCGATGACCGCGTGTTGTTTATGGACGGATCGTTACAATGGTCACAGAGTGGTCTCTACTGTTGATACCAGTGACGAATATGGAGAAACCACCGGAATGGACGCATTATTCAGGGGCGTAGCCATTATGAAAAAAGTTCGGACTTTTCATTTATTGAGCCACGCGGACAGCAGTCGCAGGGTACAGAGGCCTGATGGCCCCAGTGACGAATATAGTGCGAAATGGGGGAAATTCGAATTAACCAGGGCCGTAGGCAGGATTAACCGAGTTCGATGACCGCGTGTTGTTTATGGACGGATCGTTACGATGGTCGCAGGGTGGTCTCTACTGTTGGTACCAGTGATGAATATCGAGAAACCACCGGAATGGACGCATTATTCAGGGGCGTAGCCAGGATGAAAAAAGTTCGGACTTTTCAATTATTGAGCCAGGGGGGCGGCAGTCGCAGGGTACAGAGGCCTGGTGGCCCCAGTGACGAATATAGTGCGAAATGGGGGAAATTCGAATTAGCCAGGGCCGTAGGCAGGATTAACCGAGTTCGATGACCGCGTGTTGTTTATGGACGGATCGTTACGATGGTCACAGAGTGGTCTCTACTGTTGACACCAGTGACGAATATGGAGAAACCACCGGAATGGACGCATTATTCAGGGGCGTAGCCAGGATGAAAAAAGTTCGGACTCTTCATTTATTGAGCCACGCGGACGGCAGTCGCAGGGTACAGAGGCCTGGTGGCCCCAGTGACGAATATAGTGCGAAATGGGGGAAATTCGAATTAGCCAGGGCCGTAGGCAGGATTAACCGAGTTCGATGACCGCGTGTTGTTTATGGACGGATCGTTACGATGGTCACAGGGTGGTCTCTACTGTTGGTACCAGTGATGAATATGGAGAAACCACCGGAATGGACGCATTATTCAGGGGCGTAGCCAGGATGAAAAAAGTTCGGACTTTTCAATTTTTGAGCCAGGGGGGCGGCAGTCGCAGGGTACAGAGGCCTGGTGGCCCCAGTGATGAATATAGTGCGAAATGGGGGAAATTCGAATTCGCCAGGGCCGTAGGCAGGATTAACCGAGTTCGATGACCGCGTGTTGTTTATGGACGGATCGTTACGATGGTCACAGGGTGGTCTCTACTGTTGGTACCAGTGACGAATATGGAGAAACCACCGGAATGGACGCATTATTCAGGGGCGTAGCCAGGATGAAAAAAGTTCGGACTTTTCATTTATTGAGCCAGGGGGGCGGCAGTCGCAGGGTATATTGCCCTACTGACCCTCATGAGGAATATGTTTAGAAGTGGTGGAAATTCCAATTAGCCAGGGCCGTAGCCAGGGCACCCCAGATTGTGCACATTCTGTTCATCAACCGATCGTCATGATATTCACTAGGTGTAATATACTGGTGGTACTAATGAAGAATATGTGACGAAATATCAGGAAGTGCGCATTAATCAGGGGCGTCACCAGGATTGGTAAATTATTTATGGACGTAGCAGGACGGTATAGCACCCCAATAGCCCCAATGACGAATATGATGGGAAATGGCGCAAATTCAAGTTAGGCAGGGCCCTATCCAGGATTATGCAATATTGTGCAATTCATGTCGTTTGTGCACCGATCGTAATGATGGTCACAGGTTGCCATCTACTGGTCGTACTATTGATGAATACGGGAAAAGTACCCGAATGTACGTGATAAATAGGGGAGTAGCCAGGATGGAAAGTTCCGAAGTGTCATTTATTGACGAAGCCGGACGGTATTCGCAGGCTGCTGTGTCCCCATTGCCGCAGTGGAGAATACGAGGAAAAGAAACGGAAATATGGGGTAGCCAGGGACGTAACGACAATGAGAAATGTGCAGACTGTTTATGTCGGATTGCAGGGATACTGCTTATTAACTGGCCACCATCATATTTACCAGGTGTATTGTACTGGTGGTGCTAACGAGGAAAATGTGACAAAAATAACAGGAAGTAGGCGTTAACCAGGGGCGTACCCATGATGGAAAAGTTTACATTATCAATTTATTGAATTTGCTGAACAGGCAGCAACAGGATGTGCTACCGTAATGTTCTCGGTGAAGAAAATGCAATGAAATTCCGAAAATTCAGGAAGACAGGGTCGTACCCAGGATTCAAATTTGTCGAGACGTCTCACTATTTATTTAGCCAGGCGGAACGTAGGCATAGGGTATATTGCTACAATGCCCCCATGACGAATATTTGATAATACGGTGGCAAATCCAATTCGCAATGGATCCTGTACCCAGGATAACTCATATTGTGCAAAAACTGACGCCGCTGAACAGTGGCACCGATAATTTCAGGAACGGCGGTGCCGCTGGGGCGGCGGCGGACCAATACAAGACGCCGAGCGGCGCGAAGCGCCGCGAGGCGGCTTGTATATATATATATATATATATATATATATCTATCATTTTCACTTCCTTGTGAACACACTAGCAGCCGTATTTTTGAAAAATAATTGGTTTTGACTATTTAATAAAATATAAGGGACTAAAATCTCGGTCGAGTTCGTTAATGGGGGAAATCGGACCAAGGGGGGGGGGGGGGGGGGGGAATGGGGGGACTTTTTCTAAATCTGGCTTTTTGGCCATAACTCCCTTAATATTGCAACTAATGAAACGTAGTTTTCTCTGAGGGTCGTCTAACAGTACTGCCTACAACTTTTCTTAGTAACGTTTTTTGATCCCACCCTTAATGGTTGAATAGGGGTGGAAAAAGAGGGTTTTGCGCACAAAAAAAATTCACAACTTGTGTCCTAGGGGTGTTATCGAGTTCTTTTGTATTGTAATGCATTTGCCTCAATATTACCTACAACTTTTGTCTGAAAAAGTTTTTCGTCCGACGCACCGTTTAGGCAGGGGGTGGGGGGTTGAATTTTCAAAACGTCATAACTCACTTATTTGGTGAGATATTGAGTTTTATCTTCTTGCTATGAGTTTCTATTAATAATATCTACAACTTTTGTCTGAAAAAGTTTTTTGTAAAATCACTTTCATTTTCTTGTTAAGGGGGGGGGGGTGAAATTTCAAAACTCAATTCCTCCGTTTGTTATTGTGTTATCGAGTTCTTTTGTTTTGTAATGCATTTGCCTCAATATTACCTACAACTTTTGTCTGAACAAGTTTTTCGTCCGACGCACCGTTTAGGCAGGGGGTGGGGGGTTGAATTTTCAAAACGTCATAACTCATTTATTTGGTAAGATATTGAGTTTATTCTTTTTGCTATGAGTTTCTATTAATAATATCTACAACTTTTGTCTGAAAAAGTTTTTTGTAAAATCACTTTCATTTTCTTGTTAAGGGGGGGGGGGGGGGGGTGAAATTTCAAAACTCAATTCCTCCGTTTGTTATTGTAGATAATGCAATTGGATCAACTGAAAATCTTCTTATCCGTCTTTCTAAATGATTTTAGACTGCTTTTAGTTGATGGAAGTAATCTTCGAAATCTACCTACGCCTTTCGGGGCTGCCGAAAGGGATTTTTTATTTACTAAATGTTATATTTTAGAACAAAATATATCCAACAATGGAATTCTTGTTGCAGGCGTCGTAAGCATCATCCTTAGTGGAGGATGGAACGAGCCTGCAAGCAGCGATCCTGCAGATATTGCGGCCACTGAAAAAGCTAATGCTTTTCAGGTATAAATGGGTTCCTAAAAATTCCTATAAGGTACCTACTTAATACTTTAAATGTTGAGTTAGCGGCAGGAGCTTGCAAGTTCGAGCTCCGGTGAGGACAGATTTTCCCTCTTAGATTTTCCGAATTTTGGGTTATATATTTTTATTTATTTATTTTCAGTTTGGATGGTTTGCGGACCCTATTTACAGTGCCAACGGAGACTACCCAGCAATAATGAGAGAAACTATTGACGCCAACAGCGCAGCCGAGGGCCGGCAAAGATCTCGGTTACCGCAGTGGGATAAAAAAACAATCGACTATATTCGCGGTAAAACAACCTCGACAGCCGAGTGGTTTAGCTAGACGTGCACGACACTTTTCTCCTACATTATTGTCGTGCGCGAACGTGCTTTGTATGAAAAGGATGTCATCTGTCAAGTTAGGAGTGCGGGATGTGCTAGACCTTTTAGCTGTCTGTATAGAGAAACACGCCGGTTCGACCCTCGATCTCAACAAAGTTTTTTTGACCGGTATTCACATCTGATACCCATTACGATTTTTTCTTTCTTTTTTTCAGGACCGAGATTTGAACCTAGATTCTTTGGTTTACAAAACTGAACGGCTTGTACACTGGGTCCTTATTCTGTTGTATGGTTTTAGGTACATACGACTTTTACGCGTTAAACCATTACACAACCAAACTCACGGCACTACAGGACCCGCCACAAGGTGCGGTACCTTCCTATGACAGGGACTACGCTGTAAAAGAATCCAGTGACCCCACCTGGCCTTCGTCTGCTTCTGATTGGCTGAAGGTAAAATAATTTTACTGCTTCCTACTTCCTCGCCCGTGTGTAATTCTTAGGCTGAGAAAGTTATGTCATCGTGCAAAATTTCAACTTTGAAATTTCACAAAAAAGTGGTTTTTATAAAATTTACCTGATCGTCTGGGATTCTGTTGCGCACCTGCTGGTCTTACAGATCAACCGATTTTGTTCAAAATCGGTAGGTTAATAGTGAGAATCTGTAATGCGATTTTTGAACAAATTTTGATTTCAGGTGGCCCCCTTTGGCTTGAGGCGTATGCTGAAATACGTTAAAGAAACGTACAACAACCCCCAAATGTTAATAACAGAGAATGGATTTTCTGATTTGGCGGGAGAACTAAATGATGATGACCGCATCAACTACCACAGTGTAAGTTTCATTTCACTAATTTATACTTCTTAGAAGAAGGCCACAAATTATCAGTGAAAGAAATTCGAACCTGGATTTTTCGACTTTTCCACTCGGCCACCCTATATACCTACACTGACCATTTTCTCTCCCTAGCTATATCTTCAAGAAGTGTTGAACGCCATTTACGAAGATGGCTGCAATGTGATTGGCTACACTGGGTGGACCTTTCTGGACAATTTTGAATGGAGCAAAGGATACACGTAAGCACTAGTTCTAGTAATCATCAGTGCTAGTCAGCACTACTTAGTTCTAGTATAAGGGCCAATTATAAATTCATATTTTTCTTGGATCAACTTCCCTTATAGTTATACCTTTCGATAATTTTAGCATTTTTCTATAAATAATTTGTGTGATTTCTTTCAGGGAACGGTTTGGAATTGTCCACGTCGACTATAGTAAGCCCGATCGTCCAAGAACTTTCAAAAAGT
Organism: Mesopsocus fuscifrons; assembly: GCA_950004255.1. Taxonomy (NCBI): domain Eukaryota; kingdom Metazoa; phylum Arthropoda; class Insecta; order Psocodea; family Mesopsocidae; genus Mesopsocus; species Mesopsocus fuscifrons. The sequence goes on along the minus strand of OX465374.1, from coordinate 1,403,958 downwards.
CAGCTAGCTACTTCCGTGAGTTGATCGCCACAAGGACACTACCTCAGCAAACTAATGGATCTTGGACTTTCATCGACTTTCCTTAAATGTGCGACGTGATACTGGAAAAAAAATACACCTTGAGAATTACTCTGTTCCTGTACTTACTTGTAATAAGGGGGGGGGGGGGGTGGTAGTCAGCTGCAACAGTAACTCAAAATACTATGCAAAAAGTCTTAGAAAAAATACGCCAGGATTCGAACCAAACATCCTATGGAACAAGTCAGCAGGTCACTACACTCTGAGTAGCTCTGCTGATGCGAGATAATGGGTCCCATGAGCATTCCCATATGCAGTAGCTTAGTTAGTTGAAGCAACTGCATCATTATCGTACTCCAATCCTCATGTTTCTTTTATTGGCAATTCTTTTGACCGTTTTAACGCGCGATTCTGTTCAAATCAACCGTCTTCCCGATGACTTTTTGGTTGGATTTGCGACTGCCAGCTACCAGGTTGAGGGAGCTTGGAATCAAGACGGTGAGTTCGATTTTATTTTTTTATGTTTTTTCCGGCCACTTTTTGAGAACATACTGTTGGATATATATGTATAAATGTTCTGAAATATAAAATGTCTTTTTAACGTCAGTAATGCTGTAATTTTTCGATCCAGTAACTTTGGACAAATTGTACAAATCACTAGGGGTGCGTCCCACCATGCCCAGTTAAAATTAAACTGGAGATTTTGTTCTATGTTTACCATGGTAAATCTCCAGTTTAATTTTAACTGGGCATGGTGGGACGCACCCATCGCCAGTTAATTTCGGACGTTAAATAAACATATTATATTTCAGAACTTCTAAATAGCTAACAGTGTCCTCAAAAATGGTCGGTAAACGTAAACAAGTCACAAATGTACCTACCTATATATTGCCTTAAGGCTCTATACTTTACCTGACAACTTCTGCACCAATTTGATTAAACTTGAAAAAGGTTCTGAGTTTCGATTTTTCAGGAAAGGGTGAGAATGTATGGGACCGATTGACCCACACTCGACCACAAGTGATAGCGGACAAATCCAATGGTGATATGGCTTGTGACCAATATCACAAGTATAAGGAAGATGTTCAGCTTATCAAAGCTATAGGCGTAAGTTTCACATTTTTATTGCTTACCTATTTATTTTTTGTTTATTGCTCATTGTATGACCATTTATTATTTATTGTCTGCAGGCTCAGGTGTACCGATTTTCACTATCCTGGTCAAGAATCTTCCCAAGTATTACAAACTATAAAGTAAATCAAGGTGGAATCGACTATTACAATCGATTAATCGACAGTCTGGTAGCGAATAATATTCAGCCAATGGTATGTGGTAGTAAGTACCTACCTATAGGTATAGAATAATACCTACTTATAGTAACTTACGATTGAAGAGGCAAGTACCACCAAAAGGTTTCGTATATATGTGGCATATATTTATAAACAAACTAGGTAGCCAATGTAAATGATAATGTTTTAAGTGGACTATTTATATAGCAGAACATCATACCCTACCAGCCCTAAGTAGGTACCTTGCTTCTGCCAATTGTTGATAGGTGACGTTATTCCACTGGGACCTGCCGCAGCCTCTGCAAGACATAGGAGGTTGGCCCAATCCGGACCTTATCGACTATTACGAGGATTTCGCCAGGGTGGCTTTCCGTGAATTTGGGGACAGGGTAAGTCAGATAGTCTGAAATTAAAAAAATAACGGTTTTTATCCGGCTCGAAGGACCACACTGAATAAATCTATTAACGTGTAGTAGAGGTTAAAAATAAAATACCTATAGTTAGTTATCTTTTGGAGTGTATAGGGCAAAGAAAGAAGTGAAAAGGTTTTTTGCTGCAGGTAAAATATTGGCTGACATTCAATGAGCCGCTCGAGACATGCCAGAATCACTACGGAGGTACTGATGGTGCGCCACTGCTGAATATGTCAGGGGTAGCTGACTATCTCTGCGCCCACACCATACTACAGGCACACGCTAGGGCGTACCATCTCTACAATGGTACCTTCAAACCTGCTCAAAACGGTACAACGAAAATTAGCCAGTGATATTTTAAGACCCACTCTCGTGAAGCAATTTATTCTTCTTTTGTTTCTAGGTTCCATAGGAATCACTCTCAATGGCGGATGGAACGAACCCCTGACAAATGCAACCGCTGACGTAGAAGCAGCTGAAACCATCAACTTATTTCAAGTAGGTCGCGGTTTCGTATTTGATCTATATGGTAATAAATTTATTTTAGTGTTCCGGTCAAGGACTTGTGTCCTGAAAGGTCTGGGTTCGATTCCCGACGTGACCAATATTTTCCGCCAACTCCTCTTTGGTGTTATACTGTTATATACCTAATAGTGTCCAATAGAGACGCTGACGTTACCCAAAAAATATTTTTCTTCTTTTTCCAGATAGGATGGTTTGCAGATGCAATATTCGGGATAAATGGGGGCTATCCGCCTGTTATGAGGAGGAATATCGACAGGAACAGTGCTGCTGAGGGTCGGCCAAGGTCCAGATTACCTGAATTTGATCCCCACATCATCAAGTACATCAAGGGTAATAGCTTTAAAAATTTATAATTTGCTCCGACTAGCCAAGTGGTCGGTTATCTTTAGAGGAACACTGACATCTGGTCACACAGGTTCAACCCGATCCTACAGAGTTTTTGCGATTAATGTTCAAAAACAACATTTATGGGTATTTCTTTGATATTTATACATTCTTAACATTCATAACAATTTTACTACCTATTCATAAAATTCCACACAAACAAACTTTTGAAATTGGAAACAGCTGAAACTAATTGAAGTTTTGGCTAGAGTTGAGTTTCTTTATTTGTTTAGGTAAGTATGTGCGAAGGGGGGACAAGATGCTAATAATTTTTATCGTATCAGACTGCAAGGATAACGGGACGTGCAACACCATCTTGTCGCAATTATCGATCGATAATATCGAAAGTTTACTCTATAGTTTTCATAGTAGGTAGGTACCCGCGGTAATGTCGTCGCACCTGTTGGTGTCTGTTATTGAACAAGAGAGTTTGCCTAGCAAGTGGCACCTCCCTTCACTTGCGCTATACCAATATGGCCCCTAATGGTGGTGCAGGTACCAGTACCTATCATTTAGAACCCGTAAACTCTGGGACCTGCCCAACTGAAATTTCAAATTCATTCAAAAACAGGTACAGGTGACTTTTATGGGATGAACCACTATACGACCCGTTTGGCTACTCCTGCCCTTCCGGGTGCAAGGGGTAGTAAGTGGGAGCAGGACGCAGGGGTGCACCTACAGGTATGGCATAGTACGGTAATTCCACCACCATTTTTATCTTTCGAAGGAATTCATTCTCCAGTGTTTTCTCGTTCGAATGGTACACTATGTTTAGCTTTTAGAGCAGCCATGGCTATTGGTGGTCGTGCAATTACCACTGTTAACCAGTTCCGTACCTACAGGTGGACCCGGCTTGGCCAGGAGGGGCTTCACCTTGGCTGAAAATCGTACCCTGGGGGTTTCGTCGGTTGCTGAACTTCATCAGAACGCGCTATAGGAATATCCCAGTATTCGTCACGGAAAACGGCTTTTCGGATTTTGGCGGCTTGCAGGATGATGCCCGTGTCAGCTATTATTATGTAAGTAAAGGCCAGCCTACAGTGGCGGATTGCTTACCCGTTGAAACTCGGTTCAAATCCCAGTGGCTCAAAAATTTCCCCTTAATAGGACCTATGCCTATAAGAGAAGACGGCCTGAAGGGTCTTACAATGACAATTGACTTTGTACTTAAGATGGCCCAGTATAACAACTGTTTGATTATACATACCATCCGTCTTCTTAGCCTGTTATTTAAGAAGATAATAACACTGTTTATTTCTCAAACAAAGTGTTTGTCTTCTTAGGATAATAGAGACAGATAGACAGGTCTGCGCTGAAGTTGGTTTCATCATAGTGTTTCCCACTATAGACCACATACAGTGGAGGCCACTGATACAGTTTGTATTGGCACTTACAGAATTACATTGAACAAATGCTGAAGGCCATCAAAGTAGATGGCTGTAATGTCAAAGGCTAGGGTCAATCAGGGTAATTGAGAACACTTTTGAATTTTTTTACGTATTGTTTTTCATTTTTCGATGCCGTTCGCTTCGTATTCTTTTTGGTAATACTGAAGGACGTTTACTACGTTCTTTCCTCATACTGGAATGGATTCGATAAAGAAAAAAAACTCCTGGATGATTCAGATCCGAACTTTGAGCACGTTTTCACTTACCCCTGGCTGTTCTCACTTGCCCCCGCGAAAGGGGGGTAATTAGGAACGGCTACTTTTGTTCTTACGCTTCTGAAAATATGATATTGGTGCTTGGTGGCAAGCAGTCTAAAATCATTTAGAAAGACGGTTAAGAAGATTTTCAGTTGACCCAAATGCATTCTCTACAATAACAACGGAGGAATTGAGTTTTGAAATTTCACCCCCCCCCCCCCCCCCCTTAAAAAGAAAATGAAAGTGATTTTACAAAAAACTTTTTCAGACAAAAGTTGTAGATATTATTAATAGAAACTCATATCAAAAAGAATAAACTCAATATCTCACCGAATAAGTGAGTTATGACGTTTTGAAAATTCAACCCCCCACCCCCTGCCTAAACGGTGCGTCGGACGAAAAACTTTTTCAGACAAATGTTGTAGGTAATATTGAGGCAAATGCATTACAAAATGAAATAACTCGATAACACCCCTAGGACACACGTTATGAATTTTTTTGCGCGCAAAACCGTTTTTCCACCCTTATTCAACCATTAAGGGTGGGATTAAAAAACGTTACTAAGAAAAGTTGTAGGTAGTACCGATAGACGACCCTCAGAAAAAACCACGTTTCATTAGTTGCAATATTAAGGGAGTTATGGCCAAAAAACCAGTGTTTTCAATTACCCCCTTCGCAGCGTTCTCAATTACCCCCATCCACAATAAAACGGGGGTAAGTGAAAACAGTAGTCCCGTCTCCCTCCAAATTGGGATAACCTCAAATCATGGTAATAACAGTTAAAATATAGTTCATTTATCACAAAATCCACTATTTAAATTGTACAACTGAAAAAATAAGCCAGCTTACCTCTTTTTCTTAGGAGATGAAAATATTAAAATCCGGAGCGGACAGCACCTTTAGGGTAAATAAATGACCAGCAGAAGGCTACTACAGATTTCCCGCTTTTTTCTTCGTTTCGTTGCCCACACTGAATACCCGATTATTATAGCATCGATATTTCTTCGATAAGCGCCTTAGTTTCGATAGTATGACGGTTGTTTCCAGTTACCCCCCGTTCCCATTTACCCTGATTGACCCTACATGGCGTGGAGCATACTCGACAATTTCGAATGGTTAAGGGGCTACACGTAAGTAAAGCACAGGTTAAGGCTGAAAACACGTGGCACCAGAATGACCTGATGGGTATCTGGTCTCCACCGGCTGGGGGAAAACTGGACTCATGATTCTGATCAAAACACCTAGGTATTACGAAACTTATTCTCTGTTCCTTGACAATCCCTTACTAAATGGTGAACACTCTTTATAGCGACGGTCGTTATAAAGAGACATTAAAATTTCAGAGAAAGATTCGGAGTAGTCTACGTGAATTTTTCACACCCGCAACGAGAGAGGACATTAAAGAAGTCTGCATATTTTCTGCAACAACTGTATAAAACCAGAGTTCTGCCAGAGAGCTTGGACGGAAACTTTCTCCGGGACCAGGATCGATACCAGGTCTTTACTCAAAAATGAACACTTAAGGTCGACTACACGTACTTGGTTCGCAATGCTAAGTACTTCAAGCCCTACTCCGAAGTTACAGGGCGAGTGCGGAAAGTGTTTATAGGGGGATGTAAACCTGAGACTCTTTGTCGTGAGGTAGTGTTGTATTTTTGCATGAAATGGAGTAATAAGCCCACAGGAGCGATTTTAAACAGTCAACTACCAGTCCACATGTTTTTTTGACAGATCGCGAAAACACAACACTACCTCATGCATGCGGAATATTTTTTTGAAAATTTTCGGACTAAAAAATGTATGATTTTATCGTCACATTTAGTAGAAAAGCTTGATAAATGTTTGTACTATTTACCGTTGTATTTTGGCAATTTTTATTTCACTTACGGAAGTGGGTAATTTCAACAGCATTTCTCTACTTTTCTCCTGTAAAAGCTAAACATATAGTGTCCTACTTTTACTCGTTCGTTTCGCGTTCAAATAGCACACTATGTTTATCTTTTAGAGTAGACACAATCAATACGATATTGCAATTACCAGTCTCCGGTTGTACTAATATGTAAACATTAGTTTTGTCGAATATTTACTTTCGCACATTGGTTTTGGTGGAGTTCGTCGAGAATGTATATACAGCCTTAAATATCCACAGTGTCCTCAAATAAAGGAAAGAATGTAAACAAATAGCAATGTCTTAAGTTTGGTCTCGGTGTCGCGGATTATGGAAGAGAGGGGGATTGGAGAGGGGGAATTGTCATATGTGATCTATTTCTGTGAGAAGAATAATGGGGAGCACGGCCAGCAGTCAACCTGTCATCTTCCGCGCTGTAGAAAGACCTCCAACAGCTGCACCACTCACGCTCTCTTTTCCTCTCCAAGTTTTGTTATCTAAAAGAACCCGATTAGTGCAGCGGTCGAGAATATGAAACTATAAGAAGTAGGACCCCATGCAGGATCTGATCCCGACTTGACGAGATTTTTCTTAGGGTACCTACCGTCATTCTGAATACTTACGTCTTTTTAACGACCGAATAAACGGCTGGTGTGGTGATTCTACAATCGGCTAATTTCGGACAAAATTTGTTGACAAAAATCACTCGATCGTAAAATCACAACACAGCCCGTTAATTTCGGCCATATATTTCAGAACATTCAAATATTCAAAATTTTCCTCATGAAGCGCGCAGAAGAAAACGTAAACAAACACGACTTTGTAGACGTATAGGAATTTGGGGTTTTCAAAAAACAATACAAATAAATCAGGGGGCAATCCCCATTCCCTGAGGAGTTTCACAAGATCAGGTTCCCCCAATTCAGTCACTAAAAATTAACTGCCTGCATTTTTTCAGAGTAGATATTACGCATACGTAGACAAATAGTAATGAAAAAATGTTTGAAGACTCATCCATAGTATGAAATAAATGGCACGATGGAGGATGGTTGACACAGGTTCGATCCCAACCTTAATTAAGTTTTTCAGATCGTCATTCACCTCTAAAACTGTAGGTCCCGTATACCTACCTACTAACATGGTGGCTGAGGTGATGGCATTTATAGTAGTGCTGCCGGATGAGTAGGTACGATCAAATTTTCGGACTATTTTCAAGATTATGGAAGAATGAGTTGCAGTATAGGAGTATTGTATATACACATGCTACAGAAATCTCACATGCCGTGGCTTATTATTTTCGTTTATTTTTGTATCGGCGACCCGCGACAGAAGCCACATGCTCCATTGACACTTCACGCCCAGTCATCCATTGCACTACCACACCAAACCAAACTACAACAATGACACGCCATTCATTATATGTAGTTAAGTAATAAGGGGCAGAGCAAGGGGAACCACGCAGGATCTAGTCCCAACTTGCCGAAATTTTTTCTAATGAACCTCGACCGGCTCTGCGGGTTACATAATTGAACACTAAAGATTAAGAAATAATTACCAGACTCGAATTTGGCTTGGTCTCCCACAGCCTTATAGTATCTGCCTTCGTTGGTGCAAGACAGCTCGTGAACCACTTTATCGAGGCGGCTGATCCCCTCTGTGAGCTCACTAATCCCAAGCTCCAACAGTTCCAGCTCCTTCATTATCTTCTCGAGCATAGCTGTAAAATGACGTTATGATTTCGTTCAAATTTGGTATAGGTACCTACCTACGTATGCGGAATGAGTATATATGTTTTAGGGTGCGTCCCATGCACACCATGCCCGGTTATGAGAAAACAGTCGATTTTCTCCCACGTTTACCATGTTAACCTTACAAGTAAATAAACGTTTTTCTCTTATAGGGTGCGTCCCACCATGCCCAGTTAAAATTAAACTGGAGATTTTGTCCTTATGCTTACCATGTTAAATTTAACTTTGAAGTTAAATTTAACATGGTAAATCTCCAGTTAAATTTTAACTGGGCATGGTGTGGGACGCACCCTTAATCGAGTACCTACTTACAGCGGGACGCACCATAGCCCGGACAGCACAAAAGTGTGGAATTCAGTATAAACAAATGTTTTGGTCGACATACATAGGATGTTCCCATCTCTATGAAAACATTGTGGAAAATCTGTCGATTTCTTCCCCAAATGTACGTTGAATTTGGTACAGATAATATCTAAAAGTTACAATCGTGTTTCGACGCATGTTTTATCTCGTAGGTATTTCAGAGTCTTCACCAAGTATTCTATACCTACCTGAAACCTTTTATGGATTTATACATGTCGTGTATATTTGTTAGCTACCTTCGCATTTTTTCTTCAGATAATATCTAAAAGTTACAATCGTGTTTCGACGCATGTTTTATCTCGTAGGTATTTCAGAGTCTTCACCACGTATTCTATACCTACCTGAAACCTTTTATGGATTTATACCCCTGCTCGTGTATGTCGTGTATATTTGTTAGCTACCTTCGCATTTTTTCTTCAGGATTTTCTATATTGCTCACGTTGGAGTAAATATTACGTAGAAATCATAGATACCTACCTACATGTACCTACAGTTTCATCTCTGTTATAAATATGTAGCTATCCCTCCTGGGCATATGTAAATTATTCTCTTTTCTTGTAGTATTGCGTGACTTTCCCATATGGATAAAATGATTCCCTATCCACAACTTTCATAATTAATATCTGTAATCTACATAATCATTTTTTGTCTTTAGGCCCTTTCTGCACTTCCTTACCTCCGGTAGGTGCAAAAAAATATGCAATTTACAAGGGTACGAAATATTATAATAGGTACAATAAGTTGGTAGATTAAAAAAAGACAGTACAAAAAATATGAAATTTAAAAGGGTACCTACCTACGAAATATTAAATTAGGTATTTAGAATAATTAGGCAGATTAAAAAAAAATACAATTAGGTACAATGAGTAGGTAAATTAAAAAAAAATCCCTTTCGGCACCCCCGAAAGGCGCAGGTAGATTTCGAAGATTACTTCCATCCACTAAAAGCAGTCTAAAATCATTTATCATTTAGAATGACGGTTATGAAGATTTTCAGTTGAACCGAATGCATTTGAAATTTCACCCACCCCCCCCACCCCTTAACAAGAAAATGAAAGTGATTTTACAAAAAACTTTTTCAGTCAAAAGTTGTAGATATTATTAATAGAAACTCATAGCAAAAAGAATAAACTCAATATCTCACCAAATAAGTGAGTTATGACGTTTTGAGAAAATTCAACCCCCCACACCCTGCCTAAACGGTGCGTCGGACGAAAAACTTTTTCAGACAAAATTTGAAGGTAATATTGAGGCAAATGCATTTGAAAACAAAAGAACTCGATAGCACCCATAGGACACAAGTTACGAATTTTTTTGTGCGCAAAACCCTGTTTTTCCACCCATATTAGACCATTAAGGGTGGGATCAAAAAACGTTACAAAGAAAAAAGTTGTAGGCAGTACTGTAAGACGACCCTGCATGAGAGAAAACCACGTTTCATTAGTTGCAATATTAAGGGAGTTATGGTCAAAAAACCAGATTTCGAAAAAGTCCCCCCAATCCCCCCCCCCCCCCCCCCCTTGGTCCGATTTCCCCCATTAACGAACTCGACCGAGATTTTAGTCCGTTATAATTTATTAAATAGTCAAAACCAATTATTTGTCAAAAATATGGCTCCTAGCGTGTTCACAAGAAAGTGGAAATGATATATAATAATATATATATCAACTTTTTAACTGACTGTGGTTTTGGGATCCAGGGGTCATAAAAAGAAGAACTGTGAAGAACTTTTTCAAAAGTGAGACTACCGGTACGACTACAATAGGTAGATTTTTCTTCGAAATCTACCTAAAAGACAGTACTTAGGTACTTACACTCTGGCAGGACAGTTGGTCATGACATAATTTAGTAGAGTAACCGAACATACATTCGCTATTTTTGTAAGTTTTTTCTGCACACTGTATGATGAGGAAATTTAAGTATTGGATATTTAAATGTTCTGAAAAAAAAAATAAAAAAAAAATAAAAAAAAACGTGACTATTTTAGGTAGATTTCGAAGAAAAATCTAGGTACCTATTGTAGTCGTACCAGTAGTCTCACCTTTGAAAAATTTCTTCACAGTTCTTTTTATGACCCCTGGATCCCAAAACCACCGTCAGTTAAAAAGTTTATATATATATATATAATTGAATTTAACGAGTAAAGTTTGAAATAAAAAGAAGAAAAACATCTGTATCCATTTTATTTTAGACAGTTAGACAACCTAACAAACCCTAGAGGTGCCAACTGAACAAAACATAAAAAGCGGGAAAACGAAGAGTTTGAAAGTTCTTTCTTCGTAATACTCCCTCTGAACTTGAGAACATCTTCGTTAGTGCAGCCCCAGCATCGGCAGTAGGTCCACAGGTCAGGCCCTCAAACCTGACGACTCAGTCAGCATCTTCAGTCGATGAGAAGGTAGCCCCTTTGTCAAGTAGTCAGCTAACTGATCCCGTCCAGACACTTGCCTGACGTCGAAGTCTCCCTTCAGATGTCGCTCCCTTATGTAGTGATATCTCACATCGACATGCTTAGAGCGTCGGTAGAACTCGCCCTCATTTTTCGCAAGGCGAACTGCTCCTGCATTGTCCACGAACAGCACAGACTTGACTGTGCATCCATAAATATCGTTCAGCAGCCTTTTGAGCCATATAATCTGCTTTGCAGCTTCACTGGCAGCGATGTACTCAGCTTCGGTAGTTGACAATGCCACGCAGTCTTGCTTTGTAGAGAACCAACTTATTGCTCCTCCCGCAAACATGCAAAGAACGCCAGAACGAGACTTTCTGTCTTCCTCATCTCCTGCATGATCTGCGTCACTGTAACAATGAAGTAGTCTTTCCCCTTTCTTGTACTCTAAGGCATAGTCCATTGTGCCCTTTAAGTACCGTAGGATCCTTTTAACTTCAGCCCAGTTCTTCTCACTTGGATTGTTAACATGTTGAGCAGCCATGTTTACAGCATAACTGATGTCAGGACGTGTATTTGTCAAATAGAGGAGACTTCCAACAGCCTCCCTGTACGGCACCTCTGCTGCTAGTGCTGTGTCAGCTGCGTCCTTACTTCCCTTTCCGCACTCCGTTGGTGTGAGGACTGGATTGCAGTCTGACATCCGGTACCGATGAAGGATACTTTCAATATACGACTTCTGACTCAGTAAAATGGCCGTCTCAGTCCTCTGAATCTCAACTCCTAAGTAACATTCAGGCTCGGTCACTTTTAGCTTGAACTCACTTTCTAATTGCTCGATCAATTCAGAAACTTCTTTCTCGTCTGAGCCAGCAACGAGGCCATCATCTACATAAATCACTAAAATCAGCTTCTTTCCTTTTCTGTTTCTTACCAACAGGCATGGATCTGCACAGCTTTTCTTAAAACCTTGCTCCAACAGAAAGTCAATCAAGCGCTTGTACCAACATCTTGGACTCTGTTTCAAACCATACAAACTGCGCTTGAGTTTCCAGACTTGGCCTGAGTTGTTGTCAAACCCTTCTGGTTGCTTTACATAGATTTCCTCATCTAACTTGGCATATAAGAAAGCAGTTTTCACATCAAACTGTTTCAATTTCATGTTTTCTTGCACGGCAACATTTAACAGTGCTCTTATAGTATCAAATCTTGCCACAGGACTGAAGGTTTCGTCATAGTCTATGCCCTGTTTCTGTGCAAAGCCTTTCGCTACAAGGCGTGCCTTATAGATCCCCTGTGGATATTTCCTCCTTAAGACCCACCTTACGCCGATTGCCTTTTTATTACATGGTAATGTTGTTACCTCATAGACGTCATTTTCCTGAAGAGAAGACATCTCCTCGTTCATGGCTGCTTGCCAATGAAACCAGTCAGGCCCTCTTACAGCATCATTATACGTCAAAAGAGTACCTTGAGCTAGTAAAACGTAGTCTTGAAGATAGGTTGGCAGACGCACCTGTCTTCGATCCGTCGAAGACTCGGTAGCGCTCCCTCTGGCTCCAGCGGTGGTCACGTCATCGCTGTCGTCAACTGTATCCAAGGACTCAGCGGCGCTGTCTCCAACTCCGTCAGCAGCGGTAGTCTCATCATCGCTGTCACCAACAGTGTCTTCTGTGGACGGAGTCTCGGTTGCGCTCCCTCCAGCGTCAGGCAGACGCACCTGTCTTCGATCCATCGAAGACTCGGTAGCGCTCCCTCTGGCTCCAGCGGTAGTCACGTCATCGCTGTCGTCAACTGTATCCAAGGACTCAGCAGCGCTGTCTCCAACTCCGTCAGCAGCGGTAGTCTCATCATCGCTGTCACCAACAGTGTCTTCTGTGGACGGAGTCTCGGTTGCGCTCCCTCCAGCTTCATCAGCAGCAATGATCACGTCACTGCTGTCAACAACTTCCTTGTCGGAGACTGTGTCCTCGATGGAGTGCATGTAGCGGTCCTTGAAGGTGACATCACGACTCGTCAGCACGTTGGTACCGTTGAAGACGCGGAATCCGTCCCGCTCATCACAGTAGCCGACAAAAAACCCAGGGACCGCCTTGGCTGACCATTTTGTACGTTTCTTTTTGGGAATATGTACAAAGCATTCTGCTCCAAACGGACGAAAGTGGTTAATCGGTGCGGGGTCCTTACCGAACCAAAGTTCATACGGTGCCTTCCCCGCAACAACGGTAGGACCTGTTCGGTTAATGACATGACAGGCCGTGTTCACAGCTTCAGCCCACAAGGTCTTGGGCAGACCACTCCCGTGCAGCATCGTACGAGCACTTTCAACTAGAGTTCGCATTTCACGTTCAATACACCCGTTCTCTTCGGGTGTGTAAGGCATCACAGTACGCATTGTGATACCTTCCTGACGTAGCAAAGTCTTTACCTCATTGTTTACAAATTCAGTGCCACCATCACTCATGAAGGTCTTTACAACATGCCCAGTAGTCTTCACTTCGGCGAGAAAGTCTTTCAGACGAGCCACAACGTCACTCTTGTTTTTCAAGAAAAACACCCGCCGAAACTTCGTGTAGTGGTCCTTGAAGGCGAGAAAATAGCGAGAACCGCCTAAAGATTGCTCCTCCATGGGCCCGCATACATCTGCGCTTATGATTTCACCTGGCTCCTTCGCATGAACCTTCCTGGTCCGGTAGGTGGCACGGTGCTGCTTGCCCAGCACACATGCCGAACAGAAAACACTATCTTGCTTCACCTTGACGCCCCTGTCACGAAGAACACTAGCCACATGCTTCTTATACTGGTGGGCTAATTTTTCATGCCACTCTTGAATCGTATACACAACATGTGCTTCAGCATCAGGTAATACCACATCTAGGTCCAACTCGAACAGTCCATTGAGTCGCTGGCCAAATAATTGTGGTCTATTGTTGTACAAAAACACACATTTGTCTTTATCCGATTTAAAGGTGAAGTTTTTGTCGTTAGCAGTGCCGACAGAAAACAGATTCCGCCCGATTTCCGGCACATGCCACACATTTTCAATTGTTTTGATCAGTTTGCGTGGTCCCACATACGTGTTAACTCGAATGCGACCTTGACCATATGCCCAAATGATGGCATTGTTTCCTACACGCACAGGCAATGGGTTTTCAAAGTTTTCGTAGGTTTCGAACCATTCCTGATTCTTGGCCATATGATGATTTGCCCCACTGTCTGCAATGAACTGCCTTCGTTCACGGTTGGCCTTCGGGCCATCAGCCACATAACAAAAGAACTGCTCACTGCCACTCTTAGACTCAGGTTTTTCTTCCCCCTTAAACTTTGATTTCTTTTTCGGACATTTTGATGCATAATGATTGTCACCACAAATAAAACACTTTATAACCTTCGAGCTGCTGGCTTCTGGCTTCTTCTTGAAATCACTAGTCTTCTTCTGCGTTACACACCGCAGGGCAACACCATCATTGACCTCTTTTCCTGGTAAACGCATTTCAATCAGCCTCAACCTTTCCATCAGCAAGGTTATATTCCGGTCTTTCACGGGAATAGACTCCCATACAGATTTGAACTCGAAGTAATCCTTTGGTAGTGTACTCATTACTCGAGCCATCAAAAGCACCTCTGGAAGTTCAACTTGTGCTTGTTTTTGCAATTCAGAATTGACATCAGCAAAAATTCGTTGTAGTCGAGCGATGTAGGTCGCGATTACTTCATTCTCCGCCATTGTCGCAGTAAAAAACATTTCCAAAACACTATCCAATCTTTGATTAGAACTTTGTTCATAAATGGAAAGCAATTTCGCCCAAACCGCGGCGCCGTCCAGACACGTGGCGGTGAGTTCAACATTTGCGTCGTCCATATTTGCCACGAGAAGTACCTGACACAGGGCATCTTTCTTGTTGTAGTCCTTTACAGCTTTTTCGAAATCCTGGTCACTCTGACCTTCGCCCTTAACTGGAAGTTTCTCGACACCGACGGCAATGTCGTAGACGTCATGGTGACGTAGTAGAAGGGCGACTTGCCGCTTCCATCGCACCCAAGATGAAGCCCCGTCCAACTTGTGCAAATGTACTTTTAAATCCATTGTACTTTCAAAAATTCAACGCGTTCTTGGCCCATAACCAATTGAATTTAACGAGTAAAGTTTGAAATAAAAAGAAGAAAAACATCTGTATCCATTTTATTTTAGACAGTTAGACAACCTAACAAACCCTAGAGGTGCCAACTGAACAAAACATAAAAAGCGGGAAAACGAAGAGTTTGAAAGTTCTTTCTTCGTAATATATATATATATATATCTATCATTTTCACTTCCTTGTGAACACGCTAGCAGCCGTATTTTTGAAAAATAATTGGTTTTGACTATTTAATAAAATATAAGGGACTAAAATCTCGGTCGAGTTCGTTAATGGGGGAAATCGGACCAAGGGGGGGGGGGGGGGGGGAATGGGGGGACTTTTTCGAAATCTGGTTCTTTGGCCATAACTCCCTTAATATTGCAACTAATGAAACGTGGTTTTCTCTGAGCGTCGTCTAACAGTACTACAACTTTTCTTTGTAACGTTTTTTGATCCCACCCTTAATGGTTGAATAAGGGTGTAAAAACAGGGTTTTGCACACAAAAAAATTCATAACTTGTGTCCTAGGGGTGTTATCGAGTTTTTCATTTTGTAATGCATTTGCCTCAATATTACCTACAACTTTTGTCTGAAAAAGTTTTTCGTCCCACGCACCGTTTAGGCAGGGGGTGGGGGTTGAATTTTCAAAACGTCATAACTCACTTATTTGGTGAGATATTGAGTTTATTCTTTTTTCTATGAGTTTCTATTAATAATATCTACAACTTTTGTCTGAAAATGTTTTTTTTTAAATCACTTTCATTTTCTTGTTGGGGGGGGGGGGGGGGGGTGAAATTTTTTTAAAACTCAATTCCTCCGTTGTTATTGTAGAGAATGCATTTGGGTCAACTGAAAATCTTCTTAACCGTCATTCTAAATGATTTTAGACTGCTTTTAGTGGATGGAAGTAATCTTCGATCTACCTACGCCTTTCGGGGTTGCCGAAAGGGATTTTATGATTTTACAAAAGTACATAATCAGATGAAGTGACGAAGGCGGGAGGTTGGGATCTGGCTTTCTTTTTACTGATTCTCCCTGGGGTCTGCCGGAAATACTCCCCAATTCTTGAGTTTATTGCCTTTTCGCTTCCCACTTTAGTAATTCGGTTTACAGCAACTGAAAAAAGAAAGAAATTATTAAGATCACAGCTTAAGGCTGAATATACATTCGCTATTTTTTTTACGTTTGGACTTCAAAGTTTGTGAGAAAACTATTGGATATTTAAATATTCTGAAATATAATGTCTTTTTAGCGTCATTACTCATGACTCTCATGAGGCTATGTTGTAATTTCACGATCGGTTAATTTTGGACAATTTGTTTTGTGACAAAAATCACTCGATCGGAAAATCACAACATAGCCTCATGAGTAACGACGTTAAAAAGACATACTTACCTATTATATTTCAGAATATTTAAATATCCAATACTCAAAACCTAGATTGCCATATGCGGGCTTCACCTTAATAAGACCCTCATCATCAGACTACTTTCCTTTGGGGGGAGGGAATTCCACTCACTGAGATGGCCGTTAAGGGCCACCATACATTCTCGACGAACTCCACCAAAACCACTGTGCGAAAGTAAATATTCGACAAAACTAATGTTTACATATTAGTGCTGCCACGGAGACGGGTAATTGCAATATCATATTGGTTGTGTTTACTCTAAAAGCTAAACATAGTGTGCTATTCGAACGCGAAACGAACGAGTGAAAGTAGGACACTATGTTTAGCTTTTACAGGAGAAAAAGTAGAGAAATTGTGTTGAAATTACCCACTTCCGTAAGTGAAATAAAAATTGTCAACATGTAGGTACCTAACATAGCGGCGGTAAATATTACAAACATTTATCAAGCTTTTCTACTAAATGTGACGATAAAATCATATTGTTTTAGTCCGAAACGTTACAAAAAAATATTTCGCGTGAGGTAGTGTTGTGTTTTCGCGATCTGTCAAAAAAAACATGTGGACTGGTAGTTGACTGTTTAAAACCGCTCCTGTGGGCTTATTACTCCATTTCATGCAAAAATACAACACTACCTCACGAAAAACAGTCTCAGGTTTACATCCCCCTATAAACACTTTTCACTCGCCGTGTAACTTCGGAGTAAGGCTTGAAGTACGTAGCATTGCGAACCAAATAGGTACGTGTATTCCACCTTAAATGGTGTAAACCATGGGAATTAAAATACTCACTCATCACGGCATTTTTCAGTTTGTAGCCGGAAAAAGCGGGCTTTTTGTCCGTCCCGTGTAATGTCATGCCGCTGATGACTTCGTCAGTCATCAGCCGCTTTAGCGTCAGCCGGACCGCCTCCGCAATGGAGTCTCCTCCAGCTCCCTGAAGATACTCCACCTAAATTAACAAATAATAATGAAAATAATGAAAAAATGATTCAGCTCTACTGCCTCATAGGTCCTATCGGATGCAGGTGACGATGCTTCTCATCCACTGCGTAATGTTGGCATTTAGAGAGGCGAATTTTATGTAATTTGTTTCTTACTTGGTATAACTTCAAATATCCTCGGGACTTTCTAACCTGGTTTTCGAGAATTTTTGACTTGTTATTGGTAGCATCGCAAACTAGGTTCCAAATGCCAGCGGTAGGTACAAATTGGGCAAATTAGGGCAAGTTTAGTGTTTGCTTCGAGTTAGCATAGTTGCGCTGTATAGCTAAACATAAGCAACGGAAGTACATAATCGGTAAATGAATGCAGGCAAGACAGCAAAATACAGACTGCAATGCAATGCTATCAATAACCAATTGGAAATTGGGAAGTCTGCGACAGAATATCACTCTAGAATATCACTGAGGCTAGGGCTATGTGAAATTATAGGAGTAATTCTACCCCATAAAAATAAATAAATAAATATTATAAATAATGCGTTAACCTTACTGCGGTGGATGAGTTGCATCGTCAGCAGATGTAGAACCTTAACTGTAAATACATAGGTAGTAGGTACATATTTTTAATAAAAAGGAAGAAATAATTACTTACCATACTCTCAAAAGTCGCGGGGTCTCCCACAGCCAATTCCTTCGCGTCTAGTTCTGCCTTGCTGGCGCAAGGCAGTCCTTCAACTACTTCCGGCTGTTGTCCGGATGATGGCGATGAGGTGAGGTACCTCCCGTTTGTGAGGTCGTTCAACTTAACCTGCATCTTAGAGACCTCATTTGTTAAAGTCTCGAGCATTCCTGTAAAATGACGTTATGATTAAGTTCAAATTTCGTATACAATATGTACGTAAATTTTAGTGCGCAATTAGTAGCTACCACCATGCCCGATTAAGATTTCCTCCAATATTTACCATGAACCTCACAAGTAAATCAACGTTTTTCTCTTAACCGAATACGGTGGTTAAGGTGTCAGCAAACCGGCACAAAGCACACAGTATAGGTATGGGAAAGTATGAGCGGCTACTTTCGTACCCCTTGTTTAACTATAGGAGGACAATTTAAAGTTATGTACCTACCTATACCTATCCTTGACCGGGAAATACCAATTTATAACTTTCCTCTTTGAATTTTATTTCCAAAGTTGGTTTCCATGAATGGGTGTCTCCTAAAATCGTGGAAATATTGCTAGGCGTTCAGTTTCTGAGAAGGACTATTCTCCTTCATTATGTAGAGATTAAGCATAGGTACTACCTATATATGATGATAACTTCTAGAATGTGGGATAATTATTATTATTACCTTAGAATAGAAAAACTGATAGATACTTACTGATGCATATATCCCATTTCTTGTTACACTCTGGCTCGTGCTCAGAGGCATTGGGCTGGATCTGAGAGGGCTCGGGCTCGCGCTGGACCCGAGGCTGAGGTCCGGGCTGGTACTGAATTTGGGCCTCGGGCTGGTACACAGGCTGAGGTCCGGGCTGGTACTGAATTTGGGCCTCGGGCTGGTACACAGGCTGAGGTCCGGGCTGGTACTGAATTTGGGCCTCGGGCTGGTACACAGGCTGAGGTCCGGGATGGTACTGACACTTCAGTACTGCTGGCTGGTACTGAATTTGGGCCTCGGGCTGGTACACAGGCTGAGGTCCGGGCTGGTACTGACGCTGGTACCCGGGCTGGTGGTGCAAGGAGGGCTGCCTCTCATTGACAGTAACACTACTACCTGAAATGAACCGCGGTAAATAAGTACCTATATGTACCAAAATTGTTGTCCTCCAAATCCCGCATTGGTAACTATAAGATTGTGTCGTTAGTCTTCGAGAATCTCTCTTTTTTACTTTCTCGCTAGCCATATATGGCGAGAAAGTATTGTTTTCGTGCAAAATTTCGAAACTGAGATTTTGGGTTTCCCATGATCCTGGGGGTCCCCTGAGTCCAAAAAAGTGGTTTCTGGAAAAAGTCTGTCAGTCCGTCCGTCCGTCCGTCAGTCCGTGCAGTGCTCTAGCGCCTATACCGTTCATCCGATTTTGATGAAATTTGGTATGGACCTGTCTAAAATCACTGCCGAGGTGAACTTTTAAAGGATTTTTTGATTGGTCAAAAATTAAGGCCGCTACTGTCAAAAAACCGCCAAAATAATTAAAAAATCGTGTTTTTGGTTAGTCGGACAAGCGCCGACGGTAGGTACACTTTTCAATCTATAACACTGAAAATTGGTAAGTGTGTTGACAAATAAATGATTCTAGGTCATTTGCAGCTAAAATTGAATTGGTTGAAAATTACGGCCGTTCTGGACCAAAGTTCGATCGTTTCGGCGTCATTCACATTTATTGACCGATTGTCATGAAATTTGGTAAATTTGTGTAGAACCATGTAACTTAAACATCTGTCGAATAGAATTTTGTTATCTTCAAAATTACGGCCGTCGTAGTCAAAAAAGTGTCGAAAATGAGTTGAGAATGAGAAACCACGTTTTTGAATGGTCGGAACGCATTTGGTGCTACAGTAAACGAGTGCATGACAGGTGTGAAGAGTGATCTCAGATAGATGCTCGTGGGTCATTTTCAACCGATTTTGGTGGTGTTTGCCTTTAATATATATTATGTAGGTAGGTATTTAGACCTACCTATACCTACCTTTACAGTAGGTACCTAGGTATGCACCTATACTTACCAAGTTTTGAGTGGGTTCGAGGGGGGGAAGGTTCCTCCTCCTCGGAACTGGAAGTATTATACCTCCGAGGCCGGAAGCGCTTCTTCATTTTCCTCTCGCCTTGGCCACAACTCATCACTTCCACTTTTTTGTTTACGGCCACATTTTCATTAGAAATTGCTGCAGAGGCATTGTGATCCATACCCTGTGAAGGAACTGGTTCAACAGAAGAAGATCCAAGCCGCCGAATCCCCTGTGAGGATGATGTCTTTGCTTTTTGCCTACAGAGTGCTATCTGGGCTGCAGCCATTTTCTTTGCTTTTTGTCTCAAATACTTTTCATGGTTACTAATTCTGGCCATGTTGCAATGTTGCAGTGCCTATTTGAAATAGCAAAGAAATTAGAAACAAAATGTGAAAATAGGATAGGCCGGTCGGATTTAACCACACGGTGGCCACGCGATTTTTCTAAGTCCCGAATTTCGTTTTACGTTTTGGGGCATTCTGAACACTTTTTTTTTTTTTTTTTTTTACTCTAAAATTTTTTTGAACATAGAAATTTTTTGCCGTCGAAAATATGGCGGAGTCCCGACAAATTTCTATGTTCTTTTCACTTTCAGAAATTCATATCTCCGTTACGGTCAAGAATTTTGGGATGGTATACTACACTTTTTTGTTCACCTAGGTACCACCTAAAACTTTTTCCTCGAACATTTTTCCTAAAACCCACTTTCAATGCCTAACTTGCAGATAGTACGCCGTCGAAAAAATGGCAGAGTCCCGACAAAATTCTATGTTCTTTTCCCTTTTGATAATTCATATCTCCGTTACGGTCCAGAATTTTGGGTTGGTATATTGGACTTTTTGGTTTGTCTACGCACTACCTAAAACTTTTTCCTCAAACATTTTCCCGAAAACTGACTTTTTTGGCCTAACTTGCAGATATTTAGCCAGGCGGTGGCCATAAAAAATTCGGCAGAGTCCCGACAAATTTCTATGTTCTTTTCACTTTCAGGAATTCATATCTCTGTTACGGTCAAGAATTCTGGATTGATTTGTTGGACGTTTTTGTTTGTCCACGCACTACCTAAAACTTTTTCCTCAAACATTTTCCCGAAAACTGACTTTTTTGGCCCAACATGCAGATAGTTAGCCAGGCGGTGGCCGTCAAAAATTCGGCAGAGTCCCGACAAATTTCTATGTTCTTTTAACTTTCAGGAATTCACATCTCTGTTACGGTCAAGAATTTGGGGCTGGTTTGTTGGGCTTTTTTTTTTCAGTCTACGCACTACCTAAAGTTTTTTCTTCAGACATTTTTCCCAAAAAGCCACTTCTATTTTTGCGTAACTTGCAGATAGCTAGCCGAGCAAAATGGGAATACAGTGGCAAACTCAGGTTCTGAGCAAGCCTGACTGAATAAGCTGGTGCTACTGAGACCGATAAGACCGAATAAACTGGTGGTCCTACCGCAAGGTAGTGACGCTAGTAACACCGAATAAGCTGGTGTACCTACCGCAAGGTAGTGACGGTAGTAAAACTGAATAAGCTGGTGCTACTGAGTTAGGCAATGAATTTAGGTTTTCAGAATTTTTGATGGCCACCGCCTGGCTAACTATCTGCAAGTTGGGCAATGAAATTGGGTTTTCGGAAAAATGTCTGAGGAAAAGGTTTTAGGTGGTACCTAGTTGAACAAAAAAGTCCAATATACCAACCCAAAATTCTTGACCGTAACGGAGATATGAATTTCTGAAAGTGAAAAGAACATAGAAATTTGTCGGGACTCTGCCATATTTTCGACGGCGAAAAATTTCTATGTTCAAAAACATTTTAGAGTAAAAAAAAAAAAAAGTGTTCACAATGCCCCAAAACGTAAAACGAAATTAAAATTTGAGAATCCCCCTACGAAAAATACTTTAAAATTTTTCGGGACTTAGAAAAATTGCGTGGCCACCGTGTGGTTAAATCCAACCGGGTTGGCCTATAATTTAAAATAGGTAAAAAGGAAAACTGAAAATTTCTACATTACCTACTTAACGTGCCAGGAGGAACTTTAGGTACAGCCAGGAACCACTTTCAGTCACCACAATTCAAAATTATTCCTATATCTACAACCGGAAATCGTTCAGCGCAAGGTACAAACAGAAGACTGCGGATGAACATGAACTGGTCACTGGATGGGCAGTGGGCAGTCAGGGCACTGAGCACAAAACAAATGAAGCCTGCAAGGTGCAGGCAAGCTGGGTATTTACCCCGAACGGTACTTTGGCATAAGGAATTTGGTAACAAAGGACAGTCAGATTAACAATAGCTGCGACACTCTGGTGCCTGAGACGCGCGTATAGTGATATGTAAAGGAGGTCCCAATGATTGACAGATAAAAGCCACGAAATAGCCTGTGGAAATTTATTTTACATTTCGGGCAGGACAGCAGATTTTAAGCTCTTTTTACTTTCTCGCCCGTATGTAATACATGCATGGGCTGAGAAAGTTATGTCTTCGTGCAAAATTTCGATTTTGAGATTGGGTTTCCCATGATCCTGGAGGTCCCCCGAGTCCAAAAAAGTGGTTTTTTAAAAAATGTCCGTCCGACGTACGTACGTACGTCACTCTGTCGCGCAACTGGACGTCACACCGTTCGTCCGATTTCGCTCAAATTCGGTATGTAGGTACCTAATCTAAATATCTGGACATGTACTTATTTTGATAAATTTTGATAACTCAAAAATTGCGCCTGCTATGGTCAAAAAAAGGCAAAAAATCGTGTTTTTTGACAGTTAAGAAGGGCTGGAAGCTACGTATATCAAGTTGGAACCTTGAAAATTTGCGAAAGTGTTTTTGAATAGATGCTTTTAGGTCATTTACAATCATATGGAGGTGGGCCAATAACTTGGCCCAGTTTGGGCCCAAACGCGTTGGTCGTCACTCCGGTAGCACTATTCGATCGATTTCAATAAAAATTGGTAGGGAGGTGTACTTTAACCCAGTTTTATGTTTTACCGAACGAAATTTATCCAACATAACAATTATGGCCAATATTGGCATTATCATAGGAAAATTTTCCAAGAATGGAAATCACGTTTTTGATTGGTTAAGACGGATTTGCAACAACCCTAATCGACAGATTTCCTTGAAAATTGCTGAAAGTGGTCTGAGATAGATGCTTCAAGGTCATTTTCAATAGATTTTCAATTACTTGAAAATTAAGGCCGTGACATGGAAAATAGAAAACACGTACTTTGCGCGTCGAACGACACTTCACCATTTGACGGATATGTTTGAAATCCGGTGAGTAGGTGCCTAAAATTATTGTCCAGTGTATGGAAAAATATTTTTTAGAAAAAGTTAAAATTTTGGTCCCAAAAAAAATAAATTACGTAAAAGAAAATTAAAATTTTCGATACCGCTGGCGTAAAAATTGCGAGAAAGTCAAGTGCGACCATTGTCGGACCCTTTATTTTTAACGTTTTTTGTTGAACTTGTGCCGGCCTAAAATGGTGCATGGGACTGAAGTACCTATAGGTATAAAACGCCTGGTTTTCCAGTTAGGTATATTAGGTAGGTAGGTACCTACCTACATCACAAATTGAGAAATTCCTCTAAGCTATAACATAACAAACGAATTTAGCATAGTGTTGTGTCCCATGCACCAGATCACGGTGAAGCTGCATGAAAAATGCAACATAGATATATATATATTACAAGCCATTAGCCATTTAATAAGAGATACACAGGGCCGGTGCGCTGCGGGTGCGGGTAGAAATGTCCACCTGCCCCCCACTCAGCGGTCGCTTACATCAGCATTGTGCTCTATTGAGCACACAGCGGCATTCATAAATTCAATTTAATGATCCAAGTCAAATCATAAAAGCTCATCCCGAGATCCAGTGATTGCCGCGAACTTTATTTCATTTTGTTGATGACCGTGGGCTGTGGATTCAGTGCCGTGACCCAAAACAAAGTTCGTCTCGCTTTGCTCTCCCGGCAGTCGAGTGTTCCCCAAGGCGATGAAAGGCTACGTACCCATCAGGACAGGAAAAAAATCACCAGGAAAAATTTCGACTCGTCGGGTCGGGACTAGACCTTGGGTCCTCCCCTTTACCGTCAACACTATATACATGGCCAAGGTTGCTATATTTATGAAGTTCACGTTTTTATACAAAACACTATTTCTCCACTTTTTAACTGTGATAACTTTTTTACCCGCCATTTTTTCTTCCCAAATTTGCAAGTATAGGTACCTATCTATTTCGCTTCCAAGCGCTTGCAACAGGTCATTTCTAGCTAGTCTGGCTACTACTCGAAGGACCACCCACTCTGGAGCATAAGGCTGAATTTCAGCGCAAGACAAGAAGCCAGGCTGACTGCTCCAGAGAACGTCACAGGTCTGTCCTCGTGCCGCCTACAATAATTTCAGACCAGATTCCTAAATAGGAGGATACGATAATCGCCTAACGACGAAACAATAGGTGCGACGATGGGTCTTGGCATTAGCTGAAGCACCGGAGCAGGGAAGAGGAGGGCCCCGCCCCACAGGGGGGCCGCGGGGCCGGGGAGGGGGGCCTTTGGGGCTCAGCCCATTGAGTGAGTGCAGAACTCAGACCGTGACGCGTGTTTGTTTGGGCACACTGTCCCACCCATTCAGGTGACAGTCCTCCTTTGTGTACAGTCAGTTCTCTCAATGAAGAGTTCTATTTCAGCACTCAGAGATTTTTTTTCAAGTTTTGAAAAATCTCCATCTCGGCGTCTGTTTCGTTTCTTCCCCCCCGAAAACTTCAGTCGAACATTTTGGTGAATTGAAAGTGAAAAAGTGTTTTTAAGTAGATCTATCATGCCAGTGATTCGCCTCAAGTTTAGAAGAGCCCATCAGAATGTTCGTTCCCTGGATATTTCTTCTTTTTATTTGGAATTTTGAAAGTAAGTCGTATACTGTAGGGGTAGGTAGGTAGGTAGATCGTGCATGTGTCTGACAATTGTTTTATAGTGAAAAATAAAACAACAAAACTGTAAAATCGTCCTCCCAGCTCATTACCGTGAAGTTAGTAAATCTTCCCAAAAAAATAGCCAAATTTTTTTATCTTGTCTTTAAAAGTCCACTGTAGGTAAAGTAACGATAAGGCCGCTATCGACAGGATGGTGAAAAGCACAAACTTTTCTTTTCGGGAGGATATCGCTATAGTGAACTTTTAGCGGACACTAAAGTAGACTTTAGGAGTTGGTGATATCCACCGTAAGTAATTTACCTCCATGGGTTTAGTTGCTGGCGGGATCCGAAATGTACAGCTGCTGGTTCCACCCTTGGTACGAGCTGGCTCCTCAGCCACCCTCCTGTGCCTCTATGACCTGGAAAACTCACCCCTCTACTCCGTCAAATGGTACCGGGGACAGCACGAGTTCTTCAGGTTCATGCCGAAGGAAAACCCTCCAAGCAAAGTCTTCCAGATAGCCGGTATTTATGTTGATGTAAGCAAACTCGAACATACCTGTGCAGGATGGGTATTTAGCAGTTCTCGACTTCTCAAGATTATAGTTCTGTAGGTCGTGATTCTGACGAAATCACCCCCTTGTGTACAGAGGTCACGAGAGGTGTCACCCTGCTGTATTTCTGGCACTCCTGAGGCTTTAACGCCGAAGAGTTTTTTCATTCTAGAAGATTTGTATTTTTATGGGTGCCCGGTTGGGCTAAATCACCAACAGAATTTGACTGAATCCGAAGAGGAGTTCGTCGAAGCCAGATTAGGAGTAGGTAGGTAGGCCAAAGCCATACCGTCAGCAGATTTTTTTTTTTTTTTGCGTACGCCGGGATTCGAACCTGGACCTCTCAGGACACAAGTCAGACCCGTTGACCGCTCGCCCACTGAGAGGCACAGCTAGGTATCTGAGTAAACCTTACGTCACTTATGTTTCCAGATTTTCACTTCGAATCAACACCAAGTGACACTTCATAACGTGCCAACCTTCATCTCAGGGGAGGTCAGCTGTGAGATCACGACGGACGCGCCAACGATCAGCACAGCCTGTGTCGCTGACATGCTAAGGGTAGAGCGGCTGGACATAGATCTGCATGTGCCGCTGTCTCAGTACAGGCCAGGGGAGCAGTTAGTTGCAGACTGCGCCGCTAGTACCGCAGCTAAGCTGTCATTCTACCTCAACTCCTATAGGGTAAGTATACGACCTAGTAGTTAGATGGGGTGGGGGGAGAAGTCCAGCGACTAGACTAGACTATTTCAAGGAGTATTGTGCTCAGCAAACCTATACGAAATACCAGCTCCCCACCATTTGTCTGTCGACTCGGCCATATCAAATATTTAGATGTTGTCCAGACAAAAGCCAAGCAAAGAGTGGACGGTAATCAGCAGCTTCGAACTAGGTATTTTTGATGGCTCATTATGTCATGTAAATTATGAGCAAAACAGTCACAGGAAAAAAATTAAATAAATATCACGTTCAGTGACAACACTCAATTTCCACAGGTACCTATGGAATTTGTGACGCAAGGATCGCCCAACAGTGCTACCTTGAACCTGACCTTGGCGGAAGAACATTTCCTGCCCAAAGGCGACCTAAAGCTGCAGTGCTCGGGAGGCATCAGCGACCAGTACTACATTTCTACAAGACTTGTCACCATTCGACGGCTGATCGACCAAAGTCTCGATGCGTCATCTTCCGCCTCTTCAAAAATACCACACCTTCTCAACGCTTTCATTTTGTTTTGTACAGTAAATTTTTGCTCTTACTGAATTCTTTTTTTACCACGTCCTATATCAAGCATTTCGCCCACCTAGCCATGCCGCCGTTTGTGACGACACAGAGAATAGGGAACGCGGTGCAGCAGGGCACATGCGCCCGGTCAAGCTCTATCCTACTCCATTTTTTCGAAACTAATTTTCTCCTTAGAAGCCAGTGGGTTAACGTACAGGGCGATATTCCCCCCCCCCCCCCCCCCCCCCTCCTTACACCGCAACACAGTGGCGGTGGCAATTGGCATTGACATTTTCAACCCGACATTAACCCCCCGCCCCGGGCGGGGGGTTAATGTCGGGTTGAAAATGAATGGTAAGTAGGTACCGACACCGACACCCTCCCCAAAAAATACCCCCACGAGTCACGAAGAATTTTGGCAAAGGTTTATAATCGTTACCTGCAGCTCGCAAAGGAGGGAACCCTTCTTACAGGTAAACACTTCGGGTTCCTAAATAAGTAAACTAAAAAAAATTTCTCAGGTATAACCTAGTAGGGCATAAAATTGCAGACGGATAGAAGCAGTCTAGCTTGGTGGGCCGAGGCTATTACGGCAGGTATGGTCCAAGTCAGGCTGGGAGCGTACCGATTAGTCATAATTTCTTGAAGATTTTGGATTTGGGTTCCATATCCTACCATACGCTAAAAATGCCAATCCGACCCTGAGCAGATATTTCCCTGATCAAGAAAAAGTTTTGATCAGCCCTAGATTTGCAAGAAAGTATGACTTATATAGGTACGCTCCCAGCCTGACTTGGACTACAGAACCGGTAGAACTTTAAAAAGGCGCGAAGTTCCTGCCACGTTAACTAGAATCTGAAACCACGTTCAATGTAGTAAACAGTGTAAACACATCTTCTGCCTTCTGCTGGACCTTGACAGCGTCTAAACATTTCGTGTAATCAAATCAGATAAACTGACATCACACATCAAGGTCCAGACATTTTTTGCGTTAAATCCTGGTACATTCCAAAGTCTAGTATTGTGTGTGTGTAGATATGGCTACGACAGAGGGGCCAACCAGTGTGAAGGAGTTGACATTTCCTGTGCCATGGGGTGTCATTGCTGGAAAAGCATGGGGAGATCCATGTGCCACACCAATTATTATGTTGCACGGGATCCAGGATAACGCTGGTACGTAAATGTATATTATAGTTTAGATGCATTTTTTCCTATCCACCGACAGCCTGACTGTCTCTTGCTATTGGCTAGAGTTGGCGGATACCCTATAACTATAGACCTTGTACCTACACCTTGAAAGGTGATGTCTGACACGTCACTTTGGATCAGTGGGTTTGTTGACAGGAAAAGTAGCGATACTCGATAGGGACCGGGGCAGATGTACGGCTTTTGGGTTTGGCGCGCTATCTCGCACATAGACCGTTTATGCACGACGTCGAGCAGTGCATTTTCGCTGGCAACAGAAATTATAATATTTCTGTTCAATATTATTTCTTTTTCGTCGAATATTTAATGCATGTCCCCTGTAAAATGTTTCAATACTATTTTCACTATTTTAAGGTGTTTCTACACCCAAAATCCTGACCCGCAACTTAAAATTCTTAATAAATTCCTCACGGTCAGGCTATTGACCCTATTACGTTGGGATCTTTTTAGAACTACTATGTGACACCCCGAGAACCGATTGTGATGATTTTTGCCCAATCCGGCACCGGACCCAAAATCCGGACATGGAGCTAAAACAACTGAATAAATTCCTCACGGGCAGGCTATTGACCCTATTACGTTGGGATCTTTTTAGGACTACTACGTGACACCCCGAGAACCAATTGTAACTGATTTTTGGCCAATCCGGTACCGGACCCAAAATCCGGACCCGCAGTTTAAAATTCTTAATAAATTCCTCACGGGCAGGCTATTGACTCTATTACGTTGGGATCTTTTTAGGACTACTATGTGACACCCCGAGAACCGATTGTGACTGATTTTTGCCCAATCCGGCACCGGACCCAAAATCCGGACATGGAGCTAAAAAAACTGAATAAATTCCTCACGGGCAGGCTATTGACTCTATTACGTTGGGATATTTTTAGAACTACTATGTGACACCCCGAGAACCGATTGTGACTGATTTTTGCCCAATCCGGCACCGGACCCAAAATCCGGACATGGAGCTAAAAAAACTGAATAAATTCCTCACGGGCAGGCTTTTGACTCAATTACGTTGGGATCTTTTTACAACTACTATGTGACACCCCGAGAACCGATTGCGACTGATTTTTGCCCAATCCGGCACCGGACCCAAAATCCGGACATGGAGCTAAAAAAAACTGAATAAATTCCTCACGGGCAGGCTATTGACTCTATTACGTTGGGATCTTTTTAGAACTACTATGTGACACCCCCACAACCGATTGTGACTAATTTTTGGCCAATCCGGCTCCGGACCCAAAATCCGGACATGGAGCTTAAAATTCTCAATAAATTCCTCACGGGCAGGCTATTGACTCTATTTCGTTGGGATCTTTTTAGAACTACTATGTGACACCCCCACAACCGATTGTGACTAATTTTTGGCCAATCCGGCTCCGGACCCAAAATCCGGACATGGAGCTAAAAAAACTGAATAAATTCCTAACGGGCAGGCTATTGACTCTATTACGTTGGGATCTTTTTACAACTACTATGTGACACCCCGAGAACCGATTGCGACTGATTTTTGCCCAATCCGGCACCGGACCCAAAATCCGGACATGGAGCTAAAAAAAACTGAATAAATTCCTCACGGGCAGGCTATTGACTCTATTACGTTGGGATCTTTTTAGAACTACTATGTGACACCCCGACAACCGATTGTGACTAATTTTTGGCCAATCCGGCTCCGGACCCAAAATCCGGACATGGAGCTTAAAATTCTTAATAAATTCCTCACGGGTGGGCTATTGACTCTATTACGTTGGGATCTTTTTACAACTACTATGTGACACCCCGAGAACCGATTGTGACTGATTTTTGCCCAATCCGGCACCGGACCCAAAATCCGGACATGGAGCTAAAAAAAACTGAATAAATTCCTCACGGGCAGGCTATTGACTCTATTACGTTGGGATCTTTTTACAACTACTATGTGACACCCCGAGAACCGATTGTGACTGATTTTTGCCCAATCCGGCACCGGACCCAAAATCCGGACATGGAGCTAAAAAAACTGAATAAATTCCTCACGGGCAGGCTATTGACCCTATTACGTTGGGATCTTTTTAGAACTACTATGTGACACCCCGAGAACCGATTTTGACTGATTTTTGCCCAATCCGGCACCGGACCCAAAATCCGGACATGGAGCTAAAAAAAACTGAATAAATTCCTCACGGGCAGGCTTTTGACTCTATTACGTTCGGTTCTTTTTAGAACCACTATGTGACACCCCGAGAACCGATTGTGACTGATTTTTGGCCAATCCGGCACCGGACCCAAAATCCGGACATGCTGCTGAAAATTCTTCATAAATTCCTCACGGGCAGGCTATTGACTCTATTTCGTTGGGATCTTTTTAGAACTACTATGTGACAACCCCACAACCGATTGTGACTAATTTTTGGCCAATCCGGCTCCGGACCCAAAATCCGGACATGGAGCTTAAAATTCTTAATAAATTCCTCACGGACAGGCTATTGACTCTATTTCGTTGGGATCTTTTTACAACTACTATGTGACACCCCGACAACCGATTGTGACTAATTTTTGGCCAATCCGGCACCGGACCCAAAATCCGGACATGGAGCTTAAAAAAACTGAATAAATTCCTCACGGGCAGGCTATTGACTCTATTACGTTGGGATCTTTTTAGAACTACTATGTGACACCCCGAGAACCGATTGTGACTGATTTTTGGCCAATCCGGCACCGGACCCAAAATCCGGACATGGAGCTTAAAATTCTCAATAAATTCCTCACGGGCAGGCTATTGACTCTATTACGTTGGGATCTTTTTAGAACTACTATGTGACACCCCGAGAACCGATTGTGACTAATTTTTGGCCAATCCGGCTCCGGACCCAAAATCCGGACATGGAGCTAAAAAAAACTGAATAAATTCCTCACGGGCAGGCTATTGACCCTATTACGTTGGGATCTTTTTAGAACTACTATGTGACACCCCGAGAACCGATTTTGACTGATTTTTGCCCAATCCGGCACCGGACCCAAAATCCGGACATGGAGCTAAAAAAAACTGAATAAATTCCTCACGGGCAGGCTTTTGACTCTATTACGTTCGGTTCTTTTTAGAACCACTATGTGACTCCCCGAAAACCGATTGTGACTGATTTTTGGCCAATCCGGCACCGGACCCAAAATCCGGACATGCTGCTGAAAATTCTTCATAAATTCCTCACGGGCAGGCTATTGACTCTATTACGTTGGGATCTTTTTACAACTACTATGTGACACCCCGAGAACCGATTGCGACTGATTTTTGCCCAATCCGGCACCGGACCCAAAATCCGGACATGGAGCTAAAAAAACTGAATAAATTCCTCACGGGCAGGCTATTGACTCTATTACGTTGGGATCTTTTTACAACTACTATGTGACACCCCGAGAACCGATTGGGACTGATTTTTGCCCAATCCGGCACCGGACCCAAAATCCGGACATGGAGCTTAAAAAACTGAATAAATTCCTCACGGGCAGGCTATTGACTCAATTACGTTGGGATCTTTTTACAACTACTATGTGACACCCCGAGAACCGATTGTGACTGATTTTTGGCCAATCCGGCACCGGACCCAAAATCCGGACATGCTGCTGAAAATTCTTCATAAATTCCTCACGGGCAGGCTATTGACTCTATTACGTTGGGATCTTTTTACAACTACTATGTGACACCCCGAGAACCGATTGCGACTGATTTTTGCCCAATCCGGCACCGGACCCAAAATCCGGACATGGAGCTAAAAAAACTGAATAAATTCCTCACGGGCAGGCTATTGACTCTATTACGTTGGGATCTTTTTACAACTACTATGTGACACCCCGAGAACCGATTGGGACTGATTTTTGCCCAATCCGGCACCGGACCCAAAATCCGGACATGGAGCTTAAAAAACTGAATAAATTCCTCACGGGCAGGCTATTGACTCAATTACGTTGGGATCTTTTTACAACTACTATGTGACACCCCGAGAACCGATTGTGACTGATTTTTGGCCAATCCGGCACCGGACCCAAAATCCGGACATGCTGCTGAAAATTCTTCATAAATTCCTCACGGGCAGGCTATTGACTCTATTACGTTGGGATCTTTTTACAACTACTATGTGACACCCCGAGAACCGATTGGGACTGATTTTTGCCCAATCCGGCACCGGACCCAAAATCCGGACATGGAGCTAAAAAAACTGAATAAATTCCTCACGGGCAGGCTATTGACTCTATTACGTTGGGATCTTTTTACAACTACTATGTGACACCCCGAGAACCGATTGGGACTGATTTTTGGCCAATCCGGCACCGGACCCAAAATCCGGACATGGAGCTAAAAAAACTGAATAAATTCCTCACGGGCAGGCTATTGACTCTATTACGTTGGGATCTTTTTAGAACTACTATGTGACACCCCGAGAACCGATTGTGACTAATTTTTGGCCAATCCGGCTCCGGACCCAAAATCCGGACATGGAGCTAAAAAAAACTGAATAAATTCCTCACGGGCAGGCTATTGACTCTATTACGTTGGGATCTTTTTAGAACCACTATGTGACACCCCGGGAACCGATTGTGACTAATTTTTGGCCAATCCGGCACCGGACCCAAAATCCGGACATGGAGCTAAAAAAACTGAATAAATTCCTCACGGGCAGGCTATTGACTCTATTACGTTGGGATCTTTTTAGAACCACTATGTGACACCCCGGGAACCGATTGTGACTAATTTTTGGCCAATCTGGCACCGGACCCAAAATCCAAAGTCATTGGGGGGGGGGGGGGGTTAGCCTTTTTTTTTTGCTTCACGTTGGCATTACCATGTTCATTTTCTATTCATGGGGGGGTTAACCCCCCCCCCCCGTCGATACGGCTATGCCTTCATAGGACTGCAGTAGTTACAGCTAGGAGGTCGTTACTATGGTACGATGTCATGTAGGTAACTTACTTACTTCTCATGATGTCCTTCCTTACCCAGTTGAGGCGAGATTACAGCAATCACACATTTAAAACAAAAAATATATATAGGTATTTATTTAATTTGAATAATATAAAACAAAGTTAATAGCCCACGAACCTGTTGTATGGTCCACACAGCCCATACCGTTGACCCAAACATACAGATGTTACTTAAATCACGTTTGTGGTGGCCGGAGCCGAATGAATGTTTGGTCCATGCTTCTGCAGCAGAAAATTGCTAGTGCCGGAATTCGAACTTAAGACCTCACGTATGCTACTCTAGTGATCTTAGTTAGACCACTGCGAGGCCACAGTTTCAGTTGAAATAAATTTAATTGAAAGAGTAAAGAGTATTATAGAATGAATGAGTGAAAATGAATTATTGATAATGGACTTGACCCGTTCAATAAGTAGACCTACCACAGATCGAACATCATGAGGTAGTCAGCGGTCAGGTTACATAGCTACAGTGCTTCTCTAGGCGGAATTCACCCTCATTGGAACAGTGCCAAGATACCTATAAGTTTTTGCCTCACCTACAAATGAGCCTCCGGTCCCTCACTATACCTATAGGTACTGCAGCCGAGAAAAGCGATTTTTTTATTTTTTGTAACCATAGGTAAAATATTTTTTGAGTTATCCAAAATTGCTCAAAAAGCGTCTCCAGATACTTACATTAGGTACCTTAATACCAGGCCCGTAGGTATCCAAAAAGTGGTCATGGGGGTTTTTGAAATCATTCGGGGGGGGGGGGGGGGGGGGTACTCAGATCACGATTTCATGTTAGGTCCGTAGTGATGACGTACGCACTTACCCCTTTGACTAATAATAAGCAAATCGTCACGTGTCATTTTCCCGGGTATGCTTTCTGCTTACACTACCATCGGTAGGAAAAGTTTTTGGAATGGGGATCAAATCCCAACTATCTTCTACTTTCCACCCCCATGTCTTCAAAGTTCGCTGTTTGACTAATCTGCAAAATACCGCGATGTTGTGTACCACCCATACATACCCGGATACAGAATGGAGGAACAACATTTTTTCTCTTAAGCTAACCAGTAGTGGCACAACATTAACTTCACCTTTGGTTAATGTAATTCCAGCCAAGATGACAGGAACAGCAGGATTATTGAATTTGAAAAAAGATTGATGCCCTGATCTTGAAATTCAGGCTTGAAATAGCCCTCAGTTTCCATGGTAAAGCGAAGGTAACCTGTGATAAAATGCTTGTAGCTCTCCTAGTTATCACTTATCAGTCTTATCACTTCAGATGGAAATAATTATATATTCAAATTTATAAATGATTACTCTACAACGTTTGTTTCGGTCATATTTTGGGTTCGGACTTCAAAAACGCCAAAAAACTGGCTCTAAAGTAGTTCTACCTTCTGATCTCCCCAAGAATTCCGTTAACTGCGCTTAAATGACTAAACTGTGATTAAGTAATTGTTGCAAAGTTTCTTCATAACCCTGACTTTGCAAAAATTACGCTATCATTGGCCATTGGCTGTTATCAAAATTCAGCTAGGCAATATAGTGTGGGCTGCAGAGAGGCCTATCGGATATGGCGACACCTCTGTTTGGTATAGCGTGCAAGCTAGAGGAAACTTTACTGTTCTAGAGATCCGATCCTGGCTTTCGTGTTACAAACTATTGTTACAGCACATTATTAGCAGTCAGAGACTGTTACCAAAATTCAGCTAGGCAATATAGTGTGGGATGCAGAGAGGCCTAGTGGATATAGCGACGCCTCTGTTTGCTAGATTTGCTGGATAGAGGAAACTTTTCTGTTACAACACATATTTAGCAGTTACCGAAATTCAGCTAGGCAATATAGTGTGGGGACTCCAACGCAATAGAGTCAATAGCTTGCCCGTGAGGAATTTATTAAGAATTTTAAGCTGCGGTTCCGGATTTTGGGTCCGGAGCCGGATAGGCCAAAAATTAGTCACAATCGGTTGTCGGTGTGTCACATAGTAGTTCTAAAAAGATTCCAACGTAATAGAGTCAATAGCCTGCCCGTGAGGAATTTATTCAGTTTTTTTAGCTCCATGTCCGGATTTTGGGTCCGGTGCCGGATTGGCCAAAAATCACTCACAATCCGTTGTCGGGGTGTCACATAGTAGTTCTAAAAAGATCCCAACGAAATAGAGTCAATAGCCTGCCCGTGAGGAATTTATTCAGTTTTTTTTAGCTCCATGTCCGGATTTTGGGTCCGGAGCCGGATTGGCGAAAAATTAGTCACAATCGGTTGTCGGGGTGTCACATAGTAGTTGTAAAAAGATCCCAACGTAATAGAGTCAATAGCCTGCCCGTGAGGAATTTATTCAGTTTTTTTAGCTCCATGTCCGGATTTTGGGTCCGGTGCCGGACAATAGTGGCCGCAATTTTTGACCAATGAAGGATTCCTTAGAAATGCCCCTCGGCAGTGATATTAGACAGGTCCATGCCAAATTTCATCAAAATCGGGTGAACGGTATAGGCTCTAGAGAACTGCACGGACGGACGGACTGACGGACTGAGTATCTGACGGACGGACAGAATTTTTCCAGAAACCACTTTTTTGGACTCAGGGGACCCCCAGGATCATGGGAGACCCAAAATCTGAATTTCGAAATTTTGCACGAAAACAATACTTTCTCACCATATATGGCTAGCGAGAAAGTAAAAACACAACGGCCAGGCGTGTCCGGGTTGCCTAGCAACAGGCACTGCTACCAAAAAATTAAATTATGCCGAAATAAAAGCCAAAAATCCTGACATTGCGATAGACGACCTAATCGCCTTTAGAATTTTGAAAAGAAATATTTGAGATCCTGAAGCAGAAGCAGAAGAGCTGATGGAACGACAGCCTTTTTATGGCGTTGCAACGGCTATCAGTATTTGAGTGAGGGGGTTGCGAGAAAAAAATGTGTAGCTGGTAATTTTGGTATGCTGCAGTGACTATACTTTAGCCTACTCTGCGTTTTCTACCTTCTTTTCCACCCCTATTTCTCAATTATTTTAATTTTGGGGCTGAAATGACTCCCCTTGTAGTGAAAGAATATAGCCTACCCTGAAATATGACGGCTGACAACGTTGTTGTAGTCAGGTAGGGGGGTAACTTCGTACGAGTTTACTACCGACCCAAGTTCAAATCTCGAATTGAACAGCAGTGTTTTTTTTAAAGTTATTGTCAATGTTGCCTCTTTTATCAATGTCATGAATTCTTTGAGACAATATTAACCATGCCTCTTCATTCTATGGATAAATATCGAATTATAATGTGTGTAATAACATTTTTAAAGTGATTGGGAATTGCGCGGAATTCAGTCACGTGGTCACTTCTGAAACATGGCGTCAAATGGCGTGGTACTAGATTCCCGCCAATAAAGTTTTACCGCCGAAATTACTTTTATGTTACAAGAATTTGTTTATAACCTGACTTTTTCTGAAGAATGAAGAGATAATATGATGGTTAATTACTTCAAAACTTCATAACACTCATAAAAGAAGCATTACCTACTGATCAAACAAATAAACAATATATGTACACTGCTACTCAGATCACGATTTCAAGTTAGGTCCGTAGTGATGACGTACGAGTGAACTTACCCCTTTGACTAATAATAAGCACATCGTCACCTGTCATTTTCCCATTTTTCTTATATTGCTGAGTATTCAAACTATGTAGGTTGGCTAGTAGAGGGGTGGGGGACAAGACTAGCAACTAGACTGTCAGGGAGACAGCTGACGAGGTGTATGAGGATCCTCTGGAGGAACAGGAAAGGTGGTTGGAATGGGGATCAAATCTCAACTTCCTTCTGCTTTCCACCCCCATGTCTTGAAAGTTCGATGTTTGACTATTCTGCAAGATACCGATGTTGTGTCCCACCCAGATAACCAGATACAGAATGGACGAACAACATTATTTCTCTTAAGCTATATAAGCAGTAGTGCAACAACATTAAGTTAAGTTAAGTGCCGGATTGGCCAAAAATCAGTCACAATCCGTTGTCGGGGTGTCACATAGTAGTTCTAAAAAGATCCCAACGAAATAGAGTCAATAGCCTGCCCGTGAGGAATTTATTCAGTTTTTTTAGCTCCATGTCCGGATTTTGGGTCCGGTGCCGGATTGGGCAAAAATCAGTCAAAATCGGTTCTCGGGGTGTCACATAGTAGTTCTAAAAAGATCCCAACGTAATAGGGTCAATAGCCTGCCCGTGAGGAATTTATTCAGTTTTTTTAGCTCCATGTCCGGATTTTGGGTCCGGAGCCGGATTGGCCAAAAATTAGTCACAATCGGTTCTCGGGGTGTCACATAGTAGTTCTAAAAAGATCCCAACGTAATAGAGTCAATACCCTGCCCGTGAGGAATTTATTCAGTTTTTTTAACTCCATGTCCGGATTTTGGGTCCGGTGCCGGATTGGCCAAAAATCAGTCACAATCGGTTCTCAGGGTGTGACATAGTAGTCCTCAAAAGATCCCAACGTAATTGAGTCAAAAGCCTGCCCGTGAGGAATTTATTCAGTTTTTTTTAGCTCCATGTCCGGATTTTGGGCCCGGTGCCGGATTGGGCAAAAATCAGTCCCAATCGGTTCTCGGGGTGTCACATAGTAGTTGTAAAAAGATCCCAACGTAATAGAGTCAATAGCCTGCCCGTGAGGAATTTATTAAGAATTTTAAGCTCCATGTAAAAAGATCCCAACGTAATAGAGTCAATAGCCTGCCCGTGAGGAATTTATTAAGAATTTTAAGCTCCATGTCCGGATTTTGGGTCCGGTGCCGGATTGGCCAAAAATCAGTCACAATCGGTTCTCAGGGTGTGACATAGTAGTCCTCAAAAGATCCCAACGTAATTGAGTCAAAAGCCTGCCCGTGAGGAATTTATTCAGTTTTTTTTAGCTCCATGTCCGGATTTTGGGTCCGGTGCCGGATTGGCAAAATATCAGTCCAAATCGGTTCTCGGGGTGTCACATAGTAGTTGTAAAAAAATCCCAACGTAATAGAGTCAATAGCCTGCCCGTGAGGAATTTATGAAGAACTTTCAGCAGCATGTCCGGATTTTGGGTCCGGTGCCGGATTGGCCAAAAATCAGCCACAATCGGTTCTCGGGGTGTCACATAGTGGTTCAAAAAAGAACCCAACGTAATAGAGTCAATAGCCTGCCCGTGAGGAATTTATTTAATTTTTTTAGCTCCATGTCCGGATTTTGGGTCCGGTGCCGGATTGGCCAAAAATCAGTCACAATCGGTTCTCGGGGTGTCACATAGTAGTCCTAAAAAGATCCCAACGTAATTGAGTCAAAAGCATGCCCGTGAGGAATTTATTCAGTTTTTTTTAGCTCCATGTCCGGATTTTGGGCCCGGTGCCGGATTGGGCAAAAATCAGTCCCAATCGGTTCTCGGGGTGTCACATAGTAGTTGTAAAAAGATCCCAACGTAATAGAGTCAATAGCCCACCCGTGAGGAATTTATTAAGAATTTTAAGCTCCATGTCCGGATTTTGGGTCCGGTGCCGGATTGGCCAAAAATCAGTCACAATCGGTTCTCAGGGTGTGACATAGTAGTCCTCAAAAGATCCCAACGTAATTGAGTCAAAAGCCTGCCCGTGAGGAATTTATTCAGTTTTTTTAGCTCCATGTCCGGATTTGGGGTCCGGTGCCGGATTGGCAAAATATCAGTCCAAATCGGTTCTCGGGGTGTCACATAGTAGTTGTAAAAAAATCCCAACGTAATAGAGTCAATAGCCTGCCCGTGAGGAATTTATGAAGAACTTTCAGCAGCATGTCCGGATTTTGGGTCCGGTGCCGGATTGGCCAAAAATCAGTCACAATCGGTTCTCGGGGTGTCACATAGTGGTTCTAAAAAGAACCCAACGTAATAGAGTCAATAGCCTGCCCGTGAGGAATTTATTTAATTTTTTTAGCTCCATGTCCGGATTTTGGGTCCGGTGCCGGATTGGCCAAAAATCAGTCACAATCGGTTCTCGGGGTGTCACATAGTAGTCCTAAAAAGATCCCAACGTAATTGAGTCAAAAGCCTGCCCGTGAGGAATTTATTCAGTTTTTTTTAGCTCCATGTCCGGATTTTGGGCCCGGTGCCGGATTGGGCAAAAATCAGTCCCAATCGGTTCTCGGGGTGTCACATAGTAGTTGTAAAAAGATCCCAACGTAATAGAGTCAATAGCCCACCCGTGAGGAATTTATTAAGAATTTTAAGCTCCATGTCCGGATTTTGGGTCCGGTGCCGGATTGGCCAAAAATCAGTCACAATCGGTTCTCAGGGTGTGACATAGTAGTCCTCAAAAGATCCCAACGTAATTGAGTCAAAAGCCTGCCCGTGAGGAATTTATTCAGTTTTTTTAGCTCCATGTCCGGATTTGGGGTCCGGTGCCGGATTGGCAAAATATCAGTCCAAATCGGTTCTCGGGGTGTCACATAGTAGTTGTAAAAAAATCCCAACGTAATAGAGTCAATAGCCTGCCCGTGAGGAATTTATGAAGAACTTTCAGCAGCATGTCCGGATTTTGGGTCCGGTGCCGGATTGGCCAAAAATCAGTCACAATCGGTTCTCGGGGTGTCACATAGTGGTTCTAAAAAGAACCCAACGTAATAGAGTCAATAGCCTGCCCGTGAGGAATTTATTTAATTTTTTTAGCTCCATGTCCGGATTTTGGGTCCGGTGCCGGATTGGCCAAAAATCAGTCACAATCGGTTCTCGGGGTGTCACATAGTAGTCCTAAAAAGATCCCAACGTAATTGAGTCAAAAGCCTGCCCGTGAGGAATTTATTCAGTTTTTTTTAGCTCCATGTCCGGATTTTGGGTCCGGTGCCAGATTGGGCAAAATTCAGTCCCAATCGGTTCTCGGGGTGTCACACAGTAGTTGTAAAAAGATCCCAACGTAATTGAGTCAATACCCTGCCCGTGAGGAATTTATTAAGAATTTTAAGCTCCATGTCCGGATTTTGGGTCCGGTGCCAGATTGGGCAAAAATCAGTCCCAATCGGTTCTCGGGGTGTCACATAGTAGTTGTAAAAAGATCCCAACGTAATTGAGTCAATAGCCTGCCCGTGAGGAATTTATTAAGAATTTTAAGCTCCATGTCCGGATTTTGGGTCCGGTGCCGGATTGGGCAAAAATCAGTCCCAATCGGTTTTCGGGGTGTCACGTAGTAGTCCTAAAAAGATCCCAACGTAATAGAGTCAATAGCCTGCCTGTGAGGAATTTACAAAATTTATTAAACTCCATTACTGGATTATTTTATTGTTTTCCTGAATAATTCGCTTATTTTTCTCTTGCCGCCCTGTAGAAACACCTTAAAATAGTGAAAATAGTATTAAAACATTTTACAGGGGACATGCATTAAATATTCGACGAAAAAGAAATAATAGTGAACAGAAATATTATAATTTCTGTTGCCAGCGAAAATGCACTGCTCGACGTCGTGCATAAACGGTCTATGTGCGAGATAGCGCGCCAAACCCAAAAGCCGTACATCTGCCGGGACCGGTAATTGTACCTCCATTCCTATCGTTCCATAATATTCCTTCTCGAGTAAAAGCTAAACATAGTGTACTGTTTGCTGTCATTTGTTTCGCTTTCAAATATCACACTATGTTTAGCTTTTAGAGCACCCACGGCCATTGGCGGTCGTGCAATTACCAGAGTTATCCAGTTCCGTACTCCCAACAATACAATCTTTCCAGACCTGTTATGTGGATTTTGTTTCTGTTTTTTTCAGGCACGTTCGACCGACTGATCCCTCATCTTCCGCGAGCCTTTTACTACCTGTGCCTGGACCTCCCCGGGCACGGACTATCATCGCGCCTTCCCAAAGGCTCCCGGCTAGACTTCATGCAGTACGTGCTCAGTGTCAACAGAGTAGTTCGTCAGCTTCGTTGGAACCAGTTCTACCTAATCGGCCACAGTCTCGGGGGTCAAATATCCCAATACTACAGTGCACTATACCCCGAGCAAGTCACAAAACTCATAGTGATCGACGCCTATGGGCCCCAGAGCGTGCCTCTAAACGAGTACCTGGCTTTCACTCGAAAAACCCACGAAGAGGTTATAGCCCTGGAAAACAAAATTTTGGATTCAGAGCCGCCTAGTTACACGCAGGAAATTGCCCTCGATCGAATGATGAAAAGCAGAAGATCTGTTATCACGAAGGAAGCGGCCGAAGCGCTTTTGCCAAGGAACTTAAAACAAGGGAAAAACGGATTTTACTTTTCGCCTGACCAGAGACTGAAGCTCCACGTCCAGCTGCCAGTTAGCAATCAGCAGCATGTCGCTAACTATAGGAATATCAACTGCCCTTTTCTTTTGGTTATTACGGAGAAATTGCACAATGCACTGGGTCTCAGTGATCCGGATACGCTTAAAGATACTTTTATAGGGACTTTTAAGGAGAGCGGGAAGTTTGAGATGGTGGTCGTCGAGGGCGAACACGACGTCCACAGCATCAACCCAGACTGCGTCGCCCCCCACGTCTCAGCATTCCTACTGCGCCACAAATGCCTACTGTGATTTTTATGACGATACTCGATTGTTACTGGTTCCGGCACAACCGCAATATCTTAAAGTAACGCAAGAGAAAGGTAGTAACACATGCTGGACATGTTTATAAACAAACCCATACAAGATGGTGGTGGTTTTAGTTCACTTACGGTAGTGGGGAATGGCAACACCATTTCTCTCGTTCCATAAGCTAAACATAGTGTCGTACTGTCAGTCATATTTTCCGCGTTCGAATAGCACACTATGTTTAGCTTTTCGAGCAGACACAGCCAATGGCGGTATTGCAATTACCAGTATCATTCAATACTGTACATAACACTAGTAACTGATGACAGCTAATGGCCGTCACCTCTCTAAAAGCTAAACATAGTGTGCTATTCAAACGTGAAACAATGACTTTGAATAGGATACTATGTTGAGCTTTCACTGAAGAACAAATTTGAATGTAATACAGTGTCCCGCGAGATCACCTTTTCCAAAGAGTCGTTTCATTTGTCTGTCGAATATCGACTTTCACTCAGTGGTTTTGGTGGAGTTCGTCGAGAATGTATCGTCATCACACAATCATGTTTGTTAAAGTTTTTTCCGACCATTGTTTGAAGAAAATATTGAATAATAATGTACTGAAAATACATATTTATGAGGAAACTGGTCCGAAACTGACATGCTTTGATAGTACGATCGAGTATTTTTTTTACATTTAAGTATTTTATTTATTTATTTAATTTTTTTTGACAACATCCAGAGAGTAAAAATACAAAGGTATCTTCAATATTAATAACCAACAGAGGACAGTCATTGAGAAACGTTAACACACAGCGTTATGTCTACAGACATTTTTTAGCAATCGTAAAACCAGCCCGAAACGCCGAAACAATTTCTGACAACCGAAAATAAGCAAGAAATTCTGCAGAAGCCAAGTCCATTCCACGTATATGTATAAATCGCATTTTTTGCGTTTCTCTCTACGTACTCATCTATTCGTATTGTTGGAAGGATACTCCTCGGGAATTCATGATTGAAAAAAAATAAAAATAAAAAAATAAAATACCAGATTTTTTTTTTTTTAAGCATGTTAGTACCTAATCAAGGAAAGGTAGGTACACCATTATTCTAACAGACGTGACACTAAATGCATGGGTCCCATGCTCTTATTGAGAGAACATCTCCAGAGTGATGTTTGTTTATGTTCAAACAAAGTACTTTCTCTCTGAGAAACTAATCTCCTTATTGCAATAGAACATGTAAGGTTACTTAATCAATCCTTAGAAGAACATAAAGTAAGCGAAAATTAATTAAAATGACTTTAGGTCACTTCACATTTTTTGAATTCACAAACCCACTTCCAAAATGTGGAGTCTGTTGATGTATGGTTTTTCAAACACTGTGAAGTAACCAAAAGTCATTTTAATGAATTTTTACTTACTTTATGTCCTATGATAATTATCGATACTTGAAAACACCATTTCTCTCGTTCGATAGTATTTTTCCTCCCACAAAAGCTAAACATAGTGTCCTACTGTCAATCATTTGTTTTGCGTTTGAATAGCACACTTATGTTTAGCTTTTAGAGCAGACACGGCTAAGGGCGGGATTGCAATTACCATTCTCATTCAGTACCGTAATGATACTGTGAGAAAAAGTGCTTCGTTTTGGTTCTGGTGAACATAAAGTCCCATGGGACAATCGTCCCACACGAACAAAATTTCAGTTTACGATCAAATAACAGAATTACACAGTGCAGTTTGATGACATTTTTTTTTATTATTTTTCTCAGGGAACTGCTGGATATTTACTTGTTACAGATCTTTTTATAAGGAGGAGGACATGGGCGTAGGAGGACCAAAAACATGGGGGGGCTAAGCCCCCCAGAACTTCTCCTCACCTGGGGGGGGGGGGGGGGGGGGTAGGCATGGATTTATGTGACGCTATGTGTAGGTCAGAAAAATCCTGGGGGTGACTAAACGGTTTCTGGGTGGGCTTAGCCCCCTCCAGACCCCCTTGCTGCGCCTATGGAGGAGGAGCAATCAAAAATTATATCCAACAATTTCCTCAGGAAATTAAAACTACAAAAAGATCACCACACAAGCATTGTATCGACAGCCTTACAAATTAAAAAGTCAGTCATTTAAAATTTCCATGCCTTCTTCATCAACATGACAGAGGAAATCACCTTCCCTGTATTTGCATAGCAAAGAAAGAGACTCACGGACCTCCATGTCGAAAAGATGAGCGGCGAGAAGGAAGTATGGCCCTTCATTGGTTGAGAACGTCGTGGCAGGA
The DNA here is from genome assembly GCA_950004255.1 of Mesopsocus fuscifrons. Taxonomy (NCBI): domain Eukaryota; kingdom Metazoa; phylum Arthropoda; class Insecta; order Psocodea; family Mesopsocidae; genus Mesopsocus; species Mesopsocus fuscifrons. The sequence continues at coordinate 1,360,473 of OX465374.1, read as the reverse complement.
TTATCGGCCAACAGCTTGACGTGGAACCAGAACAGCATTCCGTCTACATGACCAGGGTAGGTTATTGGCACGACGCATCGACACTCTGTTATTTCTCCCTCGTCCTCGGGCGGTTTGAACTCGATGAGTTGGAATGGTTCACTCCTTGCAATCGCGTTGATTGCTTTCGCATTTATTTCGTAGTGGAACTTTGTCTGTGGTCCAATACAAAATAAAACTTAAAATACTTAAAACTATAGACGTACTAACAACAGGCTCGATAGCCGAGTGGTCTACATGGTTGGCTTTAGAAGAACAATGAGAGCCGGGTCACACCGGTTCGATCCCAATCATATTAAAATTTTTCTAATCGATATTAACCTCTGATACGTTCACCATGTCATCGGAAATGTACACTGAAGCTGTGGTAGTTCAGCCTCCCCTCAAACTGCCATTAATTGGTGCTTTCAACTTTACACTACTCATGTCGAAACGTACCGTGAACTCATTGACGAACTTAGCTATTTTGTAGCCGCACGTGACGTCATCATTGAGTACTCGCGACATCCTCGGGAGCCATGCTGACTCCACAAGCTGCCCCTGAATGCTGACTAGTTCTGGGAGAAAGTAACCGCCAGGCTTTAGAAGATTCCTGAAACGAGAATGCGTCTGTTGCAGTTGTGTTTGTTTACGTTTTTTCTGGACATTTTATGAAAATACTATTGGATATTGGGTAAGTACGTTCTGAAATATAATATGTCTTTTTAAAATTAACAGGCTGTGTTGTGGTTTTACGATCGATTAATTTTAGACAAATTTTTTTTAGACAAAAATCACTCGATCGTAAAATCGCAACCTAGCTTGTTAATTTCGGCTGTTAAAAAGAAATAATATATTTCTGAACATATAAATACCCAATAGTTTCCTCATAAAAAGTGCAGAAAAAGACGGAAACAAAAATGATTGGTGGTCGCATAATAATTAATTTGAATAGAATGCCATAAAATGATTTTTTAGGCGTTCTTTAAAAAAAAAAACTAAATTTGTTCTAAAATACAGGGTGCGTCCCACCATACCTACTCGGTTAACGGTTAAACTCCAGTTAAATTGGGTTTTTACTGTGCAATGGAGTTTAACGTTAACCGAGTATGGTTAGACTAACAATTTATAACTGGCGCTCATTTCCACGATTAGGAAATAACCTTGCCTTGCCTGGTTATATCCAGGGTCCAGCAGCTATCGTGACGTATGTAAACAAGACGTACTGAGTTGGAATCTCGTCCGACAATCAAGCTTTACCCTATCCAAGGTTCCTACCGACCAGGGCACGGTAGGCCCAGAGGATGATCGAATTCACCAAGAAATATCTCGCCAGGTGGGGACTAGATCCCGGGTCCTCTTGCTCTATAGCTCAGTTCCCTGGCACTGCTGCAATACTGCGGTAATAACAGGCCCGATGGTGTTACAGACGTGGAAGCAGAAACAAATCTCCAGCATACATACCTCAGCTGAGGTATTCGGGATAAGCACGCTTCGGCCAAGCAGCCAATCGAGAGAGCAGACGCTATTAGAATCACGTCGTAACGGCCATCTGCTTCAAGGATCTTGTGCAAGGTGTCGTGGTAGCAGACCGATAACCCCTTGTCCTCCACTAGTCTGCTGGTAAGCTCACGATCTTCTTCGTTGGCAGTACTGACAAGTTTTGTCACCTTGCCGAGTCTATGTCTCTCCATCATCATGGTCAGCCCCATCACGGGGAAAGGAATAAGGTCCAGTACCGTCACAATGTCTTCTACTTCCGTACCCAGGTTCACGCTAGGTTCCGGTACCTGAAAATCCGAATTATTTAAGACTGAATATTACCTACAGTTGCTACGTTTTTTACGACGATTTTTGGAGAACACTGTTCGATAATTTATTTTATTTTATTGTAATAATAGGCTCTAGTGTTCGATATTTTCATGACGAAAAATATTAACCGATCTTAAATCTCAACACAGCCAGGAAAAACATAAACAGGACCTGCAACATTTCTCACTATCAATTTCTGTCTGCTGACACGACCGTTTCTCCAAATAGACTCTTGCCATTGGCTGGCATATCTAAGTATAGACATAAGCGGCATATAGGTATATTCGTTGGTAAAAATGTTCAACAAACATGCGTTCACTTCGATCCCTATACGAGTTCGATACTGGTAGGTGCACGGCCATTGGATGAGACTGGAAGGAAATAACTTAGTACGACATCATCAGGCACAACACTCGTGATCCGACGAAACCGGATGCCCTTATTAAAGTCTGTGTTGGTAACACATTTTTTCATCTTATACATCCAGCTCCAAACAGACCAGTATGCCCACCAGTAAAAGGTTCTTGATATTTATCAATATAATCTTGTAATAGGGCCCTTACCAGTCGAGCAAGCTCTCTGCCAGTAGTCTGCAGAGCCTTGATATACTCCACGTCGTTGAATAATCTGATAACTTCGTCGGACTGACAAATTTTGGGTTTCCTAGGTTCGACCTCGGGGAAGAAAACTTTTAACATCCCAGATTCGAAAGAGACCCGCAGAGTTATTCTGTCCCACTTGGCGACTTGCGTTTTACGAGGGCAGGGATACAGAGCCTGCTCCCACGCAGATGTGTCCGAACCTAAAAAAAAACATTTTAAGATGAAATACACAATTGTAAAATAACGTGGCAGCAGAATGATTTTTCATCCCATTTTTACGAGGAAACTGCTGGATATGTCGTATATTCGTTACTTCTGAAATATAATAATTTGTCTTTTTAACGTCAAAAATTAGTTGATTAAATTGCGATTTTACGATAGAGCGATTTTTGTCGATAAAAAATTTGGCCACAATAACTCGACCGTAAAAACCTAACTTAGCCAACTGGGTTATGACGTTAAAAAGACATACTATATTTCAGAACAAAACATCGAAGTCTCATAAAAAAAAGGGAAGAAAAACACATTCTGGTGCCACGTTTGTTTCACGCTTCAATCCTAAAATCATTGACTATACAATTTTTTTAACGCGCCACGTTGAGAGAGAACAGAATAGGCGCGGATGTGTGGGTTGTGATATTCTTTGGCCGAAGCCGAAGAGGAGTAGGCCGAAGCCAATACATCCATATCGTAAGCGGAAAATTTTTCCGTTACGCCGGGATTCGAACCCGGACACAAAGCGGACCCCTTGACCACTCGGCCACTGAGAGGCACATTGTTTCACATACTAATTATTGTGAAAGCCAAAGTTTTACCTGACTTCGTCTCAATATAAATATCGTCCAACACACGGAGTTTGAACCATCCAGCCATTCCTGCAAGGCAGCCCCCTTTGATACACTTCAGGGTAACGAAATGGTCCCTTCGCCCCGCAAGAATATCCTCCATATCAGACAGACAGTTGAAGTCGACAGTAATAGCCGTCACAGTGTTGGTCAGCACTGTATACCTGTAACATTCATTTCTTTTTTTTTTCGACCTCTTTGTGAGGACACTGTTGACGATTTTTCTGTTCTGAAATATAATACGTCTTTTTAACGCTAAACTATGATTGTACGATCAAGTTATGGGAGTGAATTTTTTTTATTGACTCGATAGTAACCTCACAACCAAGCTGACGTTGAAAAGACAAATATGCTTCAGAAAATTTAAATATCTGACAGTGTCCTACGAAAATGGTCAGGAAACAAACAGGAAATGTATCGTCAAATGAACGAATTAATGGCCACATTCACCCCCGGGCGGTTACCACCACCACGTTCGGAACAGCTTAGGGTGGCTGGGCTTTTACCCAGTCTTTCATTGGCTACACTGCACATTCCACTGCAGCATGAAGGGGAACTGCTACCAGGAAGGGGAACATTTCTCGGAATACCTCCCTTCAAAGAATTGGTTGCTTCGACAATATATATTATTAGTTTTTATACGTACCCCCCAGGAACATTTTCCAGAAACTCGGAATCGTACACTCCGTCTTCCTTTATTTGAACACAATAATTCTCCAGCCCTAAACCGTCCGGTAGATTTTGAGGCTGCCATTTTTTAGCAATGTGCTCCGATTCAATCCCGCACAGGTAGAAGGTTGCACTGTAGGGTATCACCACTCCGGAAGGTTTCAGATCGTGTTTCCAAGCATGGACTAAAGTAGGCAGGATGTCTTCACCAAAGAGTCCGCAGTCGAGAACTTCGGCAATGACGAGCGTCAAGCGTTCCCTGAGGACCTCAGGGTTGGTAAACAACCTCGAGTTGAGGCCGGTAAATTTCAAGAGTTCGTCGTCAACTACGGAAATATTGGCTTGCAATACTTTTACGAATATACGGTACATATCAAGGGACTCGTCGCAAGAAAATACTCTCTTAGGTTTTCCTTCCAAGGCGAACAACCTGAAACAAACAGTGACAGTCACAGAACAACAAGACAGGGTCCAGCTTGATCTTTGTTGACAGTGACAGTCACAGAACAACAAGACAGGGTCCAGCTTGATCTTTGTTGACAGTGACAGTCACAGAACAACAAGACAGGGTCCAGCTTGATCTTTGTTGACAGTGACAGTCACAGAACAACAAGACAGGGTCCAGCTTGATCTTTGCTGACAGTGACAGTCACAGAACAACAAGACAGGGTCCAGCTTGATCTTTGCTGACAGTGACAGTCACAGAACAACAAGACAGGGTCCAGCTTGATCTTTGTTGACAGTGACAGTCACAGAACAACAAGACAGGGTCCAGCTTGATCTTTGCTGACAGTGACAGTCACAGAACAACAAGACAGGGTCCAGCTTGATCTTTGTTGACAGTGACAGTCACAGAACAACAAGACAGGGTCCAGCTTGATCTTTGTTGATCGACCATAATTTAATTTAAATTTTATTAAATTTAAGGGCGACCACACAATCGTGTTTGTTTTTCTGCTCCATGTATGAGGAAACTATTGGATATTTATAATAGACCAGGGGCCCACGGGGTCTGTTCCTGACGAAGGGGAGGAAAAGGTTTGAGCCTGTGGAGCGATGGGGAGGCTCTGGTAGTTTCAGGAAACCTGAGTCTTACTGTCCGCCGTTGGGGCTTTTGGGGGCTACAAATTTTTTAAATCGTGAAATTTTCGGAAAAATCTGTCGAACGGGAGGACGAAAAATTTCACCTTCAGAAGATAGGGGGCATGCCCCAGTATATAAAAACCAGGAAATAAGACACTTCGGTTGGGGCTTTCTACCCTTAAGACGCAATCCAAAATCGGTGGAGACCGGAAAAATCTGTCGAACGAGTGGATAAAAAATTTCACCTGCAAACGATAGGGGCCGCGCCCTAGTATAGAAAAATCAAAAAATAAGACACTTTGGTTGGGGCTTTCATCCCTTAAGACGGGGTTGAAAATTTCGAAAAATTCGTCAGGACGAACGAGGGGACGATAAATTTCACCTGTGAACGATAGGGGGCATACCCTAGTATATGAAAATCAAGAAATAAGGCACTTCGGTTGGGGCTTTCTACCCTTAAGACGCAATCCAAAATTTGGCAAGTATCTCAAATTGTGCCGAAAATCAGCCCAAAAGGTACAAACACCAATCAGAGTAAAAATTCACCGTTAAACTCCAAATCTTATAGTAAGACACCAAATTGGGGGGCTTCTGGGCCTTAAATCACCCCTCAAATTTTGAAATGGGCGAAAAGTTACCCCAGAACTTGCTTAGTAAGTATGATATTGAGTTTTTTCTTGTTGCTATGAATTTGTCTTAATATTATCTACAACTTTTGTCTTGCAAAGTTTTTCGTCCGAAGTAACCTTTATCGCAGGGGGTGGAGGGTTGTAATTTCAAAACGCCGTAACTCCCTCAGTTGGTAAGATATCAATTTATTTCTTTTTGTTTTAAAATTGAGTTATTATAGTCTATAACTTTTGTCTAAAAAAGTTGTTCGTGAAATCACTTTCTGTCAAGGGTGGGGGTTGAAATTCCATATCGCAATATCTCCGTTATTATTGGAGGGAATAAGTCGGAAACAACTGAAAATTGTCTTATTCTACATTCTTCATGATTTTGCACTGCACTTGATGGATCAATATAAATTTAGTAAAAATCCTATGGCTATTGGGCATACCGTAAGGAATTTCTTCAAATTTTGGTATTTTCATCTATATAAACACTACTACTGTTCCGTAAATGGGATGAATCAGTGGTACAAAAACGTAATAAAAGCGTCCAGAACGCTAACTTGACCGAAAATTACAATCCTGTACTCCCCTACCAGTCTACCGCTTCTCCTTTGGCAGGGGTGTGTGACCTTATACTACTCTCCAGGGCAGAAACATAGCCTAAACTGGCCCTTAAGGAGCAATAACAGGTTCACTAATGCTCTTAACTAATGCTCTTAAGAGCATTAAGTCTGACTCTAGCTTAGGAAAGCACTGAAAGGTTTCACCCAGGCACTGGAAAGCAGTGACAGATCTTATTTCGGCTCCTGAGAGCACTGTCAGGTCCCCCTATGGCCTCGAAAATGTATAGCAGGTCGCCGGCGAGGTATGTCTGGTCTCATCTTGGCTCTGGAGAGCCCTGTCAGGTGATACTGTGGCTCTGGAAAGCCATGCCAGGTCTTAGTTCGGCTCTACAGAGCGATGGCAGGCTGCACTGTGCCTGAAAAGCCATACCAGGTCTCATTTCGGCTCTGGAGATTGATGACACGTTGCACAGTGCCTCTGGAGAGCCCTGTCAGGTGTTACTGCGGCTGTGAAGCTGTATGACAGGTCTTGTTCTGGCTCGTAAGTGACCTTAAAGTGACATCTAGAGCCAAATTGAGACCAGGCATTGCTTTTCAGAGGCCCAGTGCA